>JACGTP010000012.1:1120037-1363835 GCA_023678845.1 Mischocyttarus mexicanus | reverse complement strand
AAGAAAAAAAATATAAAAGTTAGATTCTTCCAGAGAGTATAAAGTACGGATCCATTGTAAGAGATGTGCAACCCGCGAAAGGTGCTCGTTATCATCTCCGGTAAGAATAGAAAGCCCGGCAAATAAGAGTCTTTTGTAAAGTCTACGGAAATAAGTGAAGAAGTCTTGCCACTGTTGGTGGGTGGGTGGGATTCTACTACCACTGGGAGTACCCTTTTCCTCTCCCCCCTCTTCTTAGTAGTGGTGTAGTTGCACTCTCAACCCTTCGCCACTTTGCGACTACGAAATAACGAGCTCTTCTTTTTTTCAAAACGGTATAAAAGGTATGAAAATGAGATAGAGAGAGAGATAGAGATACTTCTAATGTTCTAACATTAGGGTGGTTCATTCGAAAAATATACACGGTGATAATTTATCATCCTCATCTAAACACGACACGTTCATTTTAAATCGATTGAACACCGACATGTTCGAGTTACCAACGACTCCTCTTTCCACCTTTTCTCCCCACTCCCCTTATAGTTGAATTCCATACGTAAAATCAAACACGAACGATGTTATATTCTCTCGTAAAACTTCGTAAAAGTTATCGTAGGTCGTAGATTAGGTCGTTGTGCTTCTAAAAAGGTAGTTTCTCTGAAAGTCTTTTGTCAGGTGACACAAGGCTCCTCTCTGGAACGTGTCTCTGTGTGTGTATGTGTTAGGTCAGTATTTCCGTATCAAAGTCTGAGGTATTATGTGTGTTGTTCCGCCTGAAACCGGGTCGGCATCGTTTTCAGAACACGACCCAACCCCTCCTCCTCCTCTTCCTACCAGAGAAATTTCATTTTGTTATCTTGAAAGCTCGATGAAGTCGACCCCCCTCCCTTCAAGTCACACCCCATACCCTTGTGCGATACGTGTGGTGCATTGGAGGTGCATACGTGGTGTTCTCACCTTCTAAGATAAATTTATAGATTTATTCTGTTAAGGGGGATCTCTCCCTATGTGACAGTCGAATTTTTAAGAATTTTTTTTCGATGACTAATAAAAAGATAGAACTTTGAACTTTTTTTTGGATATATTTATTAACATTTCGGTAGCGTGTAGAAAAATTTGTAGGCATAAGTCTTTGTAAGAACGCGAGTTGTATCAATCCGAAGACACCTATCATGTAAAGAAGGTGGTTGAGTGTCTGATTGGTTTATCTGACATAAAAAAATCAAACGGTATTTTAATCTGTAAACCTGTGTGGCGATAGAATGGAATCTAAGATTATTTAAAAATATTAATAATTGAATAATTGACAGAGTTTTGAAAATGAATTTTTTAATTTCACGATTTTTGTTCGATAACCTTGCTTCGAACAAAAATAAAACCTGCTCTTCTAACAGCTTTAATTTTCCAACAACTTCGAATATTTAGAAAATCATTTTTACCAGAATTTCTAAACATGTTTAGGAATTAATTTATGCATACATAAAAAAATTCAATTGTTTCAATCAATCACACAGGGTGAGATCTTTAAAGACAAACTTTAAAGAGGAACAATTCTGGGCTGATCCTGACACGTGCATTATCAGCATCATCATCATCATCATCATCATCATCTTTGATGTTCCTAGCATATTCGTGTATCGAACAGGGGTGTCAAGACCGACCCACCCCCAATGTTCAAAAAAAAAAAAGATTTCATTGTAGACTTCCGACGGTTGTAAAATGGGAGATAGGATCGATGATAGAAAACGTTTGCCCGACCCGAATAAACCCTGCCGATTGAATTTGCCCGTTGTTATTTATTTAGGGTGCTTCTTCTATCTCTCTCTATCACTCTTTTGACTTTTTCGAGGTATTTCAATTTTCTTCTTTCTCGCGAGAGAATGAACGAAGGGCTGGTAGACCAAAAGAAAAGGCAAAAGGTGGTGTTGGTGGTGGAGAAGGGTGGTGAAAGATTTTCAAGAGATACGACCGGAGAATGATCGATTTTAATTTCCGCTAGGGTTGAAGAAATAAATTGAACTCTGACTCGCACATGTGTGTGTATGTATGTGTGGTGCGTGAACGAATCAACTTATACGTGTTGTTACCGTACCACGTATGGGGTAACCATAAAAAAGAAAAATTACAAAGGTACTTGGACAATTTGGTATTTTGAAGAAACGATTTTTCCCTAATACGACCCCTCTTTTATCTCGAATAAAAATTATTATTTAATTATTATTTATAAACTTATTATTTTCTTTTTATTTTTACTATCTTTTAAGTTCCGTTTTTCGTCATCCCATTTTCTTTCAGACACCACTCCTGTTTACATCAGACTCAAGAATAAAAAAACTTACACCCCATAAAAAAGGAGGAAAGTTTTCTCTTCTTTTTTCTCTCCATTCCTCGGAGATATTAGAATTTTATTTATTTCTATCTTTCATCGTATCTCTCCTTTCCCTATTTTTATTTTCTTTACCTACACTAATCTGCATTTCCTCTTTCCTCATACTTTAAACCTTCAACTATTTTAGTCACTTAAACGCGTACCCCGTAGTACGAGTTAGATGCCTTTTTCTGCTTTCCTTCAATGCAACTTTTAAAAAAAATTCTCTCCTTCGTTCTTCCATATTTTTTTTTCATCTCTTTGAAAGCGCGCGTAGATTTTTCCAAGGGACTATTATACTCCACGCAGCAGGATTAAAAAAATGACCATTTGCCTTTTACGATCCTCCAACATTATTACACCGTTACACCCTCCCCTCCCCCCGGCATTCTCGTCCTAAAGCTCAACTCGAATCTCGACGTCATAGTTTCCGCAGGAAAGAGAAAGTAGGATGACGAGGAGAGAGGAGGAACTACGTTTTGCAATCGCGCGTCTGATCGCGTGACCCAAATAGAAACACACCCCTTATCACCCCCGACGTAACACCCCTTTTTTTTGCCTGCTTACCGATTAAACGCGAAATATCTTTCATTTCGTCTTTTTCCCCCTTCCTTGCCACACCACCACCGACACTGTTTTTATTTGAAACTAGCTTTCGCGAAAGGTCTTTCGAGAACTCCGTGCGCTATCATCTTCTTGGACGGTTTAATAATAATCTCGGTTAAATTTGTGTTTCACGCTGTAACCCTCTCTCCTAACACTCTCACCCACCCCTTTGTGCCTTACGAATCGAACGAGGATTAATTTTGGACAAACATGTTGGAGATTTAAATGATTATTTGATATTTAATATATGATTAATATTTGTATTAATTTATTATTTGAGAGTATACTGCATTTGTTATTTAATTAAAATCATTTAACGGTACGTGCGATCCCATTAATATTTTTATTATTTCTAATTTGAAGATTTCTTTTTTACAAGAAAAGTAGAAAAATTGTCTATCGTCGATTTAAATGTATTGCCAGTATAGATTAAAAACGAATTCTTGATTGATCGATAAAAATTAATTATCGTTTGCGAGTAGAATTTCTTTGCGAAAATAAAATGTCTCGATTAGAAAACGGGGAATAAAAAAATTAACAACAAAGAACCTCGTAGTATTTCAAATTCAGACGAAGAAATCAAAAGATAATTAATTAATTATATTATTCATTAGTAACAACTGAATAAAGCTTTTTCATTATTCCTTGTTAAAAGTCGGAAACAGATTTGAACGAGCATGTTTCGTTATTGTTTTACCATCCTCCTTACAATCGGATATCGTTTTCTCTTAGGAGATAATCGATAATCGTTAAACGCGAGAATTCAATTTATCGAAAATCGAAATAATAGAGAACAATGGGGAAATATAAATCGTGGTAAAGTTTTTCCTTCATAAAACCCCATAAGGTGTGTGCATAAATTAATGACAGTATGGTTAACGTTTTAAAATACAAAATAATACTAAATTATTGGGGTCATTATTAGTTAAACATTTTATTGTAAAAAAGAATAAAAATAATATGTCAATAAATCTGGGATCTGTAGAATGCAATAAATAAATATACCAGAATAAAATATTTAGAGTAAGATTTTTGTTCCCGATAAAAGGGAGAGGATAGGGGAGAGGATATGAGAGGAGGAGAATTTGGAGAGAGGCATAGGATGAGGATGACGAAATTGCGCAATTGTGCAGTTGGTAATATGGTGAACGTCCAGACATTAAATACCATGAGAAGACTGTAGGAAGAATTACAAAGGGAAACGGTAAATCACCAGTGAAAATGGGTAGCTCGTTAATAAGGTGCTGGCTACCAGGATGAGGAGGAAGTGAGATCGGCTACTGTGTGTACCAAAACGTTCCAAACTGGCAGAGTACCAAGTCACGAACAATACATCCTAGAATTCCGACACGTTCTTCCATTCTAACCGATCGAACCTACCTTACCTAGTTCGTTGTTAGAAATTTCACCTATCAGAGTGTAAAAGAACAAGAAGAACAAGAAGATGAAGAAGAAGAAGAAGAAGAAGAATTGGTCTTAGAGTACCCTGTTTTATCGCGAATTTTATTTATGTATGCGTCTACACGTATGACGTTTTTAATTTCGTTTACTTTTTATAAACCACGATGCTATAAATACACGACCGTTCGTGTGTGCAAGTATGTGAGAGTATTATTATCTTTATTATAGGAAATTACAGGAAAGTATGAACCTATGGTGTATGTGTGTATGTGTGTGTGGGTATTAATGGGACATGAAAGATCCTAGCATTGATTAGAAAACTTATATAAACTTTTTGATAGTTTATTCGAATTCTTATCGAATGTCTAAATTATGGGCAATTAGAATCAACGGAACATACTTCTATTCTCCAAAGATTTATAATGGTTGATATTATATTTGAAATAATAAATAAGAAAAAATAATCACTCGGAATAATGGTAGTCTATCGACCTAAGTTTTTAAAAATAAAACAATCAAGCACTCATAATTATTAGATTGTCAAGCATGAAATGGAGCAAATTTCAATTCAATTATGTGTATTTTTTGCTTCATTTCATACTTAACAACTTAATATTTTCATCTGTTATTACACACCTCTTCGGTTGATATCGAAAAAAACAACCTTCTCTTTTGACTATTTTCTTCTGTTTTCATAAACTTTCCTCTCTCCTCCTTCCTCCCTCTTTCTCTCTCTCTCATACATTTTAAGTTCAAACCTAAACGACAGATTTAGCGGCACGTATACGTAGCATGATATCTTTGATATTTATTTAACTGACATCGGAGACCCGAGGCCTAATAAATTCCCCAAGGAAAATAAGCTTCTAAGCTTATTTCGACCCTTTAGATAAGGGCGCATAATTTAACTCGAGAAAAGGAGAAACACGGAGAGAGAGGCGGTAAGATGATGGCCAAGGAGACAAGGGGAAGGGGGGAAAGGAGTTCGAGGAGATGACGGAAGAATAGATATTTTCTTTTTTTCTTCCTATGAGATACGTTCTTTTCTGTTTAAAGAAAAGGTTGGGTCCTTTGAAGGGAAGATCGAAAAAAGGGATTTTTTGAGAACTTTTTAAAACTATTTTACAAGTAATCAATAATTTTAATATTTTTTTTGCACAATTCAGTGTTAACGTTTTTGTCGAATCATGGGGTATTATTTGTTCTTTGATGATTTTACAATCAATCCTTTTCCTATGATACTATAAATTTGATAAATATATAAAAGTTAAAAATATATATATTTTATAAAATTAAATGTAAAATTATTTCTAAAAGATTAATTCGTGCTGAGTTATATGAAAATTGCAATTATAGAGGATTATATTATTTATATCTGAAGGTTATAAAATGAAATTTTCACAAATACACTAAAATCAAAATAATATACTTTATAATAAATAAAATATTATTTAAAAAAAATAAACAAATTTGAGAAATGCAGAAAATCCCTGTTTATAGGAAGAGTTGATTGTATCGTTTAATAACGTCACTGCCTCTTTGACAAAAGAAAAATATTATTTGTGAAAGAGTTTGAAAGAAAATAACATTTTACTTCGATCGTGTCAAAGTAAAACATTGAAAAAAAGAGAAAGAAAGAGAGAAAAAAGGAAGGGTGGAAGAGAGGTAGAATCTACGGGGTGGTCCAGGAAATAATGATCGAATAGGCGCCACACCAGTGTCTGTGAAAAAAAACTAAATGCAATGATTTCTCGAATCTTTCGGGACAAAACAAAAAGAAAAGAGAGAGAGAGAGAGATGAAGAAGAGGGGGGGGAGTGGGGAAGGTAGGAGACAAAATCTACAGGGTGGTCCGGTAAATGATCGAACAGGTGCCGCAAAGGTTTCTTTGAAAAAGACAAAACTGCAATGATTTTTGTAAATCATTCTAAACAAAATGAAATGTGAGGCCCTTTAGGGATCGTTAAATATCTTCTTTCCAAGGGCATCTAACGTCTGGCTAAAAAATATTTCTTTCTTTCTTTTTTTTCCTTTCCTAACTACTCTGTTTGGATATTTTACGAGCGATCGGAAAGAGAAAAGTTATCAAAGTCTTCCTCCTCTCGTGTTTCAAGAACCTTTTTCGAAATTCACGAGGTCTGGACTGAGCTGGGTTGGACTTGGACTCACTTCAAGTAATGTTTCTGGGGCACACAAATAACTTGGGCACGAGCTTGACACGGTAATAGTTAAAACCGTGAGAAATAGTCGCCCTAGGCTGAAACTGTATTCATCTTTCTTTCATTCTATCTTTTAAAATAGTGTCGATTACATCAAAGTAGTTCTCATTTAAAGTTTTTTTACCTCTAGCAATTCTTGAAAAAAATTAAGAAAAAATTTTCTCTCTCAAAACAAAAATTGAACGTTCTGTCGATTACATATTCTACGTGTTGTAATCTAAAAATCATTTCTTTTTGGACGGAAAAAATTTAAGAAAAAGGAATTGTTTAGAAACGAGAAAGTAATAAGTTTGCAAATAATAATTTCAATATACGTGAATATTTAATATCTTTCAGATTTTTTAAATAAATTTATTACCCAATATACTCGAGACAATAATTTGCATAAGAAAAATACGGCTCGTTTCAAGGTAACGTTAAAGAATAAAATAATAAAGAATAAAGAATCGGTAAAAAATAAAAAAGGGTAGAAACGTTGGCTTAATTACCGGTATTTAACGTAATAGCTCTTGCTATAGTTGCCGAAATGAACCACTTTCTCCTTTCCCCATATTACTTGCTCCTCTAACGGCAATTATTGTGTAGCTAACAATAGGCCTGAGGTGGAATACCTAAAACCGGACGAGAAGGGTTTACTACGCACGAGTTGGGCCAATGTTCCCCACCGAAACTTGATTTTATCCTTCTTCTCATTTACAAATCCTCTTTCTCTTCCTCTTCCTCCTCTTCTTTCTCTTTTTCGATCATCGGACTATGTTTTTCATCCGCTCAGAATACTCCTCCTTTTCCAATAACCGGGATTTTCCATTTTCGGACGGGGAAAACTTGATTCATTAACAACTTCGTTACTTTCAAATGACTATAGAACGAGATTAGAATAAGTATACTATTTTCTATACTTAAAATATGTCTCCTTAAAAAGAATGTTTAAAAAATCGTGTAGAAAAATTCTGGACTAACACAGAGAGAGAGAGAGAGAGAAAGAGAAAGATGAAAAGAAAAAGAAGTTGGATCCGAGGTTTGCCGCAAGGCCGATTACGAACGACCTCCCAAGTGTTCCCGAATAATATGGGATGAAAAAGAAGGGTAAAAAATAGAGGGGGGAGGGATGGGATGGTGGCGGTGGTGGAAAGGATTCGATCCTCGTCAAAGTCACGCACTTTGGGGCCACCTTAAACCGAGGTTAATGGAAACGTTAACGTCGACACGAAGAGAATTTTTTTTTCCTCGGTAAAAAGGGAGGTTGGTTGGTTGTAACACGCGTTTAAACTCCCCCTTCGCTCCTCACCAACTCCCTCCTCCCAAAAAAGAGAAAGAAAAAACCAAAAAAGTCAGAGAGAAGAAAAGAAATTTTGTAATCCAAATTATTCTCTCTCGAACGTCATCGTCGCGATTTTTGTTTGGTTTTTTTTTTTTAAATATTCAGGATCATTATTTCGTTCTGTTTTGATTTGATTTAATTTTATTACACGGATTTTAATTTATTTAAAAAAATATGAGAGAGATAGTGATGATAGAAGGTAAACGAGCTATAATAAATATTCGCGAAGAGACCTTGAAATAAATCGAGCAAAGTAAAAAACTTTCATTTGCATACGGGTTTATATTTATTGCCCCACCCCACCCCCGTTAAATGATTAATTTAATTAACATCTTTGATTGGGTTTAACATTTCGATTGTCGAATCAGAAAATTCTAATAAATAACATTTTCGTCGAGCGAGTAATGAATTTCTTCGAACGGATCATAAATAAAATACTTTACTCTATTCTATCTTAATTAAAAAACAAATTAATATATTTTGTCCCAATACTCGAAAATGTATGCATATATGTATATATGTATGTATTAGATTGGTCCACGAATCACAGATAAAATACTTTACTCTCTTCTATCTTAATTAAAAAACAAATTAATATATTATACCCCAATACTCGAAAATGTACGTATGAATGTATGCACGTATTAGAATGTCCCATAAGTTTCTTCCTTTTTTCTTAATTAACTTTTTATATTTAACATTAATTATTTAATATTACTTTACTAATATTAAAATATATACCATATTACGAACAAAGTAAACAAGAACAAAATCGTATATATTGATTAAAGTTAAAATAATCTTAAATACAACACAGATAAAAATATGAAAAATAATGAAAAAAAAAAAGTACTTATGGGACGAACTATTAATACATGGAGGATTTTAATCGTAATATTAATCTCGATCTATCTAATTTTTATTTTAAAAAGATATTCTTCGAAACGAATCTCTCTTTACAATTAAATGATACTTATATCATTTCGAAGACACTCCATTAGATTATACCGAACCTTCTCTCTCATCGAGAGTAGTCCTTACTTTCGTGTACCTTATTTTACGCTTCAGATTATATATGCTAATTAAAAGAAAAGAAAGAAACAAAACAAAAAAAATAAAACCAGAAAGAAAAATAAGACTTGGAAGAGAGGTCGTCGCGTTGCTACTTCTGGAGGCTGGATAATCTCATCGTTACAATAAATAATAATAATAATAATAATAATAGTAATAATAATAATAATAAAGGTACAGAAAGAGAGGGAGGAGGGGGAGGAAGATAATCTCGTATACGCGTATATATGTCCGTCCTTGATCCTATATAGAATTTAAAATGTGCCATATGCGTGCCAACTCTGGGGTGGTTCATTTAAACCAAACTAAAAGAAAATAAAATTTAAAAAAATGAAAATAAAAATCTATAGCAAAATATATTTCTTATGTGTTTTATGTTTTTTCCTGTAAAAATCCTTAACCAATGAAAAAGAAGAAGAAGAAAAATTATCGATAATATTTTTCATTTATTATTGAACTGAATTATCAATGATATTTTAAATGTATTTTTGAAATCAAAATTTCTACTTTATGCTGGATCATATAAAAATATTTAATTGCATTATAACAGTCCTATTAGTGTATATTTCTGATGCAAGAGGACCTTAATGAATCGTATATTTGTTAGATAAATTATTTCTCAATTTATCTAACAAATTTTACAGTTTTTTTTCACCGCGAGCATTGAGTTTTTAGGAAAAATCTAAGAATGCGAATTTCCCATTCGACAAAATTTCCTCTCTCTCTATCCATACTCTTTTTTAGTTCACCCTAAACCTTTTCCCCCTTCTCCTCCTCCTCTTCTGGTAAAACGGAAGTCATTTGACCTTGATCACCGAGACGAAAGTTTATTTCGGAACGACTGGAAGACAATCGTCGTTGGGTACGGCTTCGAGAGAGCCGGATTTAATTAAAACTTTTACGATAGCAGGGAGAGAGAAAGAGAGAGAGAGAGAGAGGAGAGATGAGGAGGTGGAAGAGAAGAAAAATGTTGGATAAAGAAAGACCTTATCGTTGACTAATCAATCGACATCGTGGTAATAGAGATAGAAAAAAAAAAGTGTGCCAGATATTCGACGAGTTAACGAAGCAGACCCCTTTCCACCTATTTCACCCCTTCCTTTCCCCTATACTAACTCACCTGAAAAGAAAGAAAGAATGAAAGAATGAAAGAATGAAAGGAAGGAAGAAAAAAGTGGGTGGGACTCGGTCAGGATGACGATAATGAGGGAAGAGCAAACGGAAGAACGAACGGAAGGACTCGATATCGATCGTTTCCGGTTCCATACGAAAAACGTTAGGTCTTTTTTCTTTTTTTTTTTATTGCCTGCCCTTTTTAGATTGGAGGCACAAAATCGTTCCTTTTCTTTCCGGTTTTGATTGAGTTTTTACAAAGATTGTTTTCATTTTTTTGTCCTATACAATTATTTGGAAAGTAAAGTAAACGAAGAAGAATTTCAATGTATACTTGGAATATCGGAAACTAATAATTATATTTTGTTTGAAAATGTTAATTATTTTGGGTAAAGAGCAAGGCAAAAATGACAACTATTCTATGAAATAAAACAAAATATAAAATAAAATCGTAGATACATTCGCTTTTATTTCTAAAAAAAAAAAACATTTCATTTCACGTTTCATTTCGTTTTTGCACGCTTTAACTGTCACAATATACCGATGTTCGATTAATTGTAAAAGAATATCGAGTGCATCTAATCGATTTGAAATTTATTTTCTAACTAATTGTGTAATTCGAAAGATCCTCCAACGCGTGCTACGAATAATGTACTATTATTTCAGTATGAAAAAAAAAAAATAAAAATAAAAGCGAGAGGTCAAGGGCTGTTTACTACTGCAATGTTTAACTGCAGGGCTCTTAAAACGGGCTGTAAAAAAGTAACGAAATGCGTTTCTGTCGGACGAAAGTTGATCGATGGATTCCCTTGGGACAAAGGGCCATATCGATTTTATTGTCTAGAATATATCGACGAGTTCTCGTTTAGTTCATAAACGTTCACCGTGCGTTGTTATGTGGTTGCTGTTTCTTTTTTTTTTATCACCCTTTTTTGTCGAACGATCTGAAGAAGAAGCTGAGAGAGAAGCTGAAGGGAGGAAAAAGGAGAGGGAAGTGGCCCGAGAGTCCTTTTCATTTTTAAATCCGACTTTTAACTGACAGTCCAAAGAAAAATCGGACATTCGTATATCTCGTAGGATTATGTCTCTCTGGTATCCACGAGTCCGAGAGGGGGAGGAGAAGGGTGGCTCGGTGACGTCTACTTTTCGGCACTTTTACGAAGGAAGAAATGCGAACATTCGTTTTGATGAAGAATATGAAAACCCTCGTATGCATTACCTTCCTCTTATTCACAACATGGAATGACGACAGATACGTCAGCGTAGGATGCAAATGCAAATTTACGACGTTTCAAGTGGATATTCCTCTTTCTCCTCCTCCTTCAGGGTTTCGAGATCTTATTTTATCTTTTTTTTTTTTGAAAATTCTACTGGAATTTTTTACGAAATGCAACTAACATATCAATGATATTTGTAATGTATTTTTGAATTAAATAATCAATGATATATAAACTAAATAATCAATGATATTTTGTAAAAATAATAAAATAAAAATTTGTGTAAAAATGATCAATGATATTTGTGAAATAAATTATCTGTCAATTTATCTAAATGCCATAGCAATTTATTATAAATCGTAGAGAGAAAGAAACTATCTTTATGTTATAATTTTTATCATCTATTAAGCCCTGATTTCCTATTTCATTTAAAATAAAATAAAAAATTACTTTAACTGAAAGAGAAGTAAAAAATTTCTAATAAATCATACGGTTTCGTCGTAGAGGATTAGGTTCTTGTGTTACTCGAATATACTCTCATACGTTTCTAAGATAAGTTATGCACTTTAAGCGAACGAGAACGTGCGTTCCTTTGACGTGGTAAACCTTTCAAGCCATTCCACGACTAACTTTTCACGACTTCCAATCTTCCCTTTCAACTATGAATTAGGTGGTTGGTTGCATGATTGCTTGCGAGACGATCAAACGACTAATCGGAACTATCCTTTTACCCTAACTTTATTTATTATAATTATCTATCTATATATAAACGAATGTTTGTATTTTTTGTATCGAAAACTGTTAATTCGATTTAATTTTTGGCGAGTTTCATCTTCTTTAATTCGGTAACGAATCGAGACACGTTTGTAAATAAAAAATAAAAAACTATTTCAGTGTTTGAAAAATAAATAAAAAAAGAAGAACGGTGCACACAGTAATGTAGTTTGATTATGCATTATTATGAAATAAATCTTACACGTGAATGATATTTCAAACCATTTTCAATTCTATAAATGCAGCTAAAATTATTCGCGTGAATTATTCCGGTTTAAAAAAATTGCATAACGTTACAATAACCTATTCGATTTTTGTTATTAAAAAAATATTAAATTAATTTGTATTAAATACACTAAACTTAATACGCCACGGTCAAATGTTTAAAAATGTTCAAAATTATGATCAGCTTACGTTAGATGTACTTTGGTCTTTATATCCAATGCTGCATTATCCATATCCATAATTGCATGGTATTCATAAATGTACGTATCACTCTTTACCACTACACACACTCGCTCACATATGAATATCACTTGCATAGGAAGAAAACTTGCACACGCGTATACTCAACGCGAAATAAATGTCACTTTAAATAATATCCTTGTTACACCTTCCGACGCTCGAAGAAGACTAACGATTATTATGAAAAATAGTTACGAATACATACGACAAATACCGAACATAGACGAAGGTCAAATACAAATCTAACGACGAAATTTGGTTGTCGACACTGGCCGAGGAGTGGCGGAGAGAAGCGAACGTAAACAAAACATTGAACGCTCGACTAAGCCGGTAGTTAAAGAATGTTTTTCTATGTATTTTTCATATATAACGAATTTCCTAGAATTTAACGAGAAATTTAAACAGTACCGATGTTGAGCTCGTTTCATTCGGACGTACATACTTTGCCTATCTTTCTCTCAATACATATGTTTTTGTACAGCTGACCTACTTTTGTATCTCTGACCTATTTTTCTTACCAGTGACCTACTTTTGAACAGCTCTTTTCTATTTCTAATGATTGATTTTTATTTGAATATTTAATAGTTAGATAATTAATAAATATATTTATTATCGATTATATTAGATTAAAATTATTTAAAAATAATTATTTGATGTATCTGAAATTGTCGATAAATCTAATTAAAATGCATAAAACAATATTAAAAATTGTAAAATATCTTATTTATTTTGCTTAAACATATTCCATAAGGATAGATTACATGTTATCAAAAAATTTAAATTGAATTCGCGATGAAACGAAGAAAAGTAAAGTGTTTAGCTTATTTATCTCGGACGTATTTGCAATAAATGTACATAATCTTTAAGGACCTACGATTGAAACGGTCAAGCCGCGCTTTTTCTTTTAAAGTTACACGAAAAGAAAAGAAAATAAAAATAAAAATAAAAAGAAAAAGAAAAAAAAGAAAGAACGAAAAAGAGAGCTCTTAATATTCACTTGGCATAACCTTGTATGAAGGCATATTGTATAAACGTCACGTGCGTGGAGAACGACGTTTACACGCGGAAAGTATACTAAAGTCAAAAAAATAAAAAAAATAAACCCTCTTTTCTCCGGTCCTTCTCCCTTCTCCCTTCTTTTCTTTTTCCAAACTCACGAAAAAAAAAAATAGATTGAAATAAATGAAAAGAACAGAGAGAACATAGTTCTCAAACGTATCCGAGCAAACTTTTATAAACCTGTTACTTCCAATAAGAATAACAATAACCTACTTACGTGAATAAATATAACCAAAATTTCAGGGACAAAAAAATAACATCTTCGAAAATGAAAAAAAGGTTTTTCAAAGAACCGAATGAAAAAATAAAAAAGCCTTTACCTAGAAATAAAAACGCGTAGGTGTAAGTCAAGCTGGTACTTGCGATAAGACGCTTGTCACGCTTATTCCTAGACAGAAAATCAAATCAAACATCATCATCAGGGAAAGGGGGAAAAAGGGGGAAGAAGGAAGAAGGGAAGGGAGGTATCCAAAGGCGCTGAAAGCCGACCCAGGAGTTTTACAAGGAGCCTCTTCAGAGTCTTCAAACGCGGTTGAAGGTTCTTCTTCGAGATGTTATTACTACAAATATTGTCTCTGGAATGGGTTCCTCCCTCCCCCTCTTACCCCTCTCTACCACCACACCAGTTTCGATTCATGCTAGAAGAAGCATAACGCCTAGGCTTTTCTTTTCATTTCTTTAAAGCACTCTCTCTCTCTCTCTTTCTCTCTCTCTCTCAATCCGGTCTATCGAATTCGTTACAAACAGAAAAAGGATGCCCTTTAGTTTATACAAAGTTAAATACTTGAAACTACGTTTATATTTTTCTTTTAGGTTAATGTTAAATCAAACATTTAGGTAGTTCTCTTTTTTTTTTTTCTTGATATTACGGTAATAATTTTGAAAGGTAAAGAAAAATGTTTAGCTAGTTTCGGTAAGAATTTTGAGATCTCTTTTATACTTCGAAATGAAGATTGATTTCTTTTTTTTTCCCTTTAAATTTCTTTGACACCAGTTCGGTTCCGGGAAAGCCGATAACTTTCGGAGGATCTTGAAAATGTAAGAGCAAGAAAGATCAAAGAGTTTGTTGTTTTTATTTTATTTTATTTTATTTTATTTTTTTTTTCACGGAAATAAGAGAGGATCTAATTAAATTATTGAAAGAAATTTTATTTGAACAAATTTGTATTTTAATACTTGGTGCCTAGTTTTTATTATTATTTTAACTGAACAATCAAACAAAATGGTTTGTGAATTTTGAACGAGTGATATTATCGTTTGGGTATCGATATTTTTTGTTTCTTTGAAATATTACTTTATTCGAGATATTGTGAGAATATATATATATATAAATAAAAAATATAAAAGGAAAAAATCATTTATCTTATCGTTGGGTAGAAAAAAGGAAACTATGTTGAGTCTGTTTCAGCAGCAGGTAGAGAAATTCGTAAACACGTGTTTTTCAGATGTCGAAGGAAAATGTGAAAAATGTGAAAAATGTTTTCGAGGAATGTTCAAAAATTTTCAGTTAATAGTTTGAATGCTAAGAAATGCTATAACGTTTATGTTGTTGATTAGTTGTATTCATGGAGAGTACTATTGCTGATAACTTTAATAATATAATAATTGTTTAACCTTTGATGAGAAAAATGTTTTAAATAATTTTAAAGCTTGGAAGATACTAATAAAGAAAATAATTAAATAATATATTCTTTCGAGAAATTATTTACAATAGTATAAAATAAAATAAAATAAAATAAAATTAAATTAAAATAAATAAAATAACGAATAAATTCAAGTAAGATAAAATAATATAAATAAAACAAAATAAATAAATCAATAATTTTCGCATATTTGTTGTCATATCTAAAAAGTTTGGTTATACCATTTAAAGCAATTAAACAACATTTTAGTGTTCAATAATAGATAAATTGAATTGATAAAAATCAAAATCGATATTAAGGTAGGATGATAATCGGTGACTTCAACTAGGTGTCCTTCGAGATCCTTGAAAACGTCTCAGCGTAGGAAATCGTGCGTCTGTTCAGATTGTGAGACGTTTAATGCCAGACGCACAATGTGCATAAGTAAATGGGGGGATGGGTAGGTGAGGAGGGGGATACAAGCGTGCATACATATCAGTATCGAAGAGAGACGTGTAATTCTCTACACATTTGTCATTCGATCGGCATGCAAAGAGTTAACGGCCGTTAATGGAATTCGATTTAATAGTATTCTCACGGATTAATCGTCGGGATCGGTTTTAAGAAGGATCAATGAAAAGATTTCGAGATTTATGATGGCATAACCATTCCTTTTCTTCCTTCATTCCTGTCATCTTCATCTTCATCTTTATCTTCTACTTCTTTTTCTCATTTTCTCGTTTCAATTTTATCCGATTACGCAAGAATGCAAAATAATAAGAAGAAGAAGACAAATATCAAACCTCATAATCGGATCCCATAGAAATCTGGGAGAATGTTAATACGAATAAAACGAGAAAAAAAGAAATTATTAATTTGTTAATCAAATTGACACGGTGAAAATATGTTGTCCTCGGTGAAAGGTGAGGGGACACAACAGGGGGATTTCATGGGACGTCCTCGAAAATTCGATTGCATTAGCAACGAGACGAACCGTTTGAGAATTCCTCCCTGCATCCAAACGGTGCTGCAACAACGGCTGCATCTCATCGCACATCGAGTAGAGTAGACTATACGCGAAGTAGTATTCATAGATTTGCATTTATATTTGATTCGAGTATGGTGCGTGGGTAGAAGCCAACGCGACAATCGTTAAATGTTTTTGCTCTGTACAAAACTACCATCGCTGATTTTTCTTTTTCTTTTTTTTTTTTTATTCGATAACTCTCGTATAAACTTGAACGCAGTTTACTCATTCTATCTTTTTAAAAACCCTAAGTTGAAAAAAAAAATTATTTCTTGTCATCGTGGTGTATTTCGTAACTACATATTATTATTATTATTATTATTATTATTATTTGTCTGTAAAAATTCAGATATAATCAATCAATTATCTTCTTAAAATTCTATTTTCAAATCTTACGAGAACAATGAATTATTTTATGTTAAATCTCGTCACACATGATTTGGATACTTTTAGTTGTCTTAAATAGAATGTTTTTAACATGTTTAAAAATAAATTAAAATAAAATAAAATAATATTTGAAAATATAAAAATATAAAAATATGAGCTATTTTATTATTGAATTGTGGCAAAAAATCTGACATTTTTTATTCACCAACCCAATATATACAGAATTTGGAATATTTCAACTTAAGCTCAAGTATATTTCATTTCATTGTATTTCATATCATTTATTTTAATTTGAATCGTATGTTTTTATCGCTTAATCTAAACATATAAACGTATTACGTATATAATTCTGTATTGTAAAAAAGAAAAAGAACCTCTCAGTTTACAAATGTTATCTTCAATGACGAAAAACAGATAATAAAATATACTCGGAAGAGACAATTCTAAGAAAAAGATCGTTTCCCGGAGTACATCAAAACAATTATCATTAAAAACTTATATAAAAACATATACCACGAATATGTTCTTGTTATTGTTATTGTCATAGAATATTTTTTTTTTACTTTCGTTTCTGGTTAAAAATCGAATGAACCCACGTGGGCGAGAGTGTAAGCGTTGCCATGTGAATTTACACGTGGAAGAATGAACGAATGCGTGTCTCCCTGTCTGTGTTAAAAAAGAGAGAGAAAAAAAAGAGAGTAAGAGAGAGAGAGATAGAGGGATGGAGAAGGAGAGAAAGGATAGGGGGGGGGGGGGGGCAAGTGAGAGAGAAAAAGAGATGAGAAGAACAAAATAGTGCGATGAAGCGAAGTGTCAGGGGTGGTTACGCTCGAGTGCGAGAGAGAAAGATAGAGAGAAAGAGAGAAAGAGAGAGAGAGAGGGTAAAAGAGAGGGAGAGGGAGATCGAATACACGAAGCCGAAGCCCTACGTTCCTCGTTCGAGAGTAGAAACTACTCTCGGTGTTCAGTGTTACGATGGTCACCAACCGAACAAGTCAGTTGCCGCAGCCTCTCTAACATAAGTTCAAAGTAACTCGCGTGATCTTTATTATACCATCTTTCTCTCTCTCATTCTCTCTCTTTCATTCTCTCATTCTCTCTCTTTCATTCTCTCATTCTCTCATTCTCTGTCACTTTTGGTTAGATCGTCTATTCGCGAAGCTGGTGCTCGGTGAAGGAAAGCATTTCGGTTTCGGTTAATCGCGCCTAATTAAGACGATTCTTGTCAAAGTCTCTCACGGGGTGGCATTCTATCCGATGCATTTCTGTCATTGGCCTTTCGAGCATAGAGAAGACTATCCGTCCATTTGTTCATCTGTCTGACTGTCTTGTCCGTTCGTTAGTCCGTTTGTCTCGCACTGTTGCGAAAAGTAATAAAAGGAAATACACGAAGAGAACGAGAAGGAGTAATAAAGATCTCTCTTTTTCTCTTTTTCCCTCTTTTTTTGTCTATTTCTCTCTCTTTCTCGTAAATCATCGAGAGTCCCTTTGAGCATTGCCTCGGAAAATCGTGTCACGGACGATTTACACGTGGACTTATCTCCATTTTGACGCTATAAATATATGACGGAGAGGTTTAGAGAATAGGAAGAGGGTCGAAGAGGGGGAAGAGGAGGTGAGGACAGACGGATGGATAGACGGGTGTGCGTAGAATATTTTTTTCTTTCTTTCTTTTTTCTCTGTTTGTCTTTTTAGTGACAGTGTTGCTTGCAACGTTTGAAGATACCAAACGGTAGTATTTTCCTCTTGGATTTCGCATTTCGCGCCTACACTTATGTTAGTACGAGTATCTTCTTTCGCGGACGCGGAAGAGATCTTTCAGTGAAAAAAGAGAGAGAGAGAGAAGGAGGGAGGGAGGGTTGTTGCATCTGGCGCGTAGTCGAACATCGGTGGAAAACAAGATTCGAGATACCAGGAGAGAAAATAAAACCTATATCTCTCTCTCTCTCTCTCTTTTTTTTTCTCTTTCTCTCTTTCTTTCTCTCTCGGATAACTTGATCGAGTCTAATTATAACGATCAAGTGCTTCGAGAGAGTTTCTCAAGTCAAAGAACATTCGTCGATAGCGTTTTCCTTTCGATAATTAATCGATCATCCTGTGTTTGAAATTTTTAATATAATATTTATATTTTTCTTGTTTAATCAGGAAGATAACATGGATTTATAATTTGAAGTGGAAGTAACAGATTAAAAAGATAGATTGGAATATTAATATTTATAAATATATATATAAGAGAAATATTTTGTATCAAGTAGTTAAGAGGGAAAAAGAAAGAGAGAGAGAGAGAGTGCGAGACTATACTTCGATGAAAAAAAAATGTCCACGTGCTTAACTACGATCAGGATGATAGGCTAGGATTATAGAATTTAATGTGAATATAATAGATTAAAGATAGATTCGAATATATACATAAATGAGAAATATATATTTTGTATCAACTATACTTCGAGAAGGAAAAAATTTCCACGTGACTTTGTAATTACGATCAGAATGATAACAAGCATTTAGAATCTTACACGTGAAAATAGTAGATTAGAAAGATAGATTCGAATATTAATATTTATATATAAAAGAAATATTTAGTATAAACTACACTTCGATGAAAAAAATTTCCACGTGCCTGTTTAATCTAGGATCAGAATGATAACCAAGCATTTAGAATCTTAGGTGAAAATAATAGATTAAAAAGATAGGTTGGAATATTAATATTTATATATATATATATATAAGAGAAATATTTTGTATCAAGTAGTATGAGAGAAAGAGAGAGAGAGAGAGAGAGAGAGAGAGAAAGAGTGCAACTATACTTCGATGAAAAAAATTTTCACGTGCCTGTTTAATCTAGGATCAGGATGATAACCAAGCATTTAGAATCTTACGTGAAAAATTGGAATATTTATATAAATATGAGCCCATAATTATGAAAGTGGTCTAATTGTAATTTAAAATGAAAAAAGAAAAAAATGAGTTTATCAGTTATTTCATACTATGTTATTTTAAATTAGAGTAAGTCGATATAATTTTGATGATATTGTCAAAAATGAACCATTAGATTGTGGTTGTCATTTTAAAACGTTGATGTGGAATTAATTTAGTGTTTAAATGCAATTCATGAAATATATCAAAAGAAGAGATATATGATTTGGACTACTATCATAATTATGAGCACACACATATATATATATATCTATATAACAGAAAAATTTTGTATCAAAAAGGAAAGAGAAAGAGAGAAAGAAAGTGTGGAACTGTACTTCGATGAGGAAAATTTCAACGTGCCTGTTCGAAGTCTGATTATCGTTGTTCATATTCAAGGAAGGAAACAACACTACAAACTAATACGTCTTTTCGTTCTACATTTAAAACGTGAGTAAAATATTAATAAAATATCCGAAATAAATAAAAACAAAGAAAACAAGGTTATCATTTTTTATGTTTCTTATTATTTTAAATTTAATCTCTCACGATCAGATTAATATTTAATACGATTTGACATACGACGAGAATTGATGCTTGATATAATTTGTCTTCCTCTTGGATGAGTTTTGTTTAAAAAAAAAAAATAAATAAATAAATAAATAAAATATACGACATGACAATGAGTTGAGTTGAAGTTGAAGTTGAAGTTGGAGCTGAGTCGAGCTGCTCGCGTAAGCGAGCTTTAATTTGTAAACGTCGTTACACGCGTCTAGATCATTTCCAGGGAAGTAATCGTGACGAGGAGAATTACTATGGACTTTAGAGACGCGATCTGCATGTAAGTGGAAAGAGAGAAAACATGAATGGTTCCACACAGTCAAGCATTAAATTAATCTCTCTCTCGGCGTTCCGTCGCATAGCGTTTTTTCCCGCGTGCCCCTTCTGTCATTTTTTTGTTATTTTTTTTTTTTACCTCTTCTTTTGCTTCTTCTTCTCCTAATTCGTCGTTGTCGAGAAATAAATCGAGATGACACATGAGTGAATTTTAAAACGTTGAAAACAAATATTGCTACGGGATCACGTGGTCCAGATTCAAAATTAATCGCAGATCATATTTCTACTTCTGAATTATTTCTGTTGAGAAAATAAATTTAAAAAAAAAAATACCGGAAACATATTTGACGAGTCTTTGTAGGAGATATAGCACTTTGAATCTTATGACTATTCACCTGAATAAAAAAAAACAAAATAGAAAGATTTGTCTAACGGTAATCCTTCTTCCGGTACAATCCAAACAATTTATATGGCATCGGTGAGTAAGGAGACGCAACGAGCACGCTGTCTCGACCGATTATCCGGGTTAAGCCCATGGTAGAATTCCAAGATTCGATTTATCACCCCACCCCAGCCCACTCCCCCCAACTCCCTCCCACTTCTACCTATTCCTCCCCATCAAGTCGAAAGAGGTGCTTCGTGTTGGCTCGTGCCCTCGACCGTCGTGTCATGTTCGTTTACATTACCAAACCGACCTTCAGTTGTCAATTCCTTTACCCTATTCTATTAATCCTAAATTAAAATTATTTATTATATTTTATCTCTCATTTCCCTATCTATTTTCAAAATTCAAATATATTTATGAAGATGAGAAAAATATTTCATTGGTTTGAATTGTAATGAAATTTCACCCAAACTAAAATTATTTATTATATTTTATCTCTCATTTCCTTCTTTATTTAAATAATTAAAATATATATACAAAAATAAGAAAAATAATTAAATTGGTCAGAGTTGTAACTCCATTCCCATTCTCTTCTCTTCAAAGATTGAAATGTTTTAAGATAACCCCTAAGTTTTGACAGTTCCAATGAATTTGTTATTACACGTTATTCACGTTTGTAAGTAATCTCGCGTAAGCTGTAAGACAAGAATAATAATAATAACCACAACGCATTAAGGACAAACGTTTAAACTAGTATGTAGTAATATGTAAGAAGCAAAAGTTGACTATGCTCGTGCTCGACTACCGAGGAGAAGATCCCTTCATCTATTTCAGTGGATTGCCTTGTCGGAAGTATCACTCAACCGGTCCTCTTCCTATTGTGATAAAAACACTAGGACGATAAAAAAAAGAA
The DNA here is from genome assembly GCA_023678845.1 of Mischocyttarus mexicanus. Taxonomy (NCBI): domain Eukaryota; kingdom Metazoa; phylum Arthropoda; class Insecta; order Hymenoptera; family Vespidae; genus Mischocyttarus; species Mischocyttarus mexicanus. Next base: position 1,342,156 of record JACGTP010000012.1, on the reverse strand, counting down.
GAAGAAGAAGAAAAAAAAAGAAGAAACTTACGTACACTACTATTCGTTAGTTTATCTTTATTTGATTATTTTCATTCATTGCATTTAAGACCTTTCCTTAACCACCGGATATTAAAAACCAAAATTTCAATATTATTCTCGTCCGTTGTTTTATTCTTTTTAAATTCTTTTTTCCTTCCATCAAAAGGTTCGATCAAAACTGTCTGCTTCTGAATAGCCGATTTATTTCTTTTTTTTTTTTTTTTTAAAGATGAACGAAAAGAGAGAAAGTAGACAAAAGCGAACGTTTTATCTCTTCGAAGCACGCGTCGTGTTCATGTCAAAGATAAAAAGAGAGAGGGAATGTTAAATGAGAAATAAAGAAACAGAAAAATATTAACCTTCTCGTTGTCAATAATAATCAAATAATCGCGTCTTTTAATCATTTCATTCGAATTGAAGCATCGTTCAGATTTCACTCTTCGACAAAGTTTAGAGTAGCAGGATTGGATTTTTAAATTTTGCAATTTAAAAGGCATTCTGGGTAAAGGTTCTAAGGATTAGGGAATTTAGAAACACGTCTGCTGTTTTATTTTATTTTATTTGATCAATTTAATTTAATTTAATTTAATTCATTTTAATTTATGTTAATTTAATTTTATTTTATTTTATGATCTTCGAAACACGCGTCACCGTTCATGTGAAGAATAAAAAACGAGAGATAAAGAAACAGAAAAATATTAACCTCTCGTTGTCAATAATAATCAAATAATCGCGTCTTTTAATCATTTCATTCGAGTTAACCTTGATTCGTCGTTCAGATTTCACTCTTCGACAAGTTTTAGAGTAGCAGGAATGGATTTTTAAATTCTACCATTTAAAGGGCACCCTAGGTAAAGGTTACAAGGGTTAGGGATTTAGACACGTCTGCTGTTTTCCTCTCTCTTTCTCTCTTCTATGACGTTCTCGTTCTTCGATCTTTGTTTTTGAAGGAGTCACTCGACGTCGTTGACAGCTGTCAACGGTGTCAAGACGTCGCGTGAAAAGAATTCCCGTTAGCTCATGCACCCTCGCGATTGGTAGAAAGAAAGAAAGAAAGAAAGAGACAGAGAGAGGAAGAGAAAGGGAAAGGGAGAAAGAAAATATCGTAAACTATTTGCCAATTTTATGCACACTTCGCGAATAATGATCGAAAGTGGAACACGTGACCACGACGGTACACATTGTTCACCGACAATGGAATCGCATGTTTTGTCAGGGATAATAGAACGCGTGGCATAAGCGTTAATGAAAGGGTTGCACCTTCGAATACATCGATACGAAAGGGTATATACGTGTACGCAAATACAACGGTGCTTTCTATGTTTGCCCTAATCATTTCAAATGTTTTCTAAGTATCCATAGGATTGGCTTATTCTTCCTAACATTCCTCTATAGTTACTTTTTTTTTTATATTACAAATGTCAATTCGATGATATTTAAGTAATAATATATAATCTTGAGATGTATCGAGTAATTTTTGTATATAATTAGATTAGGGTTGGGAGAGGAGGGATTCGAGTTTGCCTAATCCCGTGAGTGTTCTAATCATTTCAAATATTTTTTAAGTATCATAGGATTAGCATATTCTTTCTAATATTCAGATGATCTCGCGAAGTTTATTATAGTTGAAGAAATATTATGGAATGGTTATGGAAACAAATGCAGTTGTTGTTTAGATGCAAATAAAAGATTCTATTTTACCCGAAAAACTACGATTAATTCCCTCACGGTTTTTCGAATCACTCCCCTCCTTTTTTGTATTTTAAATGGTTGCGAGGTTTATTATAATTAGAGAATTATTATGGGGGATGGTCATGCAAACAAACACCGTTGTTGCTTCCGGTTTCGATAATCGTTGAGTTATTTACACACGAAATTAGCTACGTTCCGAGGTTGTACAGCGGTCAGGAACCTCCTTCATTGTCTTCCCTCCTCTCTCTCTCTCTCTCTCTTGGGTACTTCGATGAATATAATTTCGAGCGTTGTACCGTATATCCATCAACGTGGCCTTAATCATCTCGCCGAGATTAAATTGAGTCTGTTGAATCTTACTAGAGAGAGAGAGAAAGAGAGAGAGTGAGTGAATACCTACTCAACCAAGATTAAAACTAAGAGGGAAGAAAAGTTTGCAATTTCTAAATTTAGAGTTCCAGTTATAATGCCAACCTGCTGACTCTTTAACGGAAATACTTAACACTTATCTACGAATGAAATGCATCTCTTATGTTAGTATGTGATGATACTTTCTTCTCTCTCAAAGATTTATGTTCGTGTTTACGATATTTTATCTTTTATTGTTTTTAAATGTACGAAACTGTAATCGGTACGCTAAACGTGTGTGAAAATGACAACAACTGAGGATAAAATAATCAAATGTGAACAAAATTTTGTTTCTACGATCAACATTTTTCTTCTATCGTCGTTATTTTTATATCATTTTTATCGTTCAGTTTTAGATAGAGGAAAGTTAAAATAAAAATACAATTATTATCTAAACGTTCCTATTTTATTTTATTTTATTTTTTGTTAAATAAATTTGATTTACGATAGAGATGAGGTGATTTAACTTCATTTTTATCGTGGATCCCAGAGGCCTTTATCAACCGGATATCAAGGAACATAGTAGCGAGAAGGTACAAAAGCGTAGAATAAAGTTTTCAATAGAAATTACGACACCAAGTGCAGTCAGTCAGTCAGTCAGTCATACTTTTGGTTTTCTTCTATTCAGAAATCGAGAACATAGAAAACCGTCGTACACCACACGTAAGTTCGCACAAAACCGCTACTTACAAATAGACAGTGGCACTTTTACTTCAGATCCTAGCAACGAAAGCCTAACCCATTGTTCTACGATAATAGGCGTTTTAAAACTAAACGTTCTAACTTTGACATTGAACCGAGTTTCGTTCATTTAAAACACTCATTTGTGTGTATGTGTGTGCTCGTTCACATATTTAATGATTTTGATATATTTTTCTTACTCTTTCTTTTTATTTTTATTTTTGTTTTTATGGAAAAGGAGGCGGGGTGGGAAGAGGTTTGAAAAATCTTTAGGAGAATCGAATCGTAGTTTCTCGGATAAAACAGAAATCTACTGTTTGCATCTAAGATTTGCGAAACTTTGTTAAATCCTGGATGGGCGGGCTCATACAAATATTTGCTCGTTCCTGTTAAAAGGAACCGAGGTTGAACATATATCCGTAAGACTTTGAAGAAGGAAAATGTTAGATGGTATCTACTAAAACAGAACCAGAATTGACAATAAATTCTTTCAACGAATAAACTTATCGATTTTTTTATTAAAACTAATGGTTACTTTTTACCTAGCAACTCTCTATAATCGATTTAATAATGATAATACATTACATACCAAAAAGATTTTAATTTTTTTTATACGAACAGCAAGATGCTGGCTAAATGGTCTTTTAGCAAGTCTCTGATAGATCACCGGCTATATGCTTAGATTTAATTTTAAACGTCTCGCTCGGCAGACGTCACGACTAAACTGGAAGCTTTAGCCATCGTTGAGATTCCAAGCCGATTTACTTCCCCAGTGGACCATCTCTCTTTCTTTCTCTCTCTCCCTTTCTCTTTCTATCTGTTCTGTCTTTTTGGTTAGACGAACGAAACCGTCCGATGATCGTAGATTGCATTACAATGCGAGCACTTTGCTAATCGCTAAAACGTTTCATCTTTTGTTTTTATTTCTCCTTTACTCGCATGTTTTCACAGACACACACACATACATACACAAGCACTAACCTAAAACCATCCATAATCTCGTTCAATTGTATATGTTTCAATCACACTATTATCTTTCATATAATTTCATAAAATTGATCCTACCCTAAGTTGCATTAGAAAACTAAAACATCTCCTCGAATATTCAAGATTCGAGGTTTGAATGAATTAAGAAACATTTGTCTTTTGTTGATACGAGACAAGAACATGAATTGATCGGGAAAAAAGAAACGGGTTCCGGATGGTTTCATTAAACATCCCTAGAAATGCAATGAAACTAAAGGTCATGAAAGGGGTGATGAATGAATGATCTCGTTTTTCTTACATTCGCAAACGATACCAGAAGATCGTTTACGAAATACACACCCTATTCCCTCCCTAGTGCAATTGGATATCCCTGTCTCGTATTAAAATGTGTCAGAAGAATAAACTTCCTTTTAGAAAACGATTAATACTTGTATTCGTTCTGTTAAATGTTTAATCTTATGAGAATTCAAATACCACGAGTAAAAGAAGACATGGTTTTTTCCTTGGATTAAGTGTTATCTGAAAAATAAATAAAATAAGAGAGATAAAAAGAGAGAGAAAGAAATGTAGCAAAAATTAGATAAGCATTCGTCGTAAGTTGGAACAACTTTGAAAAGCAAGAATCCAATTGCGAGAGAGAGAAAATTCTCGATTAACTTATCAACAAACTGTAATAGTAAGAGACATCCTGTAACTTAACGTAGGCAAATCCTAGTCGTTTATTCGTTGAGTACCCAACGCGTGCCCACGTGGACAGTTGTTTTAGTTCTTTTCTTTCTTTCGTTTCTTTTCTCTAAGCAGGCTTCGGACGTGCACGCGAACTTGTAACAGGATCGGGTTAAATATCGTCAGGTAAGTGTACCCACCCTCTCTCCTTCCTTCCCTTTCCCCTCCTAGGCGAGAGACAGAAGACATTTCTTTATCGATGAACTTAGAGAAAGGAAAGAAAAAGTAAAAGAAAGTGTCTGCAAGTGTGTGTGTGTGAAAGAGAAAGAAAGAAAAACTGCATCGGTCGACGGGTTTACCAGTTACAGCTGTCCAGAGGTGAAGAAGAAGTAGAAGAAGAAGTAGAAGGAGAAGAAGAAGAGGTGGAAGAATAAGAATAAGAAGAAGAATAAGATGAAGAAGAGAGATTGGTTAGATGCAACTAGGCACGTGGCGAGTCTCTGTTAAAGAGTTATTCTTAGACTACCGGCTGCTGCCCGATTCTACTACCTGAGTTTCCTTTTGGAAATAGAACAAAAGCCACAATTACCGGTTAAATCTTACCAAGGATTATGAGATTACGTTATTGAAGAGAATTATACGAAAAATTAAAACGATTATCTAATATTTTAGCTCATTTTTCCATACACACTTCACATAGAATTATCAAACCTTTTTTTGTTTGGTTCAACACGTCACTCAATAAGTCCCGGACCCGTCATTTCAGAAGAAAAGAAGGAAGGTGGGTTTTCTCTTCCCCCAACCTCCCTCTCACTCACCCACTTCCTTATTTCATCCAAAGAAAGCCTAAAAATGGTCTCGCGAGCACGCCTTGTAATACCGGATCGTGACTTAAACCGAGTTATGGTCATTATTAGGCAACTTCTCGGACCCAGAATGCAGCATCCTGCATCTTCAGGGTTATTACAGGCTAAATGTTAACGCCTACCACCTCCCCCTCATACCCCTTTCTTCACTTCTTTTTCTTCCCCGAAACCATCGCTGTATCCTGAATTTTTACTTTTACTCGTAGATTCGTACCTTTTCGCACGTTAATTTATTGCCAAGTTATTTTGACTTACGAAGAAAGTTAACGACAATTTTTGAAAGTAATTTAGTTGTTGACTTCAAGATTTTTGTTTATCATTTATATCAGCTTATTTATAGAAGTGTACACTTCTAAGTCGTGTGAAAGATAAAAGATTAATGACAGTATTTTCCGGTGTAAGTTCGGACACTATTTTTTCGTATATATTGGGTTGGCAGATTTTTCCATTGAATTGTGGTAAAAAGTTCGATATTTTTTTACCACCAACCTAATATATATACTCGTCTAGTTGATGTTTATTTATTTTTTATTCTTGTCGAAAGATATTCGTCAAGACGAATAATAAAATTGTCAAAAGTAGAAAAGATTCGAAAGATTTTCATAGTAAGTGTCCAAATATAACAACGACAATTTTTTCACATAATTTTTTTTCCCGAAACATTCTTTTAACGCGAAATCATAAATCATTTCCTTGGGCACGCCTTCAACTACCACCCACCTACCCACACCCCCGTCTGATGCAAAAGGTAAGCAGAAGTATGAAGAAACGGTAGGAAGAATTATAGTAACCGGTGAAACGTCGGTAACAAATTGGCCAGTTTGCTTTAGACGGCTCGCAGCTGTATAACAGATATTCATAGCAACTTGACCCGAATGCCAAGAGAGCCCTTTCCTATCGCTGAGAGGATAGATCTACACGTTTTGGGGGAAGGAAGGTAGGGAGGTGAGGTGGAGGAAGGGTTTCTTAGCCCAATAAAATGTGAAATACGGGATTTGTTAAGTCTCGAGAATGCAGCTATCTATACAACATATTTTCTCTTTGAGTTTTTCTCACATTTAGGTTGATGCACGAGCCTATGATTTTGACGAATAGGGAAAATAGGGAAAATAGGGAAAATCGGTACTCCTGGTATGTTGTCGAAAAATACACGGAAGAAAAAACATTTTTTCGTATCGAAGAGAAATGGATAGATAAAGAAAAAGAGTGAGTGAGAGAGATGGAAAGAGAGATATAGAAAACGATAAAAGCAACGTTGCGAGATTTTGAAGGAAATAGAGTGTGTGATATATACATAAAATGTATATGAATAATATTAGGTTGGTGGAAAAAAGATGTCTGATTTTTCCATTGATTTGTGGCCAAATATCCGACATGTTTTTTTCACCAACCCAATATAAATATATATGTGTCTGTGTGTGAAGCTGTAAATGTTTTTTCCAGTTTGTTTGTTTAATAATTTTTTTTCTTCTTCTACTTTTTCGACTCGGAATAAAACTGCAGCAGCAGTGTTACAGCATGTGCATTCTGACATGCATTAACGCATCTAGCATCGTACTGTCGTTGACAATATTCGTTAGAAGGTAATTAACGTCGCGGTTAATGGCAAACATTTTTTTCTATTAGTTACATTTAAAAATGTGACTTTTTTTTCTCTCTCCATCCCTCCCCCCATCTGGTATCACTAAATCGAAATTCAACGACCGTGGGATATAGACGACGTCGATTTTCGTTAGCTGAGTATTTTCTTTTTTTTTTTTTTTTAGTATACAGGACACAGACGACCACCAGAAGGCCTCTTTCGCTAATGAAATCCGTTCTTGGAAGTTCTCTCTAACCATAGTCGTCGTAAAAGTCGATAAAGAAAAGAGCTAGAGCTCGGATGAGAATAACCATTCGTAGAATGAAAAATACCGAGGAGGAAGACGAACAAACATGTTTTTTTTTTACCGATATTTAAACCACCCCGATCGATTTTTAACTACCATTTCCCATTCTAGTATTATTAATCGTTCTAGGAGAACGTTTTATTATCTTTCTCTTAACTTCGACCTACTTTTCTTTTTCAACGAAAAACAAAAAATAAATCTAGGCAATGCTAGGAGAAGGAACACGTCGTCGTTGTTTCGATGGGTGCCACGTTTTGAAACGTTTTTATGAAACTTCGTTCCATCCTCCTTCCTCCCCAATGAGAACATTTAATATTATTTATTTATTTTATGAGATAAATTCTCTATTAATTGAGTGTTAGGTAAACGAAGTTGGGATATGACATAAAATAAAGATTATTTCTGAAAATGATTAAAGATAGTATTTTATATATGTGATATTAATTGATTAAAATATATTAATGTGTCATACGAGGTGTGATAAGATTAGATGTTATTATATTAAATCATAGTTCAGAAGATTTTTTGATAGAACATCGATAGAGAAAAGATTGGTGAATATCTAAAAAATAATAATATTGCATACAAAATAATATATTCGATATCATCTTCCTTTTACAATTGAAATTTTCCCATTCTATTACAATTAAATCTACTATACAGTAGTCATCTTTCTTTTTTTCTCTTTTTTCTACCCATCAGATCAATTATTATTATTATTTTAATGCTATTAGTCTGAGTAATATTTCCAACGACACGTAATGTTCCCGAACATTGGTAACGTAATCGGAATAACCAACGGTCATACCGAGAGTCTGCATAATATCGACTTAATTAATCCGAGCGTTATATGGTGAAAAGGGGGAACTGGGGTAGTGGGTGGGGTGGTTGAAAGAGAGAAAGAGAGAACAACTGACGGCCGACTTAATCGCGATTTAAATGAAACCGCGAGAGACACAGAATTACTGGACAGTGGGGGCAGTGTGTTTGTTCGATTGAAAACCGTCATAGAGTGTGGTGACAACAACGTTCCACCCTTTTCCTCGTCCAACCACCCAACTCGTAATTGCGAGAGTTGGTAAACGATTATTGAGTGTTTTATAATTGCTAAACTAACGATTACGTCGGAGCTCATCAGTCGAGATAAAAAACGAAGTAGACGACGAACGAATTCGGTGGATGGAATCTGCGCGTGCGTGCGTGCGTACGTGTGTGTCTGTGTCTGTGCGTGTGAGAGAGAGAGAGAGAAAGTAAATGCACACGGCAGAGTGAGTTAAACGGAACACGGCACGAAAGAGCAAATACAATCGTGCGTCTGTGTTCTGTGTGTCTGCAATTCCATCGTAATTTCGCATAATTGCCTGGCGTGAATCAGTCTGGACGACGACGACGACGACGACGAAGACGACGACTATGACTACGACAAAGACGATGGGATCGTAATGAGTACAACGCGTAGGGTTAGGGATATGAAAATTTACGAATACGATACTATGCTCCCCTCTTCTCTCTGTCCTCCTCACTACCCACCTCTATTCTTAACTCTTATTCTGTTTATTAGACGATAAAACAACAGTATTTTATCAGACGAGTTTAAAGATTATTATCGTAAGATTCGTCGTACAGAACTTTGAATATTTCTTACGTGTAATTAATTCCCTACGCGTGTAATTAATTCGTATCACTGTACTTTTTGTACACCGTGTATTATACATTCGTATATTAAAACTTACAATTAGTACGATTATTGTACGATTCTTATATTGTAAATTATTCGGATTTAAAACATCGAGATCGATATTTACAGGAACAAAAAGAAAAATCCTCTTTTTTCGATGAGCTTAAATTAACAATGGGGCTTTTTTTTCTCTCGCAATTTTATTGTAATCCATGGATGGACCGTGAGAGTGAGTAAGTGAGTGAGTGAGTGAGTAAGAGAGAGAGTAAGAGAGAGAGAGAATATCTGGTGTTTACATCACGGCCGATATATCGCACGTTTTACATGCAGAGACAAGCGCCTCTCGTCTCTACATGTGAAAAAAAAAGAGAGAGAAAAAATGAGAGTGCTGAGAGAGTTATCTCCTACTATAACCTATCGTACATAGCAGCTAGTACATACACACACACACACACACACACACACACATACACTGCAATCTCTCGACCTGATTATTTTTACGTAATAAGAGCGTTCCTACGTTTAACGAACCCCTCTCTCTTAAGATTTAAATATACATATGCAAACATTCACACACACACACACACACACATATATATATGAAAGTATTAATCGTTAGATATACAACCTATTCCAAATTGATGATTTTCATAGCGGCGTTTAACTATGAAAGATACGTTCTAGAAATATACGTGTTCTATTTTAACGTTTGTTAACTCCAGTCGTGTTTATAAACGCCGGATAGAAGAGGATGAAACGTTTGTAACAACAATGACGTAACATTCTGACGAGTTTGTTGACTCTATTTTACACATATACATACATATATATATATATACATCTACGTATGTATAAATACGTATGACAGAATTTACGTTAGTCGAAATAAATCGATATTAATTCACGTTAAAATGATAATTCGTTAAAAGAAAATGAGGTTTCATTGGATAGAAATTTTGATGGATAAGTTTTTGGTAATCGAATATCTTTCGAAATTGTTTTAACTGATCCGTACTCTATCCCTCTATCTCTTTTTTTTAGCAGAATCCTTTCTCGTAAATCAGATTAAAACGGGAATAGAGAGAAAGAGAGAGAGAGAGAGAGAATCGTTCAATCCTTTATTCGTGAAAGCTAATATTTATCGTGAAAATCGATAATTACATAAAGGTAGTAGTACTTTTAACAAGCGTTATATGATTTAAAAAAAAAACTCCGATAGCGTTTGTTCTTTTAAGCTATCTTTGACCGAGGGTTGCAAGAGGGTGAGAGGGTGAAAGGGTGGAACGAATATCTGATATTAACCCTTTAGGTACGAGTGCTATGTCCGAGGTTTGACACTTTTGCCTGTACAAGATGCCTCTCTGAAAATAAATAAAAACTATGCTTAATGTAACAATGTTTCTTCTAAACAAGTGTTTATAGATTTAATGTTAAACAAGAAATTTCTATAAAATTCTAATAATTATATTAGTTTGGTGGAACAAATAATAATATAATTGTAAATTTTAATAATGTTATTGATATATAATTTAGTTTTTATTATTTATTTTTAATAAATAAGGGATCGTATACAGAATTATAAGATGTCTGATAAATATCCAGATAAATGTCGAAGATATACGGTGATCATATCGAAAGGGTTAAATCTATGGTGTTAAAAAGTAGTTATTAAGTTATTTTCTTTAACAACCATAGTGTTATGTAGTATGGTATGTTTCATGTTTTCTTAGGGTTAATGTCTTAGGAAAACAATACGTTTATCAAGGTACTAATCTGTACCTCGGTTCCAGCGTTTAATGTACATATATACTCACGTTTATATATGATGTGTGGTACTGTGTATTTAGGTATTAGCTGTTTGACAGAGCTGTAACATTATACCTTACTGTTTCAAGAGAGAGAAAGGGAGAGAGAGAGAGAGATGAGTCTCTGGACAACCTAACGCGATAACGTCCAACCATATTTACACTCATTTCCAGCCACTGAGTATACCCCTCTTACAAATGTGTGAATAGTAATAGTAATAGTAGTAGTAGTAGTAGTAGTAGTAATAGTAGATACGCGTACTGTGAATTAGAATCAGCTGTTAGTAATTTCCTTTTATGAAATCGATCGACCTTGCAGAATTTCCCTAGAGTTTTGCAGAGATATTGATTTTCCTACTCCACGTTTTATGTCCGGGACTCCACGTTGGTTGGAGAAAGAAAGAGAAAGAGAGAGAGAGAGAGCTCTGGAAAACCTCTTTCGACGTAGAAAGATAAATCCTGGTAAAGGAAAAAGAGGGGAGAATGGGATAGTAGTTGTAAGAGGGTAGAAGGAAAAGGAAAGTACCAACTGATGCAAAAGGGTGGGAGAGAAAAATAAGAGAGAGAGAGAGAGAGAGAGAGAGAGAGAGAGAGAGAAAATGTGAGAAATCGCATCTGAAAGAGAAAGAGAGGAAGAGAGAGAGAGAGATCTTCCAAAGTTTATTCTACTATCTTGTCGGTTATTGAAAATCGGCTCTAAGGTTTTTTCGGGTATTAAAATTGTGTTCCTATGATTAAAAATAAATAAAAAATAAAAGAGTAGAAAATTCCACTATAGTAGAAAAATTTGAATAAAATAAAATAATAGAATGTGTTTTAAAAAAAAATATTATTGTCTTCAATTTGAGATGTCCTACCAATCAGATGTCCCAATTTGATGATTTGTCTCACCTATGGACCGGAATAAATCCCATACGTGCGTTATTATTTCCTCATATCGAGAAATAGTTATCTATGTTTCGATTATATTTCGTAAGTTAGGGATTCTTAAAAAAGAGATTTGCTTGGATAGGAAAATGAAACGTTTGTCGTTAGGCCACTTACGGAAGCAAAAGGAAAATTTAGTCATAGTGAGAGAGAGAGTGAGAGAGAACAGAAACCAGTCTCTCGTAAATCACGAAAGGCGTGAACGATACGACAGAGACAGGCTTGAACGAGGAACGAGTGTGTTAGTATAATTCAACTGGGATACACGTACGTGTTATCGGTTAAGAGAGAAGTCCGATATATAATACACACCTATATATATATATCACATATGAATCGTACTCAAAGTTCGTTGGTTTGAAGTTTCCTTCAAAGATGTAAATAAAACAAACAAACAAACAAACAACGTTGACCAGTCTAAAGATTTAGATAAAACTTATTTTCAACTAACACACCGATGTATAGTGATAAAAATATACCAACGAGTATACTTTTTCTTAGGGATATACACTTTAACAACATTATGCGAGGAAAGTAGAAGAAAATAATCGAGAAAGATTTAAACGGGTGGTCTTATCCACCCACTTCGTTATCTACGAAGAATCAGACGGGTTTTTTTTAATTGTATCTTTCGCCGGATAAATAATTCCATGCATTATTTATCTTTTTTTCTTCCGGTTAGATAGGAAAATCAGAGCAAGGTAGAATTTAGGAGAGAGTATTCCGATAATAGCAACAGACGGGAGTCCTTTACTCGTGTTATCGTCTGGACCGTGTTCGCCGAGAAGGAAGATAATACGGATGACCGAGCAACGCTAGTCTTTTAAGCTCCTACACCATAGGCTTTCTAATAATTTCTATTTTTGGTAGATAGGAAGGAGAGTAAGAGAGAGAGAGAGAGAGAAAGAGAGAAAGATCTATGAGATGTTCAAAGTATTTTTCAACGATATACAAAGAGTGGTGAAAATATCTGATAAAAGTATCTATCCAAGAAGATTTTGCTTTCCAAAGAAAGAATAAAAAAAAAGGAAGTTCGTTCCTTTTGGAACGAACAAAAAGGGATCGTTTATTTTTCTTCTCTTGCTATCTAAACAATCTTAACACTTATATGGGGACGAATGGAATTCAACTACAGGGTACTGTTAGTAAACTCAAACATCGAAATTTTACCAAAGATTTCAATTTAAATACTTTGAGATTAATTTGCAATGCCCAATTGGTATGCAACAAATGAAAGAATTCATTTTGCATTACAGTAAATTATAAACTTTATCGATCACGATAAACCACGAATCACGAATTTTTCACAAGTAACGTGGACTAATATTCACTACTTGAGATAAAAAAAAATCTAAAAATGATTTAAGTAATCCAATATATTTAATGATAGCAATTTCGTTTAACAATTATCCAAATATTGTAAAATAAAGACATATTGTTTATTAATTAATAATAACAAGAAAAAAAGAAACACGTTGGTAAGATCAAAATTGAAGACCTCCCCAATCGGTTGCTAATCGGTGGCTTGTATCATTTAAGCAAAAATTATTTATAATTCTAACTAAGAATTAATTTTACATATATTCTTTTTTTTGATATTAAATAATAATTTATATTTCTTCTACAAAGATAACCGAGTCTTTGTAAAAAAAATAAACTTTGTAAGAAAATGTTCTAAGAGTTCTCCTTCAAAGGGTTTCTTGCATTTTCGTTCAAAGGTAAAATAAAAATGAAAAAATGAAAAAAGGAAAAAAAGGAAATAGAAAAAGGAAATTGTAAAACATCACAGGAAAATATTGTAATAAGTATCTTTTGAAATTTCAGGTAACAACGGTACCAGACGAGGCCGAGGACAGCTTTAAAATGCCCAGAGCTTCCGTGGTACATATGACGTCTACTGCAACTAAACCGCAGCACATGTCGCAGGTACTAACGTGTTTTATTTAATTTATACAAGAGATACCTGTGCATACATTCATAAGACTTTATGCAATCACAATGGAACGTTCGCATAACCCTACATACTAAACTTTCCCTACCTCTCCTTCAAACCACTTCTTTTTAACATTCTTCGTGAGATTTCTAACGCGAAAAGGGTCGCATAAATAAAAAGCTATCTTTTTTTATACTTAAACTAATTTTTCTAAACTGACGTATACCGAAGAGGAAGATTAGTGTTTGCATGAATTACTCGAAACTTTCTTTCTTATTTTTATTCTTTCGTTTTCTTTTTCCTCTATGTTACTTTAAAGTGATTTTAATTTTCTACGAATCGTAAAATTGAAAGTGCAATGAATAAAAGATAAAAATGACGATACAGTATTTTGATGAAATTATGTTAGTTAGATATTTGAACAATTCTTCATGTTACTTGATCTATAAGATAAGACTTTTTCTTCTCGTTCTTATACCTGAATCGTATTTTCGCGTGGGTAAAATTTCGAAAGATTGTACGAGACCTTACGACTACGATCTTGTCCGTTGACATGAAACTTGCGTAAGCAGGTCTACCATTGAATGGGATCTTTTGCAGAGATCTATTATCGGAAAGTTTAAATCGGTCGATCGTACTTTAACGTGATTCATCGAACAGAGGAGACCTAACGTAAAACGTCGTGTACTTTCATATAATCCAATCTCAAGTATATACACTTTGAATGAATTTATATTACGACAGAATCCAATGAGAAATAGATTATGTTAACCCTTTGACTTTAAAACAAACGTGTGGGAGATTTGATTTGTCTTTTTCTGTACCTAAAATGAGAACCTTGTATCAAACACATGACTGTTACAATTTCAATGTAAGATCTGGTGTGTGTTTGTTATTTATTTAAACAGATTTTAAAATTTAATCTAAAGTAAAAAAAAAGAGAGAATATTGATAATAATAACAAAAATAATAATAATTGATAACAAAATACACTCCTGCCTAATAAATTTAAATAAAATTTTGACTGATACAAATTATTAATGGCAAAGGGTTAAGAAATGAATATTCTCATTCGATCTTCATGTACACCTCAACTATTCATTGATATATTTTTTTGAAGAACTAGGGGTGGGGTTGGTAAAGGGATTGGAGGAAGGAAATAAAGAATTTCGTTTAATCTTAGGTAGGAGAACTTTCGAATATAAATCTGAATGGAGTAGTAGTGGTAGAGGGAAGCTTAGTTTCTTGGCACGCGGCCATATTGATATGCAAATAAGGGAGGTATAGCGTAACTTAATTGAGTGGTTCAGCTTAAAATGCATATCGAGTAGCCTGGTCTGTTCTTTTGTGCGCGAAGGCCACGGGAGACTAGGCGAGTAGTTACCATCGTTTAGATACTTTGTCTCACACCGTTGCCCGCTAATCTTTTCCTAGGAAAATTTTTCTGAATTTTATTTTATTTTATTTTTTTTTTTTTAAATCACCACCTACCTATTACTCTCTTCCTGGACAATTATTTACTACACTTGTAGAGTTCATGAACAGATAGTTAATAAATTCTAACGCTTAGGCTATTCAGACGATTTTCTATTCGTCGATATTTCCGGCTAAGATTCTTTTCTTATCTTTTATTTTTATTAAAAAGAAAAATAATATATTTCATAGAGGTAAACCTTTCTGTAAGACGGTAGTATAGTGTTGTTAAAAATAATATCGTGTTTGAACGAAATCGTGTTGTAAGAGGGTTATTTTTAAAGGAAAGAATATTGTAAGGGAAAAATTGTGATGTACAAATGAGGGGGTGGTACAAATACTTTTGCATAATGAAAATTGGTATTAAAAATACTTGTACTGATAGAAAAATTAGGATTGCAAATACTTGTAAAGGAAAATACTTGGACGAATTATACATATTTATTATTATCTATATTTGACATACTTAATAAAAGATTACTTTGATTACTTTAATTATTTTAACCGAGAGTTTAAATACGTCAAAGAATTAATAGCTTCCTCGGACTGAATATATCGAAACAGATCCTTGCACTTTCTAAGTGCACCACCAAGTGCATTGGCTCGAGTCCATGCAAACGAGCTTTTAACGTTCAGCTGTGGCGCATAAGAAGAAAACTACTGCGACTTTACGGTCAGAGGAAACGTATGAAACTAGGATTTGCTTAGTTCCTTCAACGGAATGGGAACCGAATCCTCGAGATTCTCTTTTTTGCTTCCTCCTCCCCCCTTAAAAAAAACCATTTTATCTACCACACAGGGAAAATCGTTTAACGTTTTTTACAAAGTTTTTTTGTTTACTTTTAAACGTTCACCTAAGAGACTAATGACCTATGATTCGTTCAGGTTTATTTTGTACGCACACACACACGAATACACACACGAATACAACACCTTTTACATTTTTTCCTTTCCTCTCGAACCGTTTCTACGTGTGCACGTGTTCTCGTAACTTTTTTCATGAAAATAACTCGAATAAAGGGACAGGAAGAGAAAGAGAGAATAAAAAACAAGGAACAATTTTTTTTTCAACCAAGTTTCCGGTGGCAATTCATAAAGTCAATGTCGATAGCACCTGTTATCAAAATTCTGTCGATATTTTACACCTCCTATTTTGGTGCATAGCACGCGAGCATAGAAGTCTACACACATGCACGTACGTGTATTTAGGGAATGCATAGACGTGTTGAGTTTGAAGAGATGAAAGGGGTAAAGGGCGAATCTTTTTCTTCGTAAGAAAAATTCGAGAAATCATTAATTTATCTTCGTTCTTAGTTTTGGTTATTTTTTCTGAGGTGTGCAAACCAATTATTTTTCGTATAAAAAATTATTTTCAACGTGTGTTATAATTTTTGTAATGTGATTTTTTATAATTGCATTTTGTATTAATGAAAATAAAAATAAAATAAAAATAAAGAAAATAGAATTGCAAATAATAGTAAACTAAAAGTAATACACTGTTATTATATTTGGTTGGTGGAAAAAAAAAGTTGGTTCGTTGATTACAATTCAATCCGGAAAATCCCACATTTGTTTTTCCACAAATCAAATATTCAATAAAAGAAAAACCCGTTAGTGCAAATAACATCCTACGTTGTAGAAAAATATTTGATCGGACCTTGACCTAAAACAATCATTTTTCGATCTGCATAATAATAATAATAATAGTAATCTCAATGAATAATACTCGACACAATAATCTCGACAAGCATAACAATGCTATTGCAATACGTATTACGATTTATTTATTTTTTTGTTTGTCTCTTTTTCCTGACCCGACTAGTCTAACCTTTTCCTTTTTAAGCTTT
Source organism: Mischocyttarus mexicanus (assembly GCA_023678845.1). Classification (NCBI taxonomy): domain Eukaryota; kingdom Metazoa; phylum Arthropoda; class Insecta; order Hymenoptera; family Vespidae; genus Mischocyttarus; species Mischocyttarus mexicanus. Next base: position 1,325,283 of record JACGTP010000012.1, on the reverse strand, counting down.
GCAAGAACAATGATGCGTAGGCACGAATCGATCGTTCATCTTCTTATCGAATATCGATCGAGTTCAAATCTTAAACGTTTAAAATAAATAAGATTTTTTGATACTTCATGTACTATTACTTTGTATCGTTGGATAATAATAAGCTAGAAATAGTTTAGTAGGATTTTTCATCGCAATTCAATGGGGAAAATCAATGAACAAAAATGTTTAAATTTTTAACCACAATTCAATGGGAAGAAATTCCGATATTTTTTTCTACTAACCCAAATAAATAATATTATATAATTTATATTAATAATAATAGTAATATAATTATATTAATACGTGTAAATTTTAGTCATTGAAAAAATGATAGAATCAACGAGGATGAGAACACCTGATTCTCGAAAATCTGTTTGAATTTCTCGCGTTAAAACGTTTGAACAGGTGATAATAACCGGATCGAGTTGCATGATTTGACCTTAGACCTCGACTGACCTTTCTGCTCTTCTCCACAGATTCGCAACGATAGCTTCTCTCTCTCTCTCTCTCTCCCTTTTACACGTTTTCTCTCTTGCTCGTTCGAGTGAAATTCGAGTGTTGCAACTTGTGTTAGCAATTCGGTGTCTCGTCTCTCGGTTTACTTAACCACTCTAATGCATATATTTTTTATTATTATTTAAACACTTACGCGTAAAGTTGAAAAGTAAATAGTAAATGTCATTTTTATTTACAAATGCATAGTATTTCATTTATGAAGACTCGTAAATGAACTTATCCCAGAGAATAAAATCTGACGTTCGCGTTGTTTCTTTCGTTAACAGTAATTGCAAGTATTATGCTAATACAATCATGCTGAGTTATCATATTACAAGTATTATATATTACAAGTATTATAAAAAATACAAAAATATTCCTGTTACACAAAAATGCAAAACCCCACTTCAGAATTTGCGATGAACAAAATTATCTAATTATTATCTAATTATAAATCCTAATTTTTCTTCCGACTAAGAATTTTTCCTATTTATCAAATACCTCTCTTATTCAATCTCTGACCCAATCTCTAAAATATTACATTTTTTCATTCAATGTAATCCTAATTTAATAAATTTCTTCCTCATCACTACTCTGAGTACGATCAAATGAGAACATTTATTTCGGTCGAACGATTCCACTTTTACCTTTTTGAAGAACAAAATACATGGCTGGGCTACCTGTACTTCGGTTTCAAAAGAGATTAGTTCACGAACCCGATGAAAAGTGCAGTAGTTTTATTCGTGTCTACTACATAGCTGCATAAACAACTACGAAAGTCCAAGGAAAACGTTTTAGTATTCCTTGGGAGGATTCTCGAACATGGATTACAATTTGCGGGTAGCAATTTGTCCCCAGCGTCTGTTGCAACTACTCCACCCTTCCTACCCCTCTTCTCTTCTCCCATCACCCACCTCCAGCAATACAAATTCACTTACATGGATACATTTCTATAGACAACTTATGATACACAGTTGCACAACGATAAATATACGCAATGGAATCATTTTCAAGAATATTTACATCGTTAACGTGCTTTTTAAATAAAAAAAATAAACCTCTTTTGTATTGCGGAATATTTTTCGAAAATAAAAAATTCAAAAAAAGAAGGAAGAAGAACGAAAAGAAAAGAGAACTCGGGATATTTCAATAGGTTGTTATGTACGTAGCTTCGTTAAAAATGTCTGAAACAACCAACCCTCTTTTTCTTTTTATTTATATTTTTTTATTTTTTAATGTCGGTGAGGTTTGCGTTATTATACGAACCTAAAAGGAAAAAGAAGATTATAGTAAATACGAGCGAGGTATTGCGAAGGGTATTTGCAAGGAACGTGTATCAAAGTATTATGCGTCGTCGAGTAATTGTCTACGACGAAGAATGACTCTGCATCCATTGTTACTATCTACGCCCCTGATTAATACGGAATTGACAAAGCCTCTTGCTTGAGTTATACAGGGAATAAGTAAATCTTGTTTTTTTTTCTTGTAAATAAAACAAAAAAAATAAGAGAGAGGGGGGAAGGGGAATAGTAGATACGCGTTGGATGAGTGTCGTTATGTGCGTCAGGGTTGGACGATTGTCCTGTGCATAGCAATCTCCGACGATCGAATTTCCATTAGGTATAAAACGTACGTACGTGAAACTATTATTACTTCTTCACTTTTATTTACAAATCTATTTTTACTCTTCATTATTTTCTTTCTTCTTCTTCTTGACTATTAATAGTAACGTTGTCAATTTTCTGTCTGGAAGGTTTTAGCGACTTTGGCACTTTCAATGGGAACCTTGTCATCAGGTTTGGCAAAAGGTTACACCTCGCCTGCACTGGATTCAATTTTGGATAAACAATCACCACCACTTTATCAATCATCCAACAACGATACTTGGTAAGTTGAGTTAATGTTAAATTCATTAACCATGTCCTCCCCTTTCCATTCTTCAACAAAACCTTTTCTTCCGAGTATAATTATTACTCTTTACCTCTCCTCATGCAACTGCAACAACCATTTCTTGCTACCAGTTGGAATGGGCCAACCGGTTAAAGGAGTAGTTCATTCATTCAAGTATTTTCAAGTAGCATTATCATAAGAATGCGACACAGATTCTAAGAGTATGACCCGAGACATCCCAACGCATATATAACATCTGCAAGTATATTATTTATCATGCTTGGTTATTCCCCGATCCCACCCACTCCCCCTCTCCCTTCCTCCCACCTCCATTTCCCATTACCCAGGAACATTTTCATGACGACAAAAAGACTTTTAGAAAGTTAATTATATCGTGGTAATAAAGATCTTACAATATTTCTTTTGGTTATTGTTTATTTCATTATTATCCTCCAAAGTGTTACACCCTACTCTTTTCTAAATTCTTTAGAATGCAAATGAGAATTCATGATATAATTTGTATATACACTTAAGAATATACGTTCCTTAGAAAACCTTCTTCTTCTTACGTTAGGCCTGAGGCTTGTGTTTTATTGAATTGGGTCATCCCGAAAAGCTGACGTCCAGCTATCCCATCTTTTTGGGGGTCTTTCTGGTGGTCTGGATGTTTATGGTTTATTGTCAAATACTGTTTTGACCATTCTATCAGCATTCATTTTTTATATGTGTTCGTCCCAATTTCTGCTTTCGACTCATCCCTATCTTACTATAGTCCTTTAGATAACCGTGTCAAAAAAAATATATGCGACAGATGGTAAATTTAGGGATACGTTTCATAACTTTAAAATCATCAACAACAGAAAGTACGAAAATGTAGGATATTCTTTCTCGATAGGTGTGTTCCGAATGGTTATATTTTGTCTACATGGGTGTACGCATGCTTTGTATATACATATATATGTGTATATAAGTCTATATATGTGTATATCCGATATACATAGGATCCGATGGACCACATTCGGCGCGTGTGTTATTGGCATAAATATCAGTTTGACTGGCGCTGTCACTTGTGCATTTAATGGCGGGCATTCCGTGTACGTTTAGAAACACGCGTAGTATTATCCGGTCGATACGATTATTTATCGAACAAACGAAATTATTCTTAATTTTTTTACCCTCGTCGATAAATGATGGAACCTTTTTTTGCTTTTTTTCTTTTTAAAGAGTTTTAATGGTATTTGTTTTTTTCGAGTAAACTACGAAACGGAATTTAGAAGATAGGTGTATGCAACAACGGTCATTTAGGAAAGTTTACTTTTTTCTGTTAAATGTAATTACACCGATGTGAATGAACATTAAGCCGGAGAGTTAGTATTAGAAGTTAGAGATTACGAAAATAGGCTTTAAACTCCGGATAAAACCGTTTGATTCCATTCTGTTGGTCAATGGCATTAGGCAGAAATGTTTGCGAATATTCTTAATCCGGAAAATAAAATACGATTGTATGGGAAATTAAATTTTAAAGTAGAGTTTCTCTATTGGCTGATAAGATCATCTCAACTTTCGAGAACATTGTTTAACGAAAATTTTATTTTTCATCACAGGGCGGTTTTCTCAGTGACAACGCAGGAGGCTTCATGGGTGGCATCATTGTCGATGTTGGGTGCATGGTGCGGTGCCATGATAGGCAATTGGATAATGAGAAGAGGTAGACGTTTACCTTTAAGAGTGACGTCCTTACCATTGACTGCAGCATGGATTCTTACGGGAGTTGCACCTAGCGTTGAAGTCGTTTATTTGACGAGTTTCATCGGTGGATTGTGTTGTTCCGTTATCACCATGGTTGCCCAAGTAAGTTAATCCTTAATATTAACTTGTTAAAAAAAAAATGTCAAATTTTAAGCCACAATCCGACATTTTTTGTCCACCAACCCAATATTACAGTTTGCCGAAAACACGTTAAATGATGAAAGAAATGAATAGTTTAAACAGGTTTATTATGTTTGTTCATTATTTAGGTATACATCTCGGAAATTTCGATGCCAGGAATCAGAGGGTGCCTGTCGGCAATGTTAAAGGTGCTGGGTCACGTTGGGGTTTTACTATCTTACATAGCTGGAACCTATTTGAATTGGCGACAAAGTGCACTTCTGGTTGCCGTAGCACCGTCTATGCTCTTTTTGGGAACTCTCTTTATACCCGAAACACCGTCCTATCTCGTTTTGAATGGAAAGGACGAGGAGGCTGCTAGCAGCTTGCAATGGTTGCGAGGCGAACAAGTGGACATAAGACACGAGCTACAGGTGCCTTTTCAAATTCTTCTTCTTCTTCTTCTTCTTTACATTGATTTACTTCTATATCCATCACAAAGGGGTTGATCTTTCGAAGTTTCTCATAGCGATTCAACCGTGGGTTCTTCTACCCACGTTCTAACCTCTCATTGTAGCAGGTAGTTATGCGAAAGGGGGGAAAAGATTTATAACCACAATGGGTGGAGAAGGGGGTAGGGTGGAAGAAGATTTATATTCCTAGTCAGTTTTACTTTTACTTTTACTTTCATTCCGAGTTTTTTTTATTCTCCGATATCAAATATAAATAACAAAGATGTTTTACGATTTATTCATATCCTACGATAAAGTTTTTATTTACGTATTTCTGATAGAACCAAAAAGGGATGATTTTTATTTTAGAAATCTATATTTATATGTGTGTGTGTTTCTTAGGTGATCAAGACGAATATTTTGGCCTCCAGAGCAAAACAATACGGATTGACTTTGAGGAGTAGCATTCTGACGCCACGACTTTACAAACCGATCGCCATTACCTGCGGACTTATGTTCTTTCAAAGATTTTCCGGAGCAAATGCGTTCAATTATTACGCAGTTATAATATTTCGTCAAACATTGGGCGGTATGAATCCTCACGGTGCAACCATAGCTATGGGATTCGTCCAGTTGTTTGCATCCTTGTTGTCGGGTTTCCTAATAGACATCGTTGGTAGATTACCGCTTCTGATTGCCAGTACCGTTCTCATGTCATTAGCATTGGCCGGTTTTGGTAGTTACGCCTATTACGTATCCCAAACGCAAAATTTGGGATATTCGGATACTGCGGTACCTGCTGGTGAACATGACTGGATACCGTTGCTCTGTGTACTGGTCTTCACGACAGCACTGGCCCTGGGCATATCGCCAATTTCCTGGCTATTGATTGGTGAACTTTTCCCATTGGAGTATCGAGGTATCGGTTCTAGCATCAGCACCAGTTTCAGTTACTTCTGCGCCTTCTGCGGCATCAAACTATTTATGGATTTTCAGCAAGTAAGTCTTCCTCTCAATTATTTCTTATCCAAACGAACCCCAAATGTCTAATCATGCCTAACTCATTCATCATTATCATCTTTTTTTTTTGTTGTATTTTTTTCTTTTTATTATTCAGATCTTTGGATTGCACGGAGCGTTTTGGTTCTACGCGGGAATGGCAGTCTGCGGACTTTGTTTCGTGGTTTATTGCGTGCCCGAAACTAAAGGTAAACAATTGGACGAAATGAATCCTGAATACGCCCAAGCACGGTAGTATAAGGCCTCCTTGACGGGAGGTTTGTCGAATCTCGAAAAGGCTAATAAACCTTTACCGAGTGGTGCTTATCCTAACGAGCACGATCCTCGAGAGATATACAGGCCCGATCAAGTTGTTATTTCTTCGGCCGGGCCATCCATGACAAATTCTGGTTGCCGTCGTGAGTTGCCACCCCCTAGATCGAGTCATCGTTCTTTGTCCGATTATTGTGGCATTTTCGCGGAGAAGACTAACAGAATTGGCAAAAACGTCGGATGTTTCATACAATCTCGTGGATTTTTACCAGCAACAACACCAGCAGCAGCAGCAACAACAACAGGAGCAGGAGTACCACCACCACCATTTCGGCAAACAACCGTGAACAATCATCTCTCATCTATTAGAATAAACGGGGACCTCAATAAAGTGGTTCGCGAGATGAGGGATGATTCTTCATCGAGAATCTACGAACATGATCGATATTACGAAAATATTACTACGTTTAGAAATGATCGAGTTAATCGTACGTCTGCCATGGAAACTCGTAGAACTAAAAAAAGACGAAATTATCGGAAAGAATACGAGGATTGTATTGACGATGACAATTGGAAGAAGGATCCAAGGATGAACGTAAACGGTGCTAAGCCGATCCTGAGAAATGGTTATGGTTACGATAAACCCGAAAGATATCCTTACTGTTCCACTATTCCTAGACGTAACAGGACCATTAATTTCAAGGATCAAGCTTATAACTCCCTAGAGGAGTTACGAGGATACCCGAAGAGTCTCCAAGATTTAACGGATTTCGAGGTTGAGGAGAGAATATGTAACTCTGGTGTATCCTCATCCTTTCCGAAAACTAGAACCGAAAGAACAACTTGGAGGGAAAATGATACCGGACAACTGCAACGACAACAACAACAACAACAACAACAATCGGTTGACGTTTATCGTCAAAGAAGACTACCACAACCAGAGTCTGACGATAGGGCGATGCTTGATCCTATACTCGAGGACGATTATTTAAAATTTTGTAGAAGTCTTGCCAGGATGGAAAGATATCCTCGTGGTGGTAATTACAAGCCGGGACAGGTGCACTACGAGAGAGAGTGTAGGACCTTCGGAAAGGACACATTAGCTTTTATTTATTACAAGACTTGTTATTTGTGATTTAAGAATAATTAATCTTTGATAATCTAGGCTTCGATTATTATCCTACAGGATTATTTCTATACTTTTTTTTTCTTTCTTCGGATCCGAGTTATAGGCAGTTTAATTAAATTCAATTACATTAGATTATATATATTGGGTTGGTGGTAAAATAAATGTCAGATTTTTGACCACAATTGAAGAGGAAAAAATCGGACATTATTTTTTTTGTTCCACCAACTCGATATATTGTCATAGGTATTATTTCTAATGAGAGATTTTGCGCTAGAACAAAAAGGCAGAACTTCCATGCATCGTGCCTTTCTTGAAAACAAAATAAACAAAAACAAAAAAAAAACAAAAATGAAAAAAACGCGACAATATTATGCCGAGACGATGACGATACTTAAAAAAAAAAAAATCCTCGTCTCTATACTTACTACTACTACTATTACTATTACTACTACTACTACTACGACTACTACTATTACTACGTGTATATAAAAATGATAGAAATTAATTAGATCAACGATCGTAGGACTTAACGTCTACGATTTATCATAGTCTTTCTTCTTAATGAAAAGAAACGACTGACGGTACACACACATACATATTTATATTAGATTAGTGGAAAAAAAATGTTGGATTTTTTACCACAATTCAATCGGGAAAAATCTGACATATTTTTTCCACCAATCCAATATATTACATTAGTTGTAATAAAAAGAAATTCATTATTTCAATCTAAAAATGATGAATTACTTTTTACAACGTCTAATACATAGTACTAGGGTTAGGGTACTCGCATAAATTTCATTTCTTTTTTGTTCTCTCTAATCGAACGAGCGTTAAATAATCGATTCTTAATAATATCTGAATCAAACAAAAAATAAATCATTTCTATTTACAATCAATATGTATCGGAAGAAGTTTACGCGTAATCGATTGTATTAAGAATGAGACGCGATTAGGGGGGAAGGGGTTTATTTCAATAAAATATTATTAATAAATACAAAAATAGAGGAAAAGGTGCAAAAAGTCGGACGTCGTTGTTCGTCGAGATACTCGGATGGGTGGGAAAGGGGTAAGGGGGAAGAAGGAAGATAGGGATAAGGGGTTTCATCCTAAAGACTCGATTATATGAGTCAATGACTAAATTATGACAATATCTTTAGATACATATGTTGGTATACACGCGCATACTTATTATCTTTCTTATATATACATACATATATATATCATATTGTACGTCATATATAGCCACGCATCTACAGATTTTAAGTATTTGCAGGTGGCGATTAATTAAAAGTAAAAATGGTAAAGAGAAAGAAAATCTATGTAATATATTTATTGACCTTAGCCAAATTCGTTTTGATCATTTAGGTTGATATTAGGTTGTCAAGTATGAAATGAAGCAATTATGTGGATTTTTTGCTCCATTTCATACTTGACAACCTAATAACATTCTAACTAAATATTCACTCGACGTACAATTTTGTTCCGTTAACGTAGTTGCGATGGTTTCATATTAGCTTGTGGAAAAAAAAAATTCATTATTTGTACGTTTATTTCAAGCTAAGAATGATGGATTGATTTTGATTAAACCTAATATATAGCTGAGCTTCCAACACGTACTCGCATATAAGATGATTTCCAAGTATAATTTTCATTCTATTTAAAAATAAAAGTATGAGGGAGGGAGAGAGAGAGAGTGAGAGAAGTGTAAATCAAGTTTGACGAGCCTAATCGTTTAATTTATTCTAAAAAGAAAAGAAAAAATAACCCAAGTCTAATCTACGTTTAGCTGCCATTTAATGATATCCATATTTTTATAAGATTTTGTCAACTAATTCCTTGGGGAAACTTTAAGGATTCGTGCAATGTTTATTACTCGCCTAAATCGCGCGAATAAAATTGATGGATGACGACGATGATGATGGTGGTGGTTTCTAAAAATAAAACTAAAATAAAATAATAATAATAAAACAAAATCTCTGAGAATGATATCTGTATTTGATATTTTTATATAGTATGTAGAAGAAAAAAAAAAGAAAAAATATAAGAAGAAGAATAAGAGGGGAAAAAAATAAAGAAAAAATGTTAGGCTATCGAAAAGATCCGACGAAAAGATTTACCCGTGTACCCAGAAAAATAAGAAAAAGGAAAGAAAGAAAATATAATTTGGAGATTTAAAAAATCTATCTGAGTATGCAGAAAAGAAAAGAACCTATAATCTGTAATAGTGATCAAAAAAAAAGGACTTAGTCCTTCTTGGAGAAAGATATTATTATTGTTTAAGTTGATTATTTGTAAATTTATAAAATTTACCTGTATACCCAAAAAAAATTAAAAAGAAAATATAATCTACGATAGTAATCAAAAAAGGACCTAGTCCTTCATGGAGAAAGATATTATTTAGTTAATCATTTCGAGATTCAAAAAATAATTAAGGATTTTTATGCATCATTATTTACTCAACGAACACGATTTAAGAAAAAAAAAAAAAAAGAAATAAAAAAACATATCGCGTTGTCTTTCTCCTTGCGATCATCAAATAGAACAACTTCTTAAACTTCCATAATCATAATTCTATTATATATCCTATAGTACGTGTATATATAATAAGTATATATGTAATATATATATTATATATAAATCATATCCTTGCCACATCCAAGATTCTAACCAAACCGAAGTCTGTGAAGTGCGCATTTAAATAATTTTCTGCGTATAATATCGAATAAATCATAAATAACACGAACAATAATTAGCGGTGCTTATGTAAAAAAAAAACAAAAAGCTCGACATGATTGAATCTTTAATAGTCAGCTTTATAAACGATGGTATAACTTTTTCTATACAGGGTTATTCTCCAATTAATTTGCTAAAACCTGTTCTAATAGGAATTTCTATTTAAATTCGAACGAGTTTTGTGAAATAAGTCGGATTATCGGTGCTGCAGGCACACAGTGAGCAACAACAACAACAACAACTTTTAGCAAATACATATCACGGATTTATCGAAATAAATGTACCCCCCTTTTCGAGAGAAAGAGAAAAAGAGAGATACTTTCATATTTTTTTTTTGGTATTGAACAGAATACGAGAAGAAAGAAAAATATTAATCTCTTTGGGGGGCAAACATATCTTGTCAAATTTTGCAACATGATGATGATGATGATGATAATGATGATGATGTTAAGTCACTGTGGTACTTAATGAAAATAAAATGATAATAATAATAATAATAATAATAATAATAATAATAAAACAATTGTGTTAATATCCTACGATGCGTTGAAGGGCTTGGACGTAGTTATCTCAAATGAAATTTCTATAATTTTAAGATGATGATGATGATAATAATAGCGAAAGTGCATTACTCGTTAAACGAGTGCACTTATATATTTAGCCATAAGAAAATCTAATTTAGAGTTCTATACATAAAATACGATACAATAAATACATACAATTGTAAATACGTGATTTTCGGATTATTATATACCCGTTATTTAGTATTATTTGCGGCGCCGAACGAATAATAATAATAATAATAATAATAATAATAATAATAATAATCCTTATTCTTGCCAAAGGCACAATTTGCAAAACCTGTTCAAAGGGTTTATTGAATATTCTAAAACGAGTACTTTTGTCATCTCTCTCTCTCTCTCTCTCTTTCTCTCTCTCTCTATTTCTATTTCTATTTCTCGCTTACCCAATTAAATTATGTCGAGCCTAAATAAAAAAAAAATAAATATATATCATCCCCATATAACATGTACGATTAAACATACAAATGTATCTGCACTGTGCACTTTCGTGAATTGAGAAAGGTTTATTGTAATACTTTGTGGAAAAAGAATGTCGTATTACATACACATACATACTTACTTACATATATCCGTACACACATATACATCCCCCCAGCACGGTATAATAGTGGATGTAAATTTAATCGAGACGAATACAAATAGGCGTTGCGTTTCAATTCTTCCCCCCAACCTGACAACCCACTCACTCACTCACTCACCCATTTACGCGTATTTGTTATACGCGAATAAATAAATAAATAAATAAATAAATAAATAAATAAATAAATAATCTAAACACGGTCGTCGAAACTCATCGAATCGTACGTGCAATGTTCGCATTATTTTCAATCATGGAAGTGTCATTTGTTTGCATTAAACTTAAAAATAAAAAAAAAACAAAGTTGCTTCGAAGAATGTACGCTATCGAATATATTAATCGATTTATTATAGTAACCGATGACTGGTTTGTCGGATCAGTAAATGATTAAACAAGAAAAAAAAAACACAAAAAAAAAAAGAAGTAAAAAATAATATTTACAAACTCTAGTTTTGATTATCGAATATAATAATAATAATAATAATATTTTCATTAGCTCGAAAATACGAGAATAACGAGGAACATTCGATATTATTATTCCTTAAGTGAGTTTTGAAATATATACTCGGTGACAATAAAACGACGATAAAAAAAGAAGAAGAAGAATAAGAAGAATAAGAAGATGATGATGAAATATTATCGACAATAAAAGTTATTAATAAAAATGACAAAATAATAATTATTGAACGCTGGACGTGTCGGATACACACATATACACATATTACATTTACAATTATATATTATGTTAACTGTCGATGTATATTTTCTAACGTGAACGTTTTTTCAAATGATCATTATACGCGTTGTATAGAAAAATAAATCATACGAATATATGACATTGTATAAAACGTTCACGTTTCATTCATTGACAGTAAAACACACACACATATATATATATTACATGTAATAAAAATTAATCCATCGTTTTTACGTTTACTTCAAGCTAGAAATGACGAAATTCATTATTTTGTACGTTTATTTCGTGCTAAAAATGATGGATTAATTTATTATTGCAGATAATATATTATATAAATATTATTATACGTTTTTACTATAAGCTGTTGGAATAAAAACTAAAGTGATAACCGAGGGATGGTATTTTCCAAAACAATAAAAACATAATTATATAAATATATATATACGAAATCTTACTTAAAAATAAAAAAACCAAGGGGTACACACCTAGCTTCGCTTGCTAGATTTAATATTTTTGTAATGACGCCTAGATCTAGTTTGTTTATACCTTTAATAGAGTAAAAATATTAAAATAAACAAAAAAATAATCAACGCGTTTAATTGAACCTACGAGAAAAAAATTATGTATGGGTGGCAGACAAAAATGATCATGTACGTTTAGAATATTTGCGTTTAGATACTTGCGAGTCTTGGAATGTACGAATAATAATGCGATTGCGAGAGGTGAAAAGTTACGAGCATGTACACACACACACATAGACACACATATGTATATAAACAGACATTCTATGGAAATATATGACAAAACTGTGTGCGAACTTTAAACTCTGATCATGGAATTAGAATGTGTCTCTAATACGTGTTTATAATTTATTCTCATACTTTTCAAATTGTTTTTTTCTTTTACAATTCTACTAAATGCTTATTTTTAAATCGTTTCTAATTCTCGTTGAAATTTCGTTAAAACTTTAAAGAAAAAAAAATATATATATAAATCAGAGAGAAGGAATATATTTGAATTAAACCGATAGTACGCAAGGAGTAATAATAAAAAAAAAGGGATCAGAAATTGCATAGAAAATAAATACGAATGATCGATAATTAATCTTGTTATAAGAACGTATGAGACACTTCTAAAAATCGGATACGTTTAAATGTATGCGTTTACGTTGCGTAATCAAAATATGTGTACTTAAGCGACAATATGATTAGAAAATGTTAGAGTTTACGTTTCTACGTGGACAAATTCTAAAAATGATTATTATTATTATTATTATTATTATTATTATTATTATTATTATTATTATAGAGAAAAATATGAAAACGATAAAGTTGGATATAGGATTGTCGCTAAAATGGCCTTTGGTGGAACCAACATATTACGTGTTTGTATAGAGAAATCATATACACTTATTATAAATGCCAAAATAAGAAACAAGCATAATCGATAAACTATGTTATCTTATTTATTTTTCCTTTAACCTTTCTCTTCAATTTTAAATAATTGTAGCAATTAGGATTGATGAGTTTCTAATTTATTCCATTGATAAGAATTATTTTTGTTAATTTAACGAATGGTCTTATCAACTCTTTAATATATTTTTTAAAAGAGATAAAAATTCTTGGAAATATTCCTAACTCTATCTAAAAATTTGAATGATAAAAAATAATATATATTATATTTCTAACTATAGAAATAACTTTGACCTATCGTGTGCTTAAGACGTATTTAATTATTTAATTTGTTTCATTTATTATGACTAATATATAGTAGTTGGTGGAAAAAAAATGTCGGATCTTTCTATTGAGTTGTGGCTAAAAATCCGACACTTTATTTTCACCAACCAAATCTATATATATATATATATATATATATTATATAATATATATCGTTGAATGGGTTTTATTTAAAGGGTAGCCATCTGTACGCTAAAATTGATACTACATTATCCGACATTTTGGCGGCTGATTAATTGAATTTAAAAATTGAAAATATGAGAGAAAAGTTTAGCTTACCCAATTGTGGAACCGACATGTAAGTTTCACAATCGACCAGAAATTGTCCAGATTGTACGGCACCAAGAGCAACTATCCTTTTCGTTAAAAATTCTATCGTCTGAGGTCCCGTTCTGTTTTCTGTCATCGGAAACTGTTGCAGCCTTAAAAAAAAATTCCCAAACGAAAAGATTATTTATCGTTCTTCCAATTTAAATTACAAAGATTATTATTTTCTTATTGATTAAAAACAACAAGTGGTGATATTATTAATTAATAGTTTATTTTAATTATTGTTAGTATAATATTCGATAAATATTGAAATTTATGACATATTGCGGCGACATAACCTCTACGACATTAAATCTGACGGAAACGTGGATGCAGTAGATAATTAAAGAAATTTACAATAGAGCAGATTCTATATTTATGATGATATGCATAAGCGTAATTAACTTACACTGTCACACCCATTATTGCACTATTAATATCGTATTTTTCGGATAAAAAAAAAACACTACGAGGAAAGAAAATGCACCGGTACGTTCGGAAACATGAAAGCGCGCGAGAGATTGGAAAATATGTGGTTTAGTACCATAACTTTCCGATAGATGGCAGCCCAAAATTGCATTCGGCATTTGTTTCGGATGGTATCAAAGATGACGAAACAGTTTACACCTGTGCATTACAATTAACATTTGTAATTAATTATATCATTTAACGAGAAACTTTTTATTTTCTATTTCATTTCCTTTACACTTTGATTTTTATTTTTTAAAAATTAGTTCGAGTTCAAATATGGTAACGAACAAATTTGATTTTATCTATCGAGTTGGAAGGAAAAAAATTGGATTCCTTTTGGATCAACAAAGAGTGAACCCCAATGATTTTAAATAAATAAAATAAATTATTTAACAAAATATAAATAAACGATACATAAACGTATTGAATTTTTATTTAAAACCATCCTTAATTCGTAAGTAAATTTATTTTGGACAAAACATAACGAACCATTTAGGTTAAGTTATTTTACGTGTCTACAAAGATGGCACTGTCGACGCAATATCTTTCACGAGCGTACCTGGAAAATGGCGATATCTGTTGCAACCGCGTTAAAGCATTTTTTACACTCGGTACGTTTCGTCATCGATATTCGAGGACCATTCGAAAGTGTTAGTTCGAGGCTCGCTTTGTCCCGCGAAAGTGAAAATTTTCCAGGATCTTCTTCTTCTTTTTGGTTGAGGATATCGAAAAGTTTATTAAAAAATCCAAGTAGACGTATCGAAAATCAGGTAAGAATATTTCACAATTTCTTTTATATATATATATATATATACAACTGTTAACATACAACTGTACATACACAACTGGAAATTATATGAAGTTGATTACTCCTCCTACTCACCGTATTTGGGCATCAACGTTGAACGTGTGCATTCTATTTTGTAATACCTCTGCCTACCTACCTACCTGACATTACCCGAATATTTTTCTTTAAACCCTCCCTCCTCATCCCTCCTTTTTACTACTCTTCTCATCCCCCTCCTCATCCCCCTTTCTCTTTCATTTTACTTTCATCCGAATTTTGTATGAAATCGTAACACCTTGCCACGTATGTAACTTTAATTTAATATTATGTATCATGTATTTGCATGCACATGTTATTATTTCAGCACGAAAGGTACGGTATTTGAAATAAAATAGATATATTTTCATTCATGAAAAAAGAAAGAAAGGGGAAAAGAAAATGTAAACGGGCAAGTTTTCGTTTAGAAAGAAAACACTCTAACGCGTATCATATAATTAATCAAGATTAAAAGTTAGAAATGAAGAATAATACGAAAGAAAAACTTGTTGAATAATAATTGCACATTTGTCAAAGTTATTTAAACATTTTTTTCAATCATTTTTTTTCTGGAAAAGAAACAATTAGATGCAATTGGCAGCATGTTTCGTATGGTTCGTTCTTGCATATGACTTTGTTAATTTTTGTTATGCATTTTCATTGCACGACGATGAAGTAACGAATTTGAATTGACATAGTTTATCTTCGAACGTCTCGATTACGCCAATAGTTTTTTTCCAAGAAAAAAAGTTTAATAAACTCTACGATGATATGGATTTGAAGTAACGTTTCATTTATGTTTTGTACTGTACACCATAAAGAGAAAATCCTTGAGTATAGGATGATAATATAATGTTATAAATAATATATATAAATATATGCACACATATATAGAAATATTTTTTAAACAAAAATCCTTGGATGATAAAATAAAACCATAGAAAATAAAAAGACGAGAGCAATGATGGCCCCCGTTAGTACAGGGGGCATCGTTATTATCTCTTCGTGATATTTACATTAGTCAATAAAACGTGTGTTTTATAACATAGGAGGAGGAGAAGGAGGTTAAAATGATATCGCTGTAGAACTAACCGTATAAAACATGTTTGTAAAAAAGAGACTGCCGCGATGGAAGCGGTAGATTATACGAAAGGGAACAAAAATTAGGTCATTGCGATATACGTTTTCTTGCATTTTGTTTCTTCCTTTTATATTTGTTATTATTTTTATTATTTTCTCTTCGTCGAAATGCATTACTTTTTCTTCAAGTTTTAAAACGAACCGAGAGAGAAACCGTCGAGAGTGTGTGTTACCCTAACGACAAAGTTTTACCCGCAAAATTCTACAAACTGTTAAGAACTATTAGGTTCATTCGAGCTTTCAACTTTCACTTTTTTTTGTTTTTTTTTTTTTACAAAAATTTCAAACACACCACAACCACCACCACTCACAGGCGATTAAATGTTAAAAGAGAATAGAATATGGTCGATAATCTTCTTGTTTAATACATCCCAGACCCCCCCATTCCCCGATCGATCGGAATGTCGTTGACTTGGAGAGAATAAAAAAAAAGAAAAAGGGTAACGGATAATTGATACCACACCTAGTTGCACGACGTGGAATTCGTCCTAGGCGAGTAACACACACGTATTCAAATCTCGTTTGTCCTGGAAGGAGGAAAGGGTAGACCGAATTGAGAATCGTTTAAAACCGGATTTACGACGCCAGAATAAATCCTCGATTAATTTCTAATCAAAATTCATACAGCTATAGATATTCCAGATATTCTTGGGATAGATCAAATAAGGGTGGAGGACAGGGAACTTGAAACTTGTGCTAAAATTTGTTGAATCATTTTTTAGGAGTCTATAAGCAAAAGCCTATTAGTTGAGGAGGTGATCAAAATTATATTATTATTCGTAATAGTAATGTACAGGTAAATATATTTAAAAGAGGAATAGTTTTTTGAACGAAATACAAAAATAAACGTCATAGTCATCACTCCTGGAGGAGGCAGACGAGACGCGCTTAGGCAGGAAACTATGACCGGATGTTGAAAGGCACGTGACTGACATGCAGAAAATGCTCCTCCCTTAAGCTTGCTAGCTTCGCTAAATATTCCATCGATATTGGACAGTGGCAGGCAGGCAAGCAGGCAAGCAGAGGCACAGGCAGACAAACGAACGAGAATTGGAATGGCATCTCGAGTCTGTTAGATGATATTGCTTACTTTTTATCACCAAATATTTCAGAACTATTTTTCCCTTACGATAAGGAACTTTTTTTTTTTACCATTAGAATATCGATGACGAGTTTTATCATCCTTTCCCCTTAATTACTCCTTTAATCTTATTATTTCATTTATTATTGATTCTTCGTTACTCGTACGTATCCCCTACAATTAATTAATCTTGACTCAATCAACAAACACACACATACACATACACATTTCTTCCTTTTTCAACTGTAATAGTTGAAAAGTAGTCGTCGAAAGGTTCGTTAACGAGGAACGGTTTAATTGCGTCAATCCTTCCTCGTCACCCAATTTGAAATTCTATCAAACGAGAGACACTGACGTTTGCGAGGACAACAAAAAATAGCCGTCAAGTATGACGTCACTGTTCTTTCATTTATAAATCTTCGAGGATCTTTTAGGATCAACTCTACTCGACTCGACTCGGCATAACTCGGAAATACACATGCACGATTATGTTACAACCCCTATTTCCCTCTTTCCTCTCCCTCTTTTTACGTTGATCAAATAAATGCACACAATGAGAGAGAGAGAGAAAATGAATAAACCCAACACCGTGGTGGATTTTACTTTCATCTTAGGCGCTGAATTATTTCATTAAATCTTCATTTATTTGTCTTTCCATTCTCGGTATTTTCACCAAAGTTATTCTAGTGTAATATTGGTAGAAGGAAGTTTACTCTTTTTTTTTCTTCTTTTTAACGCGATCGCATATTTTCTTCGTAGAAAAAGAACAAAGTTAAACCGGTTGTTTTTCTTTTTTAATAATTCATTGGCAAACATTTTCTTAAGCAGTTTTTAACAAACTGTTAGTACTCTCTCTCTCTCTCTCTCTCTCTCTCTCTCACTCTCTCTGTGTGTCATTGTAAATCGAGGCTCATATATCAACACTTATGGAATGTCATTGCAAGCACGAATCCAAATTCCAGACGTAATGGAGAAACAGCAAGATGCTTGCCAACCTAACCACCCTCGAGTTCCCATTCGGGAGAAGAGGGAGGGGATATCCGCTCGCATTACTCGCATAAGACCTCTCCACCACTTACAATCCCATCTATTCTATTACACACACACATATACATGTATGTATGTGTGTTTTTCTTCTCTATT
Source organism: Mischocyttarus mexicanus (assembly GCA_023678845.1). Lineage (NCBI taxonomy): Eukaryota > Metazoa > Arthropoda > Insecta > Hymenoptera > Vespidae > Mischocyttarus > Mischocyttarus mexicanus. Next base: position 1,306,858 of record JACGTP010000012.1, on the reverse strand, counting down.
ATTGTAATGATAGGGTTTAATTGGTCTAATTGTTGTAATAGGTGTTTCGAATCCTATCACGAAAATATCTTCAAGCTTATGTATGTGTGTGCGTGTGTGTAACACAGTTCTTTAGCTTATCCTTGATAATTACTCTGCTTTTGAATTGTTAGCTGCTTCGTTTTTATTTCATCGATAGGATGAAAGCCACATTAATTCCCTTTAATCTTCTTTAGCCCCTATGTTGCTGCAGGTCTTCTATGTTAGTTTTTTTTTTTTTTAATACCGAGAGGAAAGAAAGATAAAAAAAAAAGAAAAAAGAGGTGTTGAGAAAAACGGATGATGCATCAATGCCAAAGCTTTAGACCATCTGGTTTAACCATAAACATTCCTGTCGAGTTACTAGCCATCGGTACTTCGCGCAACGACCAACTCGAGTTCGAACGAGTTAAGACAAAGAAGGGAGAAAAAAATCGGGAAAGATGGGCGAGGAGAAAAGTTGTAGGTGGGAGGAAAAGGAAGGGAAGATGAGGGGGAAGAAGATGGGAAAGGGGTAGGGTAGATAGTAAAAGACGGTTCGTAAAGACGAAAGGCACTTAACGGAGATGAGAGTGTGCGGCCTGCGGTCGTTGCTTGTTGAACCAATTCTCACCCAATGACGTCATCGTTCCACTGAACCCTGAACCGTCTTATAATGATTCAGCTAATATTTATAGAAAACCATAAATAATGGAGTTTGCGGTGTTAGTTGGTAATACATCGGTTCCTGAATCCTCTCTCAAAAGGATAGCACACAGGGGAAAAAAAGGTTTAAAAGGGGTAAAGAGTAGTGTAGGGTGGTGGGAAGAGGGGGTATGATCGAAGAGGAAAAACGTGTGAACGTGCTTCCGCGGTGATCATCGAGTAAACGTGTAGCTCGTCATTGTGTAATTACACCTAACGAGCTTGAATGTCCACGGTTAGGTGAACTCTACGAGTTTACAGTTCTTTGGAAGTGTTGGTTTGGCTCGTACCATCAACGAATTTTCATGAAAAATAGACTGGGCGCGGAGTTTTATTATCGACTTTTAAACTGATCGAACATCCTGCCGTAAAAAGCATAGTAGTAGTAGACATCCATTCGGGCAACGGGAATGAATCGAACGATTTCCGGTTATTGTCCTCTGCCGGAGCTATTTCCCCCCGGTTCGATACTACATTTCCCATTCCTCTTTCTCTCTCTCTCTCTCTCTCCTATTATAAATTCGATTATTATCTTTATGCTCGAAACATCGTGTCGTTTAGATTTTATCGACTGAGATAACGAAAAATAAGTGACAATGAGAGAGTTATCCATCTAAGATCGGTATCTTAGATTTATCTGTGTTGTCGTCGTATTTTTAAGAGAGTATTCTCATCAACTATTGTACAGTTTTACGTCGCTGCATTTATACGCGTTGGGATTAAGATTAATCAATGAAATTCTCGTAAAAAGTAATTTTTATGAGCTATTCTAGTTATTCATGTTATCGAAGAAAATAATATTTAACAAAGTATTTATTTTTTTCGATACTTTATTTATTCCTTTGATAAAGTGTCAAAAGTTCAACGTATACTATGCATTGAAAAATAGCGGAGAAAAATATCATGTCGTAGCAAAACGAGTACCGAACTTTTACATCATACTCGATATGTGTTCCTCCACGAAATTTCGATTAACCCGTAGAAAATCGAAAAATACCAGGTGCATGTTCGTAGATAGGGGTTTTTTTCTCTCCCACGATAGAAGAAGAAAAAAGGAAAGAAAAATCAAACGCACGGGAGATTCCAAAAGTTTCGCGTTTTTGGATTACTCTCGCAACGAGAGACATGGTAAAAAAATAGAAAAAAGATTACTCGATAGTATTTTCCTTTTTTTTTCTGTATCTTTTTCCAATCGTTCGTTCGTTCGTTTATTCGTTTCTTCGTGCTTTGTTTTTTTTTTATTACGTCGACGTTAAATTTCGTTAAAAGCGTTCTCACCCCTTCTATAAAAACGTTTACTATAAAATACGTGTTTGCCTTGTAGAATAAAATCGCGACTCTTAACCGTTCCGCCTGTTAACAAGAATTAACGCACATTTGCTATACTGTCTCGTTGCATCTTCCAACGTTCTCAATGTACACGGTGATCCTAAATAAACGTCAACATTTTTCTTAACAACTATCCCCAGATTTTTTATACAATTTTGAATTATTCACAACATGAATTTTCCATTACGATTTACCCAAGCAAAGGGTAACTCGATTTTTTGTGAAATAAAGAGGATCAAATAAGGAACGGTAAGCTACGTATAGTTAGAGGAAAAATTGATTTTCGTTGTATAAAATCTATGATCTGGTAGAATCGAGATAGTATGTATACGAAGAACAAAGATTTCTTTTTAACTTCAAGATCACCGTGTATATAAAACGTAGGTGTGAAGCGTGTACTATACGTGTTCATCCAACCAAACGTATATATGTGTAATAAAAATATATAAACGGGGGCATGTATTGTAAAAGCTAAGGTGTTTTTCCTTTGGAAAGATTTATGAAACGTAACTTTGATTATCTTCATTATTACTCACTAGACAAATAAACAAATATGTCTTGGTGTTAAAAATGTATATGAAACATTGGTGTGAAACGTGTACCATACGTGTTCATCCAACCAAACATACATACGTGTAATATGTAATAAAAATACACAAATGCAGGCATATATTGTAAAAAGTTAAAGTGTTTTTTCTTTTGGAAAAATTGATAAAACGTAACTTTGATTATCTTCGTTATAACTCGCCGGAAAAATAAACAAACAAATATGTCGGTTTTAAAAAAAAAAATTGTATAATTCGAGATCGCGAAAGTAAAATGGTAGGAAACAGGGAGAATAGGGGAGGAAGAGAAAATACTGGTTGCTGAGAAGGATGGATAAGAGTTTGAAGAAAAGATAAAACCTTCAGGGTTGCGTGCAATGTACAAAGCTACCGAATGAATATGCGAGAAATCCAAAGGGAAGTGCGGCGGATGCGGTGATCCTTAGTATTCCGTACGACAAACGTAAACGCTTAAGAATCTCACCAAGGTAAACGAGAGGAGTTCGTAAACCTAAGAGAAAAAGAGAAAAAAAGAGAAAGAGTAATCCAAAGATGGAAGGCTTTCGAATTTTCTTCCACTACTTAACGCAAAAAAAAATAATCAAAAGTCAAATGAAATTTTCCACCAAGTAAAAACCCGATATGAAACTTTTCTATTCCTACTTTAAAATAATCTTTTTAAATCATCTTTTTAAATCATCGTCATTCGTCCGAGGGAAAAAAAGATAAAGATTATCAATGAAAACCATCTTACGAGTCCGTAAATCCAATTCGAATCCAATCGTGAATGAAAGTTCTAGATTTTCATTATGGTCGGTTACTTTTATACCCAGAGACACGGAAATTGCATTTTCCTTTTAACACTTTTTTAATATCTTTCAATTTTCTTCCTTCTACTCCCATTATTTTCTTTCTATACGAATATTTTTTCACGGTACTCATTGATTTTTATTTTTTATTTTTATACCTAACCACGAGTATACACACCTATTTTTAAATGATTCAATAATTATCGTGCCCGAGTCGTGGTTGGTGTAATATACCCTAAAAGATGTTCTTTCAAAGATTCGGGGCTATCGGAAAGAAGAAAATGAAAAGGAGGAACCGGTGGTTGGAGGGGGGAGGGATGGAGGGAATTTGAACGAGGGATGGGATGGTTGGAAGATGTTTTATGCAGTCGAACTGGGTCATCTGGAGAATCAGGTAAATAAGAAGAGTAAAAACTTCGTAAGAATTATTATAAGAACGGTAAAGTTAAAAAGAATATATCATCCTGGTTCAATAGTATTAAATCAATTTTTTTTCTAATAATAAAAGTTCTTTCCAAGTGTAATAATAATAATAATAATCATCATTTTGTCGGGATAAGGATGATCAAATGTTTTTTTTGCACCGTGCTGCAACGTGTTCGACGTTCATTGAATTAAGAAGGGTATTGGCATTGTTACAGTTTCGATGTAAGACCTAAGTCATTTATTTATAAAAAGATTTCTAAATTTAATCTATTGGAAAATTGATAATAATACCAAAAAAAAAATAATAATATTAATAATAATAATAATAATAATAATAATTGATGACAAATATACCCTCTCTTAATACATTTAGATAAAATTTTGATTGAAACGTATTATTTACTTTAATGTTAAAAAATAAATAAAAAGTAATTAAATAGTAAAAAGTAAATGCAGTATAATTGCAGTATAGTTGCAGTATAATTGCAGTAAGATGCAGTAAGATGCAGTAAACTATTAATGGTTCACCAGTTTATCTAAAATTTGGCCTACGATGTGTTTGGCCTACGAATTATGACAAAAGCACTATCATCAAAAATGGTACACACATAATCGTGTGATACAATTCATAAAACCAAGGTGTTAATAAAAGAACACTAATTATTCGAGGACATATTCTTAAACGATCTTCGTTAAATATAGTCCAGGTGCAGATTAAGCGTCTTGTTATCTTATTTTGACTGGTGTGTTTCTGAAAAGAGAGTGCAACGTTGGTTGTTAAAGACCAACCCGGAAATTCCGCGACGCGTTCCGTCTCGACGCGTTTCAATATATCTGTGTGTGTGTGTGTGTGTGTGTATGTGTATAATATATGTGTGTATAAGTGTGTTATATCAGAAATAATGTCTACTAGTGTGTCTCTATCTGACAGTGACTTTCAACTTTCAAATTGTCATCCTTCTAATGCCTTTTAATCCTTTTGCACAGATTTTTCTTTTTTTAACAATCCCCAGCATCCCTGCTTATGTTAGTGTAACTCTTTTATTAGTTTTGATTATGGTATAAGAATAATAAATTTTAAAGAAGATATATTTTATCTTCTTAATTAAAATACACCGATGATTTATGAATACTTTATACCCACTTATTTTATTTAAATAGTTTACCATAATTATACATAAATTCAGTCTTCCCATAAGTTTCTTCAATATTTTTCAGTATAAAATATTTCTGTGTGTGTTGTATTTTTTATATTATTTTATTTAACAATATTAAGAATAAAAAGTGAATTAAGAAAAAGGAAGAAACTTATGGGACAACCTAATACATATTACAATAATGTATTTATAATATTTTAATTAATTAGTAATATCTAATATAATATATTAATATAATTAAAATATGATCGTGGTGTGTAAATTTTTATAGCATTTGTAATATTATTTTTTCTTACATACGATGGGAAAAGAAAACACACACACACACAGATAAAACTGAATATTTAAAAAATTATTTCTGTACCAAATATCTCTCTCTTTTTCTATTATTGAATATCGTTAATAAATGCTATTTATGTATTGCTAAAGCACACGGTGATTTAGAATATAAATTTAAAGATAGATTTAATCGATACGAGTATTAAAATCCATGATTATCTAATAGGATAACTTTAAATAAATCCTCAAATGTTAATTGTAAGAAAATAGTATTTAAATGAAAACCACCGAAGTTTCCTGATATGTTCGGACGTATTTGAAGGAAACTTCCTAGGGGAAATAATTGAGCGTGTGCACCACTGACTGCTTTACCCCGGGCAAATAGGTATGCAGTTATTCTGAGACTGCCGGGGTGAATGGCCACCTTCTTCTTCTTCTTCTCCTCTTTCTCGCCTTCATCGTCTTACAGCTTTTCCAAGTGCTCGCAAAAGCTCTAATCGAATATCATCCGATGTCAAAGATAGCAGGAATATTATTTAGCGGTGATGCAATTGGATTTACTTATTCCTAGATTTATCTCACTCAACCTCAGTGATCGAAATAACACATATGTACAATATAATACATATTACACATTATGTCAAAATAACACATATGTACAATACAATACATATTGCACATTACGTCAAACTAACACACACGTACAATACAATACAGGTAAAATCATAGAAATAATTACGATAGGGTTCACGCGAGGTTAAAGATTTCAGAATTTCTAAGGACAAATAAAAAGAAAAAGTAATTCGTTATCACCCAAGATAAAAAATTAAAATCGGTCAACGAGTATGTAACTCGTCAACGAGATACCACATTCAAATTTGAGAACCGATGATGATTTCCAGTTATCATCGAGAAAAATATATCATGGGGGTTTACTTTTCTAAAACTATCCTTTGATTTATTATTCATGAGATACGGGGGACCATAATCGAGTCACGATTCCAAAACTATGATTCTATCGTTGATTGATTAACAAATATATCGGATCAAAGTAATAGGTTAGTTTGATTAATGATTCCCCCTTTACTCCCTTTTCCATCCTACCACCAGCATATAATATTGGTTAAACAATAGTCATGTTTCTCCTCGATACTATCGATTCTGTCTAACCATTAAATTAGTGTTAAATGATACTAGAAACGATTAGTTTAATCTCGCGTATTGCTATTAATATGATAGTTCGTAATGGTAGTCATTATATTGAAAATAATTCACGATAAGGATGCTTCGGTTTAACGGTAAAATCAACCGAGTAAATGATTTCTACGAATCGTTCATTTCGCGTTATCGAGTACTGTATATATCCGAATGAAAGTTTTCATTATGAAGGAGAATATCGTTTAATCTCTAACTTGCAATATATTTCAATATCCATGAATATTTATTTATTAGCAAGTTAGCATAAACTAGATTACGATAGAGTATTCATAGATTTTCGTAACGTCAATAAAAACGATGTTTTCCTATTCGTCAAATGATTAGAGGATTGATTTTTAATTAGTTCAATGTTCTCACTTGACAGAATTATTTTTACAAAATTAGGATCAATTAAGATATCCAATGGAATGGATAAAATTTATTATTTTTTATAAACCTCGTATTTTTATTATTACGTATTTATACCGGGTGGTCCACGTAATTTGAGCACTCATAATGCATTCATTATGCACTCACAATGCAGTTTATAATAGATTCCTTTAAATTATGCAGTTTTTGTTTAGACAATTCTTTTCTTGCAATCCATATTTTGAAAGTAATAATATATATATATTTTTTTTTAAATATAATAAATTTCAAATCGATTATCGAAGTAATTTTTCATTAACCCATTTTCTTGATTTTAGAAGAGAAAATAAAGAAAATGCGCTTGGAGTAAAGGTACGTTTGAAACAGTCCCGTTTAGTTTCTCCGTTCGAATTTTCGAGTGTTGCGAGTGGTAGAAACGTTTGGGATTGTGGTGTGGTATTTTTAGCGAAGCTTTTGCTTCCTAGCTGGTAGCAAATGGCAATGGAAGCTACAGAAACTGAAACAGGAACGGCAGGGTCAATTGCACGAGTCAGCTTTAGTCGGCAAACCAGCCCCCCCATTGCTGCTACGTTGGCCACCCAACAACGAATTACGACTTTACAGTATTTTCTTTTTTAACAAACAGTAACCTACATCTATGTAAAGAAAAAATCAAAAGAATCTTTGCTTTATTCTTACAATTAAATTTCAGTGCGAGAATACGAAATAATATGAAATAATATGAAATAACATTGACCCTTTTTACTTATATTTTTTTTTAGTGCTATTTTATTGAATATCTCATTGGATTAGAAAAAAAAAAAAAAAAAAACTAGTGACATTTATCTCGTATGTTATACTTGGATTACATCTCGGATCTAACAAAACCATTCTCAAGTGGGTAAAAGACGTTTTGAGGATGCCTAAGAGATTTATGTCGAGTTTAAGAAGTGTAGGAAAAAGTATACAGAAATATCAGTGACATGGTGATGATAAGCGTCTTATCGCGAGAAATATCTTCTTCTTTAACTTCTTCTATGGTGTTAATCATCGATTTTTAGATGGAAATACAAAAAAAAATGATTATTTCAAACGTTAAGTGTAATATGTATTCTAAAAAAATATTTAAATAAAATTATCATAAAATATTTCTTCATTTTATTTTGAATATAAATTTTAGATAAAGAAAATCGCATCTGAGTCAGCCGAAATATGTATTTTTTTTCAGTTGTTTCGAAAACGGGATAACAACCGAAGTATGATATCAGACTTTAATTTAAGCTAGTTGTTTTATAAGAGAGTCTCTCTTTGGTAAAGGAAATAAAATTGATTGAAGAGAGAAAGAGAGAAAAGGCAACCCACTCTTTCTCGACGAGAAGAGGCATCTTCGGAGGCGTCTTCAAGGCGTCTTCGAAGGCGTCTAAAAGACGCCTAACCTACGCGGATCCAATTATTCGAACGTTACCCCACCTCCTCCTCCTCCTCCTCCTCCTCCTCTCGGTGAATATACTACTTTCACGGTTTCACACTTTTCCAAATATATTTTTAGACGAGCCAAAATTAATCGTTCGATTTGTTTTCTCCTACGTTCGTCTTTCCTTTCTTGTAGGGGGACAACAAATATATTTTTTTTAAATTCTACATGGTTGTAGGGGTCAATCAAGATCATACATTGTGCAAGCAACAACATCCAATACTCGATTATTTTTTAGAAAACTAAGGAAGAAGTTGCACTTGCATTTTTCTATACCAAACCGTTTAATATTAGATAGAAAAATAAATACTTTTAAATGTAAAAATTTACGAACCTATCACGAAGAAGTATTAAAAAATTTTAGAACCTTCCTAAATCGTTGTCCAGTCAATTTTATACTTCCCTTATAATAATCCCATATCAAATAATCAAATAATTGAACTATCAAGTTAAAACTATTCCGCCAATTAGTTGACACAAGTCTCCTGGAAAACTATGATTTTTCTGTATTATAAAATCACAAGAAATCTTGTCTGCGAATTTCGTAGCGAACGATGAGAATAGTCGAGAATAGGCAAGAATAACGTGGTAAGTTTTGCGAAAGGAGATGAAAAAAAAAGCTGTACGAGAGAAGAAGAAGAAGAGGGAAAGAGAGGGTGGTGGGTGGGAAAGGAGAATCGAGGAGAAGGAGGAGGAGGAGGAGGAGGAGGGTAAAGAGGAAACTGCAATTAACTGCAACAGCTCTAAACGTTCTACGAGACGTTGAACTCGGACGATAGGAGATTGTCTTTGTGATTAAAAAGAAAAGTGGGTTAATGTTGTATGTTTGGATTATGTTCATGGTTGGTATACGCGCATCCGTAATAGCGTTGACATCCTGCTCTCTTCGGCCAATCATTACGGAATGGGAACAACAATGGTGATACACGCCTAAACGGAATAATAATGCCTATATAATCAAATACTCGTGTGTACTACGAGTAGTATAATACATGGTGTAGACTCTTTTTAACATTTGTTGTTTTTGTTGTTGACGTCTTCTTCTTTTTTTTATTTCTTTTCTTTTCTTCCTCCCCCGAGATCGGTTCGGCAGAAAAGGAACAATCGAAAACTAGGTGCAGTCAGTCTCCTTTTAATTACGCGCTATGCATGCACAAGGAGTGCCTTTTTTTTCGCCCTGATACTTGACCTAATGCATATCCGGAGATGATAGAATGCAAAACGCCGTTTGGAAGTTATTTTTCTTACAAGGGGGTTCATTCGCATACGCATATTCTCTGATATTTTTTTTACATTTTTATTACACATTTCTTGATGTTGATTAGTATTATAAATTTCGTTATAGGACCATAGGAATAAAGTCAACCCTTTATTTTTAAAGACATAGTTTCAAGTCTCGTAAGGTTCATTTTGAAAGATTCTTTTTGTTAGAATTGTGTCCAAGACGATTGAAAATGAGCGATAAGTTTCGGAATACATAGGAAGAAGTAGAAAGAGAAGGATAACTATAGGTTAATAACCCTTTTTACTTAGAACTAAATAAAAGAAAATAGTTGACGATATCGCGTGCTTTCATTGATTAACCCCATTTAATCTAAGCCTTCGTTAAATTCCCATTTTCTGCGGCACTTCTTATGAACCATTGGCGAATCGCGTTACGCCATCTTTTATACTCATTCCGATGTTAGCAGAAGCAGAAGATTATTGCAATGGAGAAGAAGAATAAAGATGATTTTTTTCTATATGAGAGACTAGCCGACTTGTTTCAGTCTCGTGTATGAGTTTATTTTTTCAGGGCCGTACCGCGTATGTATCGTTTCGCAAGTAAAATTCAGCTTACTTCGTTGGTTGGTTGGTTGGTTGGTTCGTTTAGTATCTTCAACTCTCAGAGAGCTCGGACGTATTTCGATATAAATAACTTGAAGAGGGTCGCGAAGGAGTCAGTTCACGTATTTACGCGGAACGCACACGCGCATCGGGTTGGCCCTGGACCAAGATTAGTCATACGAGACGCGAATCTTGCGCGTCCTCGAGTAGTAAGTAAGCACTTAGGTGTGCACCTAGTAGTTGCCAAGGAATCCCTCCCTATCCTTCGATGTTTGGTTTTTGAATTTGAGGTTTAGATGGATACCTCATGAAAACTCGTGCCAAAATTTTATCGAAGATGATTTAAAACTATCCAAACATTACCCAATAAATTGAACAATAAATTGAACAATAAATGGTTTATGTAGGTTTTGAAAGTATCTGTCATCCTGTTGCATCCAAATTTGTGAATATACGTACAGAATTTTTTGATCCCACTATCATCGATGTTTGTTTTTCGAATTTCAGACTCGTGCCAAAATCATATCGAAGTTGATTTACCTTTAAAACTATGCAAATATTGGCCAATATATTAAAGAATAAATGGTGTATGTTGCTCTCAAAAATATCTGTGTCCTGTTGCATCCAAATTCGTAAATCTACGTAAACAGTTTTTTGATATTCGAAATACACAAAATTGCATATACATCTGCGCGTACTAAGATGTACCCTTAGTTGCCAAGGAATCCTTTTATCCTTGATGTTTGGTTTTCGAATTAGAGAATCGTGCCAAAATCTTATCGAAGATGATTTACTTCTAAAACTATCCAAACATTGACCAATAAATTGAAAAATAAATAGTTTATTCAGCTTTTGAAGGTGTCTGTAACCCTGTTGCATCGAAATTCGTAAAACACGTACACAATTTTTGGATATACGAAATACACGAATTTTCGAATGCACCTGCACGTATTATGAAAGATCAAAGATAAGTATCCATCAAATGGGTCAATATTTTATTACTATATATATATCTCATTTAATGACTTTCATACCGAACATCTATCTCTTTTTCTTTCATACTTTCTCGTTACATCGTTTGGCAAGTTTCCCTCTCCCCCTTTCTTCCCGTATGATATGCCCCGTAGTCGAAAAAGAGCCACTCAAACGTAGACGAGTGTCTTGTTCTTTGGGTAGCAGAAGGCACCACGCGTAACGAGATGCTCGTTATATTATGTCATCTTTTTTTTTTTTCTTTCTACCTCTCGTCATGCTTCAACGCTTTCAACTTTTCGTATCGACTACTACGAGGACTAAAAAGGATAACAAATAAATTCATCATCGTCAAAAAAAGAAAAATTTCTCGATTCGTATTGTCTTTGATTTATCTTCTTATACACGGTTGGTTTAAAATTACGAGAGGATCGTTCTTAGCAAGAGTTCTAAATAAAATGCCGATATAAAAGAACTCTCGTGGGAGATGAAAGAGGAGGAGGGAGGGAAAGAAGAAAATTAGGTCGACTCGTCCAAACCAGCCTCAATAAGAGCCTATTTCCCCGTTTTGACGCATTCAATAAACTCGAATACACCTGTTTCTACTGATATCTCGTTCTACTTTCACCCAGTATATGTATATGTATACAACTCGTCTCGAATCGGTTTAACAATTTTATTCCAACCACCTTAGCAACGAATACATTCATTTCCGATAGATCGATTTCTCTTATTGTTAACAAGGAATCCCTTTTGTGTAACTATTTGACATATACATTAAATGTATTTATTTGTCGTTATTAAGAAATCATAGGAAATAAATCTTATATTGTAGTATCCTGATTTCAATCAATAGAATTTTCGGATTAATTTGCAATAAACAATATTGTACGTAATTAACAAAATTAGAAAAATCTAAGAATGCTTTTGGTAAAGAAACAAATTTCAAACTTCAGGTGAATTATTATAACATCAGTTTAAGTAATCATACTAATCAATTATAGCAATTATATTATAGTATCCTGATTTCAATGAAAAGAATTTTGCAATTAATTTGCAATGAACCAGATGGTACGTAACTAACAAAATCAGATAAATCTAAGAATGCTTATGGTTAAGAAACAAATTGCAAACTTCAGCTGAATTATTATAACATCAGTCTAAGTAATCATACTAATTTATTATAGCAATTAACTTGTTGGAATAAGTCAAATTTAACACGTAAGCCCTTAAAATGTTCTATTCGTTCTGATTTAGGTATAATATTTGTTTAAACTTATAATTTTTTTTTTATTACTGTTATAAAATATTTACATTTATCATTGTAACGTTATTTAGAATTTACAATTCATGTTAATGTGTTAGCATAAATTATTTATAATTCTCGTTGGACAATTTATTGTATATTCGTTATTTTCATAATTAAAAAATATTAAGTCACCATAACGTAGGGGATTAGGGGATCCCACGAGCAATCAATAACGATTAGTTCAACGTTTTCCATCATTTTTCTGCCAGCGAATATTGTGGACGTGTTTCGATTAGCAAAAAAGGATAACCGAAAATTGTTAGAAACTCGAGCCAGGAATTTTCGCTTTAAGATAATAATCCAAATTTTCATTAACTATTCTAAACTATAAGAATATTACTAAACCTCGTACCGTGTAAATAATGGCAAAAATAAATACGTTCGATCGTGAGGAATATTTTGAATACTCTGATGAAAAGAATGTTTGGAACTCGTACGAGAAAGAAGAAAGGGGGATTGGATAATTAATTTTTCTTCCTCGCATGTTCGAATATTGTAAAAATTCCCTTAGTATACATGCCGACGGGAAACTTTTGTTTTCTCTCAGCGATATTATAATAGAGAATGATAGGGGGAGGGAAAGGATGGGGGGATTTGTTGGTTGTAAAGGTAGGAAGGCAGGTAATTAAATTTCTTTTTTTTTTGTTTTTCCTCCCAGAAAGAACCCATCGCAATGCCAAGGGAAAGACAGGAGGATAGGAATGGAAGAAAATTATTTTTCCTAACTCCTTGCTCGAACAAACACATCCTTTTTTTTCGGACAATTTAACCGATCCTTTTGTCTGTTTCTATTTTTTTATTTCATGTCTCGTCTCTCCCAATCGTAAAATTTAATAATTCGTTTGTTACAAAGATACGATGTAATAAACGAAATATTTAAAAATAGGAAAGAAAATTAAGTTTTGTATAAGCAAATTCAGGGTGTAATATAATTTATGCATATTACAGGAATTACACGCGTAACGTTTAATTATGTTTTGACAAATCCATTAACAAATATTGAGATTTGGTTGTTTTTAATTACGAAGAACAGAACGATGTATACAAAACCAATTGTTATTTTTTCCAGAAGATTAATTTGTTCTTTAAAACAAGATCGAATATTCGCCTCATAGGTGACACAAGATCATAGCAAATATTCCTTTTGAGAAAAAAAAACCGAGATACATTTTTTTTAAATATGTACACCTAGTATAATACTCGTCCGATTAGTATCGTTGCTCCATATTTACTTCATTGTTTTTGTATGATTTTTTTTTTTCTTTTTTTTCCCCTTAAACGATCGAACGAGCTCGTACAAAGAAGAAAAAGTGGAATTTCTTCGAGAAAGGAAGAAACGTTGGTTGAAGGGAAATAAAAAGGGAAAAGATTTAGAACAGTAGGGATGAAGATGACTCTCTTATTTGCAAACAAGGGCTGGGAGGGAGAGGAGGGGTTGAGGGGGGTCGAAACTTAGGGATATATAGAGCGAACGAATTTCTTCAAGAACNCACCCCATGCTACATCATGGTGATAGTGGTGTAGGTCCTTTTCTTTTTAGATTTTTTTTTTCTCTTCCTCTTCTTCTTCTTCTTCTTCCTTTCCCCGTTTCTTTATATTAACTCCGATTTCGAATTATTCTCGACGATATTAATCCGCATACTTATTCGTTGTTTTAATCAAACGATTAGTTTTAATGGAATATAATCGAAAAAATATATATATAGATTTTTATTTTATTTTATTTTATATAAATAAACAATATTTTGTTTAAAATCAAATATTTTTATTTTTATTTTTATTTTATATAAATAAACGAAATATTGTAATTTTTGATTAGGTAAATAAATAATACGGGGAAAATTAATTTTAAATTAAAACTTTGACACGGGGATTATGTATTTTTCATAATGAGAAACTAAAAGTTTTCGATTTTAGGGGAAAAATCGATAAACGTCCTAGCAATTAACCTTTTTACGCTTGATCAGAATTTATTATATCGGGTGTGATCGACTATTAACTTATCGATAACTAAATAAGCATGTAATTAAAGTTATACGATCGAATTAACGTCAAGGGGTTGTAATTGTTGTTGTATCAATTTATTTTCCTCTCGTTCCTACGAAAAATTCCTAATTAATTTATCCATGTCTATCGTAGAATAATTAATAAACGTAATCAATAAGAGAGAAAAAAGAAATCAAAACAAAATGATTGATTTAGTTTATCGTTAGGAAACTAATGAAAACAACGAGAAGAAATATTTTATTTCTTATTTAAGACACACGAACTTGTCGTGTAAGCGAAAAAAAAAAAATAGCTGTCGCGTTTGGTGGACGATCGAAATGTAACGAAAAAGAAAAAAAAAAAATACGTATCAAATTGTCAGGAAAAAAACGAATTTTTCAGCAAAATTTTATTCCTTATTCTTCGAATGCCATTTTTTTTTTCGCATAGCAACTCGCATTTGGTTGACTTGTTCCGTCATTTTTATGGTAATTAAATAACTATATATATATTGAGTTGGTTGAAAAAAAAAGTTGAATTTTCTCAATTGAATTATGGCCAAAAATCCGACATTTTTTTACCACCAATCCAATATAAAACCAAATTTCAAAGACTATTCTTACTATTTACGTTTATTTTCTTCCTAAATGCATTGAATAATAAAACAGAATAAAACGTTCCGTTAGAATACCATGGCAATCGTAATATTCCAATTTAGTGATATTTTTATAGTCAGTTATCATTGGTAATTAGGATAATGCACGCGACTTGCACTCAGAGTCAACTTTGCTTGAACAATTTTTCTTTTTACGACGACAAATACAACTTGGGCATCCTAAAAAGGCTAATTTGTTTTTTTTTCTTAGATAAACTAAATAAACAAGAACAAACACACACAGAAGAGACGACTCTTTAATACAAAACTTTTCCCCCTACCATCCCGCTGTTTCCGCTGTCCCCCCGGACTGTCGGGTGGAGTTATTAACGGGGGAATCGATTTATAATTTGAATTCGTTGTTTTTCGCCCAAGTTCGTGTACCAAAAACACAGTCTCTCCTCTCTGAGATGAAAAGAGGGGAACCTAACGTCGACTGCTATGAATCACGCAAACCCTGACACGCGTACGAGAGTAGGAATAAAGAGAGAGAGAGTGAGTGAGGAGGGGAAGAGGAGAAGAAGGAGGAGAATTCGTAGGGTTATCGGTCGAATGTCTTTGAACCATTGGAAAATATCAACTTGAGGGTCACTGGTGTCGCGCCAAAAAAGCAAATAAAAAGGTTCAAAGTTTGGTAAAAATTTACCAAAACCATAGATTATTTAAAATGTTGAAAAACGTCGAAACTACTTTGCTTGACATAGATAAAATTACGAAGATAATATTTAAAATGTAAAACGATAAAGCCATGGGAAACGAGAACAAAGCAAGTTGTTCCTTGAAAAGGCGAGACAGAAAAGAGAACTTGTGTGTTGAATCTTAACTTCTTTACGAAGAAAACCAAGAATATGCAATGGTTGGTTAAACTAAACTCCTATCGTTTAATTCCATAGTTGATTGGCAACCAAAAACTAATGATAGATACAATAAATAAATAAATAATAAATAGAAAAATATAAGATAATGTTCTATGACGTGTGAACCTGGAAGGATAATCAAAAGATCATACCAAGGAGAAAAAAAAAAGGGCGTAAGGATATATAACCCGTTGAGAAATGAGATAGAATTATGTTCAACTGCAGAGAAAGATGAGTGCCACGTAGTTTCCGCGAAAATGAGTGAATGAGTGAGTAAGAGAAAGAGAGATGAGTATGAGAAAAAGAAAGAGAAACCTAAAGTAGAAAGAGAAACCCACCTAACAGAAAGTGGGAGAAAAAGAGAGAGAAAGAGAGAGAAAGAGAGTGCAACAAGGACAAGAATATACACTGCTAACACTCGGTAGCAGCAACAGCAATACCAGCAACAGTAACAGCAACAGCAGCCTATAGATGCGAAAGACGAGAAAGAGTAGAATCGGTGTGTGCGATAGACTACTCCTCGGTATGAACGCGTTCAACGAAGAGAAAATGTTACACATATGTTGGAGAAAGAGAGAGAGAGAGAGAGAGATTGGTTGGGTGTATGGTTGGGTGCTTGGTTGGGTGCTTGGTTGGGTGGGTGAGTTCGTAGACTGCCAAGGGGAATGAAGGGGAAACTCTGGCCGGGTGTTTCGAAGAGAGGGGAACCCGTTGGGGATGGCGTTTCAAGGGAAAAGGGGAAGTTGGTTGTGGCAGGAGGACGAGGAGGAAGAGGAGGAATAACTGGAGGTTGAGAAGGGGAATAAAGAGGGAGAAAGAGGGGTTGGGGGGGAAGAGGAGAAAAGGCTGCCGGGCGCCATACTGCCTTGGTTCTTCGGCACAGTACGCGGCCAGCGCCTCCGTCGATCGTTGCAGCTATAGTTCAGAGTGATCGTAGTAGCGCCAGTAGAGAAACGGTGTGGTAGTCAGCAACAGCACCACCACCACCACCACCACCATCAGCTTCAGCTTCAGCATCAGCATCAGCATCAGCAGAAGCAGCGTCCGTTCGTTCGCGTCTTTGCTGCTGCTGCTCCTCCTCTGACCTTCTCGTCGTCGTCATCGTCGTCGTCGTCTTCGTCTTCGTCTTCGTCTTCGTTGTCGTCGATCGCGTTCATCGACATCTCGGCGTCGTCTTAACACGTCCCCTTCCTTTCCCCCGTCCCTACCCCCTGTAATTTACTTTATTTTTCATTCCTTTCTTTTCTATATTTCTTCCCCATACCCATACCCCACCCTTTCTACGGTTTTGTCGTGGGAGAGTACGTGTGTAGCATTCGTCCGGCCGGCACACATTATACGTTTTTCCTCACCCCTTTCCTCCCTACTCCTCTTCCCACCCTCCCCGTTATTCTTTCTTTATGTGGAAGCAACCAGACAAGGATAGGATGATAGTGTGAGCCAGACGAGGACGTCAACATTATACACACACTGCTGGATTTTAAAATCAACCTAGAGAAGAGGAGAGGTCCCTAACAAGATTTTCCTTTGGAATAATTCTACAAGTATAATCTGTCTCTTTTCTTTAGCGGTGAGTGAGAATCCTTTTTCATCAATTAGCAAATCGACGAGATTAGGATACTGTTTTTTTTTTTTTTTAATCTATCCCTCTTTTTATTTTGGATACGTCACGTATTTTGACTACGAGAAGCATTTGTTTCTTTACTTCTATCGAATATTTAATATTTTCATTTGTGTTTTATAAATGTAATATTGTTAGTTGGATTTAATGTAGATAGGATCGTAGTCCTTGGTTATATGAACTGTTGCTGTTGTTGTTGTTGTTGTGCAGGAAGCGAATCTTACAAAAAAGAGGGGTAGTTTGTCTACCCCTTTTTACCGTCTCGTTTCGGTGAATGCGTGCGTGCGTGCGTGCGTGCGTGAGAACTGAAGAAACCTGTCAGTTTCGTTATTTTGTTAAACGTAATTAATCTTAATCCGTTTGTCGAGATGGTTTTTTTATTTCTACGAGATATTCTAAGATAATATGAAATTGTATAAATGTGTGTATGTATAATAGGGATATTATCGATTACCATACCGTTGTAAATTAAAGTAATCTGAACATCGTGACCTAGGATAATCAAATATTTCATCTAAAAAACTCATTTTCTCAATCCTAATTTGTTCGCTAGGTTAATATTAAAAAATATATTGGATTGATAGATTAAAAAAAAAAGTCAGATTTTTTACCACAATTCAATGGGAATCAAAATTTTTAAATAATTTATACATCGAGGTAAGAATAATTAGGGGTGTTTCAATTTTTTAGCAGATGTTTTTCTCGTACATTAAATTTCATTTAAGTTTGACCATTCCCTTCACCCCCTCCCTTCTTTTTTTATTATTCATTGAAGTACAAATAAGGATAGTGTAACAGTCAGTCAGTCAGTCAGTCAGTCAGTCAGTCTGATATTTGAGTCACGAATTTCGAGTTTCTCGAGGTTGCATTATGCATGCTGTCGCACGATCCACGAAATATTACCATAAGTGGTGCACACTTCTAACTTCTACAAAGATGAATTACTCTTCTATGCCATAAGAGGAAGAACTATTAAATACCAAGAAGATAAAGTGTCAGAATCGTGCAACTATGTCTGACAAAGATCATTGATTGCTATTCGGGAAAAGTTGAACTATCGGTGTTCTGATGTTGTCTCACTGAATATGGTTCTTTTTACCTTCAAAATTATTCAGAAATGATGCTGACAAAGATCATTGATTGCTATTCAGGAAAAGTCGAACTATCGGTGTTCTGTTCAACTTGGATTAACGTTTGGATGTCGTGTCACCGAGTATGGTTCACTCTACCTTCTCCAAAATTATTCAGAAAACTTCATGCATATTCAGAATGGACGTTAGTTATTCACACGCTCATTCTCTCTCTCTCTCTTTCTTAGTGATGATGTTCATAACTTTCGGAAGATATCTGCGTGTTTGGTTTACTGATATTACTCGTTTCGTTAGAGGAATACAAGACCTAGGTAACAGTTATCCAAGTTAACCTACATTTGCATAGATTTTTCTTACCAAGTAAAACCCAACTAAACTTTGAATCATGTTTATCAAATGTAATTGTTGTGTGTGTCGACACTTTTGACAATCGATAAAGTTGGGATGGTAAAATGTTGATAAATGGACTGATAAAGTAACTTTATTTCTTCTTTCCTTCGTTTTCCAGCTTTATCGGAGATTTATTTGACCGTACACCTAAGTCGTGTTAATAATTATGAAAAGTAATTATGCGATACATGTGATAAACATTGAATTTTAAGATCAAATAATTTCGTTGCTTTATTCAATGCGAGTTTCGAATAATTCGAATTGGTGGTGTTTCGTTTCGTTTCGTTTCGTTTCGTTTCGTCTCGTCTCGTCTCGTCCGTTTGTTCCCCTTCCATCGGTTATTCAGTAATCGTACTATCCTTGTCGCCCATACTACTTCACGAACATTGAAAAGGACTCTGGAATTTTTCTGGAAGGAATGAAAGGACGATAGAGAAGGTTAGATCTCGAATAAAAGTATTTAAAGAAATCGTAGTAGGGGAAAATAAGAGTTTTTCAGAGTATGGTGCCAAGGGGAGGACCATCAAAAGTTCCGACGATTTCTACCAACCGTATATAAATAAAATTTTATTTAACAAAAAATTTGTATTTATTTTAAAAAAATGAGGAAAAATTGCTTTTTTTATTTTATAAATTCAAAAATAATATTATTATTATTTGTTTTCTATTTTTTATCTAACAATGAAGGAAATCATTGATACTATCACTGACAGTTTTCATTTCAATTGATGATCCTCCTTAAGGGTGACCCAACGCAGCTGATGATACGATTTACTTTTATTTTTTTCGGTTTAAATCCAGCGAAATGGAAGTCGTTGTTTGTGAAAAAGAGGAAACCTTGGACAGAAAGAGAGAGAGAGAGGGGGGGGGGAGAACCCCCGTTCTGTTGGTCATTCTCCTCGCCAGGTGTCAAAGTTTTCTCAAACAAACCAATAGTGTCGTCGATACAATGGAAAACGAAGATGGTAGGTGCACTGCATACTGCATAAAGTATAAAGCATACAGTAAAAACCAAACACACGTTTCCGGGCTCAATTATGTCTGTAAAATCAGCTGGCGTTCTTTTCATTGTTACGACAGTGTCAACAATTTTGCGAATACCGTTTTTCTACCTTGCCTTTTCGTAGAAACTTTATTACCAGAAAGAAGGAAATAAAAACTAACATTTCTTTGTTAATGGGATCACCCTGTGTGACGGCCGAGCTTTTAAAACATTTTTCAGGAATTTTTTTTTGACGACCAATAAAATGATAAAGAACTTTGAACTTTTTTAATGATATATTTATTAACATTTCAGTAGCGTGTAAAAAAAATTTTAAACATCAATCTCCGTAAAGAACACGAGTTGTACTACTCCGAAGATACTTAAAAAAAAAACCCATCATCACATGGGGTGAACCCACTTTCAATTAAATTCTTTGTAAAGTTACAACTTCAAACAAATTTTCTTCTCCTTTATTAAATGGTCATAATAATTAAAACTATAAACCCGTAAAATTACACGCACCGATAAGATCCAAAAATAAAATTGTTATTCGGAAAAAATTGGTCTCAGAAAGACCTTTTACACATACACACACGCACAAAGATAAACATTATTCCTCATAAAATAAAAAATACGCAGGCGAATCGCTAGAATTTTGTATTATCTTTTTGTGTTCCTCGAAAATTATCCAACTTTTGCATTAATAGTCGGAGTGATGGTTTATCTCGTGGACAATTAACGTCAATGAACGAACCGTTTACTCTCTCACGCCCGTTTATTATTACTCATTAGAGACAGTGTAACATAACAGCTACCATAACCATTCACCCTTTTAACTAATCGTTCCATGATCCATGATCATGGTTGGTTAGGATCCTTCAAGTATGCGTAGGTGTTTAGTTGCTAGTTTCATCTATTGTACGATGATATTCAATAGAAACGTCTGCCTACATTGCCTTGCTTTTCACCTATGCCGATGATGCATGGAATTCGTGGAAATTACGTTACTATCCCCCTCTTCAACCCTCCTCCTTTTATTCTGATTTTGCTCCTTGATATCGACGCTTTATATGACGTTGGCCAAAGGAAATGCATCCTACAGTGCACCCATCTATTCCTTCTAAAAGATGGAACAATAGGAAGTATCTTTGAGATCATCTTCTTTCTATTAGTTTAAATCATTTTTTTTTCTATTAGCTTAAATCATTTTTATTTTATATTAGTTTTCCTATTAGTTTTAAAAAAGAGGAAATGGGAATAATGAGATAAATTGTTTTTTGTTTTGAATTATTATTATTTTATACGTTTTTTGTAATACGAAAAAGACGAGTACGATCTTACACCCGTATGTGTTTCGGCCTTAATAATAATTAGTTAATTAATTAATTAAATATACGAATATGTATATATCGAATAATATTGAGAGGGAATTTATAGAACACAATGGGAATATGAAAATACGTCGAATCCCAACGAATAAATTACTTCATCGTAGTCATTAAATATTTATTTTAAATGAGTCTTCCTCTTCCACATGCATTTCGAAAACTTTGATGAAATTCGAATTTAACGATCACCACGAATATTTTTCATAAAAACTTTGAGTTATTTTTACGATTGGGTAATAATTTTTTTTAAAGAAAACAAATTAAAGTGGGTCTCTTATTATTTTGTTTAAAAAAAAAAGAAATTGTTTTTGGAAGAGTTTCAGGGGCATAGGTAAAAACAAAAACTCCAAAAACTTTGCATTATTTTTTTTTTTATAAAAAAGTTGCAGTAAATTCGAACGCGTTCTAAACTCGGCCGAAATAATTTTTATTTCGAAAGAAAACTTTCACGATTTAGTTAATCCTCTTAATATTTTATCTTAGAGAAAAAAAAACTAAATTCTGCCACGATTTTATTATCCCACTTTGTGTTTTTAGAAAAGTTTCAAAAGGGGGAAGGAAAAAAAGAAAAGGGAAAAACTTTGCGATATTTTTTGTTGTTGAAAAGTAGCGGTAAATTCGAACGCATACTAAACTCGGTCGGGAACGGTATTAAAAGTTTCATTTGAAAAATCTACTACCCCGTATAGGTTTACTATAAACACATACTTGTTAAGGCAAAAGCGTATTCGTAAAGGATGACGACGACGACGACGACGAAGACGACGACTAGGTTAAAACTAACGTTGGTATTTGTGTTCAGAGAAAACACAAGCTTCTCTTCTCGTCTCTTCTCTTCTTTTCTCTTCCACGGTTTCAAACTTTCGACCATCGTCCTGGTTTAACGGCATTTTACTGCCATTTACCTATCGTCGAGTTCTTCTAATGTTTGCTAACCTACCATCATTTAACGAACTTGAGGAAAATTTATAAGGATTTTTCGTTCATAAAATGAACGATACACCACAACCAACTTATGGTTACTACGATAATCAACGATAGCGTGCAAACACTTTATCAAATTGTTTTATCATAAGTTCTCTTGCCCGTGCATTGTTTACGCAAATAATAAAAATTTAATTTAAAATAATAATTAAATTAAAAATAAAATATAAAAACAAGGATTAAATTAAATTAAAAATAAAAATTATATTTAATTAAAATTGAAAATAAAAATAAAAAATTCCTATCTTTATAAAAATCTTATCGAAAAAAGAAAGTCATCTTTAATTATTATTATCTAAACGTGTGTTGTGTATGCGTGTATTCTCGATATTTATCTCTTCACAGATGACGTGTTTAACTTCGACGATAAAGTTACTATACTTCCTTGATTATTTATATAATGGTGTAATAAATTGCATCAAATCGTGCGATACTAATTCTACACGTGTAATACTAAAAACTAACGATCTTTATAAGTTTTTTTCATAAAAATTCCAAATATCACTCGCTAGAAAGTTTTTTTCTTTTTTTATCTTAACTGTCGTGTCTCTTAATCGATATTTATCGATTACTTTTTTTAACATAAAAGTCATGCCACCTACTAGTGACATTTACCATGAAAGTCATCGATTATCCTATCCACCGAATTATCCACATTCTTTAATTTGTTTTTAGATCAACACGATTTTATGAATGACCATCGATGTAAAATCAATTAGGATAGGTGTATTGTTATTTAGTTTCCGATAAGATCCTACAAGCTGCTGCGTAATTCATGACCTTTATTAATGCAAGTAGTTCCAAGGAACCCAGTCTCTCTTATAAAGTAAACTCCCTAGCTAGGGGAAAAAAAAAAAAGAAAAAATCAAGCAAATGTCGATTCAGGTGGAAACAAAGGAGGAGTATTGTGTCTGCCTCGAACGTGTTGCATTGGCTTTTGAGCAACTTATGAATGAACGAACTTGGAAGACGAGGGTGAGAGGGTGAGAGTGTAGATGCGCTTGCATGTGGACCGGACCGAACATACATGCATGCATGCATGCATGCATCCGTTCATCCGTCCATCCGTTCGTACGAGTACGATCCTGGCCCGAAGTTTCTTCTTTTACGTACACAGACTAGGTGTGTAAATATATCCACACATAAACGATTATATTCACGCCTACAAATGTTCTGTATCTGTTTTATATATATATATTGGTGGAAAAAAAATGTCGGATTTTTGGCCACAATTCAATGGGGAACACCGACATTTCTTTTCCACCAACCCAATATATGAGAAATAAAATATTCTATTTAAAATTAATTATAACTCGGAGGTGTTTCGAGTACTCGCAAGTTAGTTGTTGCTGTTTATTTTCTTGTTTACCGTTTCTATTTTTAGAATCTTTTTCATTTATTTTTTATATTTATTTTTAAAGGTCCAATAAGGTAATTGTATCTCATTAAGATATCGTTTCAATAAACTTCGATGAATCATGATTTTTGTTTTGAAGGAAACATCGACGTCGAAATAATCGTTGTTTATGTCGAATCACGTGACCATTGATACGATAGTAATTTTTTAATACAGAAATATTTTTCTGATACTCGCTTGTGTTTTATATTTAAAAAAATACTTTTACACGTATTTTTGTCGTGAAGTGATTTACTATTTTTAAGGATATCAATTATTTAATGAATTTTGAATCACGTTAGAGTATGTGGATCGATTCAGTAATCCCTGTCCCCCTGTTTGTTTCACGTTGAAAGATCCGTTGTTGTTTCGGGCGTATAATAACTTGCACATCACCCATACGGTAAGAATTTTTTTTATTTGTTAAATCCTATGTAAAAGAAAGCCGGATCAACGACGGGTTCTGTAACCCGATCCTTTTACCGCATAAAACTATCGTCTAGCCCACCAGGTTCTCGATTTCTTCATATTATTTTCTTTTTCTTTTTCACCGTGAAAAACATAAAAAGAATGTAAGCGAAGTATTTTATCGTTTGACTTATCGTTCCGATGTAAGACAATTTATTAGTTTGTTTAGCCTTAGTATACACAAACGTTATTTGCACATGCTAGAAAAGATGATGTTAAAAAGTGACGTATCAATGTTAACAAAAAATAAAACGGCTCATGTGATCTTAACACTGTGTAAACGCATATAGTTTCCTGTTATTATCAATCGAGTAGTAATTCACAAATCAAAGATTTGGTCAAATATTTAGGATACAATACATATCCAATTAAGAACAATCTACCATTGACAGAACAACTCTAAAACATATATAAATTTATGGAATTTAATTATGAGGAATCACTAATAACTCGAATATTGAAATTCTATAAAGATTTTAATACGAAAAAAATTCTGTGAAATATTTACTATGTTTTAATCTAGTATATTACAAATGAAAGAATCATTTGTAATAAATCAAGAATAAATTGCAAATTTCTGGAAACGTTAAAATAGTTGAACAAATTATTCTTCTGCTAACAAATAATTTGCTGTCAAACTCTGATTAATACTTAAACAAATAATATTCTATATAATATTATAATATGTTTATTCTCTTACAATAATATTATTTTTACACTAATCATTATGTTAAAGTATCGTATCAGGAAAAGAACTGATTAAAAATTAACTTGCCTAAAATTAATTTTCTATATCCCTCTATTAATAATAATAATAATAATAATAATAATAATAATAGTAATAAAATGTATTAATTTTATCAAATAATATATTTCTCGGATAATAGATTGTGGTAAAGAGATTTGAATATCGAGGTCATGACTTCGTTGAACATTCCACGGTGTTTTCTTCCTTGCGATTATTCCGAGCATGCAGCGGTGGATATGCAGGATAGTCGGTGCATATATGGTCCTGTTCTTCAAACACGTAACACGGTTCGTCCCACTTTTACGCGATCCTTTCGTCCCACGTGTAATACGGATATATATGAGGCACAATGTTTCTTACAAGATACAGAATGATCAGGAACGTACCAAGATATTACTCCCCTTCCACACAATCTGAACTTTATTATTTTATAAATAACTTCCTCTTAGTTTTCCTTAAATAAATCGTATACGTAATACGTTATATCCTTGTTACTAACAAGTTTACTCGGCCATCTATTTCATTTTATAATAGTTCACAATATGTTTGTTTGTTTCTTTTAATTAAAAGTAATTCGTCAAGAAGATAGATATTTAGAGGAACAAATTTATTATTTTATAAATAATTTCTTTATTTATTTATTTTTTTTTTAAATAAACGTATACGTTATACCCGTTGTTGCAACGTGTTTTAATATTTAAACTATAATTACGCGAATACCGATTGGTCCAGATAATAAAAATAATTAAAATAAGGAATTGTAATGTGAAATGCAGAAACTCGGAAAATAAATCAAACGACAACGACACTGCAAAGTCAACTCTAACTACTTGTATTGTCAACAAAACTAATTCAATTTCTTGTATACTAAAAGTCACGTATAAAATATTACATCCGTCAAGGAATATTTTCTATTTAAAAGTTTTTACAAATTTTCTATTTTATTTTATTTTTCTATTCTCGAAAAAAAAAGAAACGTGTTTAACATTTGAATTATAGTTACGCGAATACAGATCGGTCTCGAGATAATAAAAATAATAAAAAATAATGAATCATAATGTGAAATGTTGAAACTCGGAAGAGAAATCAAACGACTACGACGACACTGCAAAGCGTCCTTAATTGACTGCAACTGCGGACATCTGAGAAAAACACCGATGCAATTTTTTTCTCTCTCTCTCTATCTCTCTCTTTTTATCATCTCATTCTCTTCTCCTCGCAGCAGCAAAAGGAGGAGGAGGAGGAGGGTTTCGAGAAAGCAAGACAGTTCGTGCAACACACGCAGAATCCGCCCACGGATCTTTTCTTCTGCCCACCAACTCCTTTCTTGCGTTTCTTTTCCTCATTTAAACTGAAATTAGAAAATCTTCTTTCCTTCTTCTTTGTACGAATAAAAAATTGGTAATAATAATAACAATAAAGAAGAAGATGTATGTAAGATTAATAATAATCGTTCGTGATAATTATTAATAATTTTTATCGATAGAAATGTTAATATTAAATACCAAATTTATTTAAAACACGTTGCAAGTTTTACACTGAAGCACGAATCACGTAAAACTACTGTTATTATGCAGTCAAATGGCCCAAGTTTTACAAAATAAAATATTTAAAGACCCCTTTCCTCCTCCCTTTCCATCCTTTTTTTAATTAAGGAAACACCTCTTTTAATAAATCAAGAATTTTAATCTGTTCTTATATCGTAATACTCGACATACGCAATTCTTCCATGAACTTTTGCTTTATCAGATATAAAAGCAAAGTGTTAACAAAAGAAAAACATTCCAAACCTTTGACTGGTGTGTCTGAGGATTTGGTTGAAATATATTTTTAAGACCTTATCGAGATAGTTTGAAACTTCTACCGACTGAAGATACCATCATGAGTTGTATAACTTGGTATTACCGATAAGAAGAAGTATGTTTAGTGGCTCAACGTTAAGTCTTTGAATGGGATCTATTGTGCGTAACAACACAACTACCAACCTATCATCCTACTTTAACGCTATTTATGTTTTTTAACATCGCCTCCGTGGTTTATGTTAATGGGTATAACGACGTCTGCCTTTTTTACCCATACTTCCCTTTCCCCCTCACTCCTACCTCCTACCCCACCCCCTCCCTACCCCACACCCCCACCAAACAGATATTATACTATTTATTCTCTTTACTACGTCCTACGTATTTTCTACGTCTTTCGTATTTATTTCAAAGTTCACATTAACTAACTATTCTCTTCTAATTAAGTTCTATGAACCATTAGTTATTTGTTCTTTTTATTTTTTTATTTTTATTTTTATCGGCTATCACTTTTATTCGATTTTTTTTTACCATCAAAGTCATATCGAATAAACATATAACAGGTACGTGGGGGTTTCTTATATCTAATCAGTATTACTAAATATCTGACGAATGAAAAATAGGAATTACGACGATGATGACGATAGTTTCGTTAAATATGTTCATAGTATATCCTTTATTTTCAAAGTTTAATCATTTTTTTTTTTCAAACAAGATATCACATTATTTGTGATTCAACTTATGTAGTTATAACTAAAGTTAATATTTATTATCTTTAAAAATGATAATGTTTGTGTGTATATGTGTGTGCTTTGTTAAAATTACTAATCCTATTACCTAATACAAATATTTAAGTATTATCAGTTTCCTGTTTTTTCTTAAGATTAGATTTTATCCAAGATTTTGTAGGATAATAAACAACCGTACTTGTTAAGACGATCTACTTTATGTAATTAAATTCACTAATTAATTACTATCCTCTACTTTACGTAATTAAAAATAAATATATACAAAGTTCTGTATTCTTTTTAATAAATATTATTTTTCATTTCGAGTAATAGACCATTATGTATTTAACAAAAAATAAAACTCGTATGCACTTTTTATATGCATTTTATATTTTCGGGATTTGGAACTAACTAAACTTTACTTGCATATGCAGCACAATGCACTCTTACACTCTCTCTCTCTCTCTCTCTCTTTCTCTTTCTGACCCACATATACTTAAATTTTATCTAACTCGTTCCTTGACAAACTACAGATAAGTATGTATATATATACTTATATACATAATATACTAATTCCTTGGATTTTTCTTTATACAATCGTAACCGTTTCTAACTAGTTGGAGTCCTATTATGGTTGCTCATATATCAAGATGTACCTTACAACTGAGCAAGCCGATTAAACTTGGCCATAGTTAATTACAGAGTAAGCTTAATTAGTCGGTTCGAGGTTCTGAGTAGAATTGGTGTTGGTGCGAGTTAATTAAACGACGCCTAGTGTGCAGTTGTCAGTTGGTTTCGTGCATTCACCTCATCTACATGTTATGTGATTTGCTATGACGAATAGAAAAAGACAAAATACTAGGAGGATCCTATAATAACGTAACTCGATAATTGATTGTTCACAAAATTGATACTAGGATTTGTAGGATTATACGTTTATTAGTCGAAGCATGATCTATATAATCCAAATATCGATATCTCGAATATCTTTTATCCAAGTATAGCTCGTAAATCCTGATACCAAGAGACGATCCCTTAAGGGGTTCACCCCATGTATGACGACCGGTTTTTGAAACATTTTTTGTAGGAGTTGTTTTTCGATGACTAATAAAAAGAAACTAAACGAAGCAAAACCACACACCCGCGTGTGTTTTTATTTTTAACACTACGAGACAAAGAACGAAGGTAATATCGTCTTTAAAGTAAATTAACGCTGAATAAAAATTGCAATTGGAGAGGAACGTTAGTCATAATAAATCATAGCACGTTGTGATAGAAGGGGGCCCTTCTGGAAGGCCCTTAAAAGGGTATTGTTTTAGAATTTCGAAGGCTTCAAAGGGTAGGCTTTTATCCAAAAGGAACGAGAGGAACACTGCAGTCATTTCTATACCAAAGGTTTTTTAATGTATAGTTCACATACACACATACACACATACACACATACACACATAGACGCATACACATATACACATTTGACTTTATATATTTAGATTCGATATGAATCATCAACGAGCCTGTCACGTTTCGTATTGCGGGTTTCTATTCAGTCAAGTAATGTAGAAGGAGGAGGAGAAAGAAGAGGGATTCGTTGATCGTAGATTGACATTACAAAAACGGCATATCGAGTATGGGAAAATGGAAATATTAATTATATTTCTTCTCGGCTAAATTAATTAATCTGCTCAATTTATTTCTTATACGAATACGTACGAAGGTTTTCCTATTTGTATTTTATACGAGTCGAGTTATCATTAAACACATATCTTTGTATCATTTTTTTAAAAACCAATACTTTTCTGAAACAAAATAAAATGAGAATAAAATTAAAATATAATTCTAAATTGTTATCGATAGATAAATTAATTTGAAAAGATGATTATCACGCTTGTTAGATGCTAAAGAAGGTACAATGAACGAATTAAGAATATAGAAGGAGGTATAAAAAAAAAGAAAGAAAAATAAAATAGAAATAGAAATAGAAATAGAAATAGATAGGGTGAGTGGGATGAGTGAAATTTTAGAGGGAAGGGACATGATTTCTCCCAATTATTGGAGGTAGGAGATAATCATGGCTCGCGTGGGCAGGGTCGCATCCCTGAAGTAGAATCTTTCTTTACAAAAATCGCAAAGAAAGAATCTACCCGCTACCCATCGAAGACGATGATTCAAAAGACTGAAGATTCTACGAAAAATCTTTTTACATCGATTACTACGACGAGCGTTAAAAAATTATTAATTAATCGAAGAAAATATATATTTTAATTTAATAGCACCTCGTATAAATCCTGCCTGTTATCCTCTTCAAAATCCACCGTTAAACTGACTCTTTGTCTTCTATGAAATTTCTTTTATTGAAAATTGTTTACATGACTTTCAAAAGGGATAAATTCTATTTATCTCGAATATTATTCTCATTATAAATACGTTACATGTAAGATATCTATTTCCTATGCGCGTGCGTATACATACACGTCTAAATCTAACAGATGATTGATCTTAAATGAATAAAATTTATCGAAATTTTTATTTCGGTCCAGTAATAAATCAAGTTCAAAAGCATCTAGAAGATATCTAAAAGACATCTAAAATAAAAATATATCGGAATTATTAGTCTATTTAAACTACGTTAATAGGTATGTCAATTTTTAAACCAATGTATATGTGCTGAAACAATCTTAAAAATAAATAGGATGCATTAGAGTATTGGACACAGTTAAAAAATTGTTAATTAATTAAAAGAAAATGAATATTTTAATTTAATAGCACCTCGTATAAATCCTGCGTGTTATCCTCTTCGAAATCCACCGTTAAACTGACTCTTTGTCTTCTATGAAATTTCTTTTATTGAAAGTTGTTTACATGACTTTCAAAAGGGATAAATTCTATTTATCTCGAATATTATTCTAATTATAAATACGTTACATGTAAGATATCTATTTTCTATGCGCGTGCGTCTACATACACGTCTAAATCTAACAGATAATTGATCTTAAAAGAATGAAAGTTATCGAAACTTTTTTTGATTCATATTTTAGCCCAGTAATAAATCAAGTTCAAAGTATTTATCTAAAAAAAACATCTAAAATAAAAATGTATCGAAATTATTTTGCCTATTTAAACTACGTTAATAAGTATGTCAATTTTCAAACTGATGTGTATATGTGTTTAAACAATCTTAAATATAAGTAGGATACATATTTTTAAGTATTGAACATACTTAAAAAATTGTTAATTAATTAAAAGAAAATGTATCTTTTAATCTAATAGCACTTAATATAAATCTTGCATGTTATCCTCTTCGAAATTCGCCATAAAACCATCATCTCATTGTCATCTACGAAATTTCTACGATTTTCCGAAGATAACATAAAATATATAACGAAAATAATATTCGTAATAAAAAGAATGTACTCGTTTCAAAAATGGGACAGAACAGGGTGGGGTTGTATGGAGGAGGTGTGTGGAATGACTCGCATCTCTATCGTTTAGACATATTTTCCCCAGATGAAATTGTTCTCGTTCGAATTTATTTCACAGTTATATACGTTGTACTCCTTTGAGAATAAATATTGCACGACGAGAGTGCACATAATTTACGTAAAACGTCAGTCATTTTGATTTATAGATATAGAAGGGATATTACTATACGATTATTATATAAAAAATTGTTACAAAATATATATGAAGGAGATTTGAAATTTGATAAACTTATGCCGATACCACTGGAAAGTTTCTTTCATAGTTCATCGACAAATATAGAATTGCACATATAGGGGAAAGGGGGAAGGTTGTAGGAAGGTGGGAGGGGGTGGGTCAACCGATATATAGGTTAGAGAGCGATTACGCGAGAACACGCGATCTCTTTATTAACAGAAGCAAACCTAATCAATGGAGTCTGACCGAAATTTACCATTCGCGTGATAACTAAAATAAATTCTATATCGATGTTACTACGAACGAACATTTTTTCTCTCCAAATATCGTTTTATTATTAATCGTTTACACTTCGATAAATCGTTTAATACGTACACGCATTTAAATCAAGTGCTATACGTTTTTAAATAATTTCTTTAAAATCGTTAAAGATAATTATTGATTTTTTTTTTCAAGTATCACTAATCACGTTACTGAGATTTTTTTTCCACCCGTTACGTTTTTCTTTCAAAATGTGATTTATTATGAAATATACCCCTCTAGCCGTGTATATTTTTTCTATTTTTTTTTTTTCTTTTTAGGAGAATTTCCATCGAATAGGGTAGTAGTCTGTGTAGGTTATTGGTAAATAAAGTTTCACGTTTCACTTTTTTCCTGGCTGCAAATTTAACGATGCCAACGAAGCACTCTACTCTTCTCTTTTTATTTCCAGGTTGTTAATAAAGAAAAAAAAAGAAAATACTTCCTTTTTCGAAAAATGTTGAAAGCATTTGATAGATTTTTTTTTTTATATAAATATATATACCTTAAAAGCCAATAAATAAAATGACCATTATAATTTCAATTATCAATTATAATTTCACTGTATTAATTCTTACATTTATTCATATATCATATATGAGAATAGAAAAATCATAATTCATATCAAATGTAAAAGAAGAATCGATAGTCGGTTATAAAACACTACTGCTACTACTACTACTACTACTACTATATTTTGACTGGAAATGTAAAACCCAGTGAAAAAGTTCAATCTAAAATCGCATTATCCGAGAGTAGCTATATAAAAGGAGAAGAAAAGTTTCAACTCGGTAACCCTCGGGATATGGTGCTTAAATCGAGACCTTCCTAGATCCCTAGGGAATGTCTTTGAGCTTTGCTTTTGTCCTTCCTTCCTTCTCTCCTTACCCTCCTTTCTTCTTTCCATCCTAGAAATTTCACGCGGGAGGATACCTGACAGAACGTTAACCACCTGCAACAAGGTTTAAATCTTTCGACATTTTTAATGCAAGTCTTCTCGTCTGACCTTCTTTTCACTTTTTTATCTCCCTCTCTCTCTCTCTCTCTTTCTCTCTCGTTCTCTCTTTCTGTTTCCTCTTTTCTTTTTTCCGGATAACGCATGACCGTGCCGAGAGAAAATAGGACAAGGGGTGCTGAAATAGTCAACCGTTCCCGAAACACACTCGTACTCGGATTAAAGTTTTGGATTAGGATTACTTCGTGAATTCGCGTAATTTTGTGAATCTTAAAAAGACAAGCTTACGAGGAAGACGTTAAACGTGTAAAAAAAAAAAAAAGAAACAAAAGATACGGTAGTAATCTTGTTACACTAAAAATCGAGGTAATTTTCTTCTTATTTCTTTTCTTCCCCTACCAATCGTCTGAAGGTAGAATAAACTTTTTGAGAAGGATCAAAGTGTACGAAACATAAGTGGCAATAAAATTCTACTACAGACTTTACTACTTTTCGATCTGTCATTCTCTATTTCTCTATTTCTTTCTGAATTACTATCGTAGTTTCTCTTTTCAACGTTGTTTTATATCCTTTACAAGTTAGAAAGGATATTAATGGTTATTTAAGTTTATAGAGTTAAGTTAAATCGATACGGGTTCGATCAATATCGAAATGGGCCGTCATCAACTTAAAAGAATACATGTGCATCTGTGTGTGTATGTGTGTGTGTGTGTGATCCTTTGTATGTACTTGTGTCATCCCAAAACTGAATTGCATTCTTTCTATTTATTTTTTATCTTTCAAAAAAGATTGAACGAAAACCGTATGCCAAAGTATTTTTTGTGTTTATTTTTACACGAAAGAAAGATTTATTTATTCTCTCGGTTCGTAGCATAAATCAGTGGAAATCAAATTAAAAATTAAAAAAAACACAGAAGAAAACTGTAAATAATTCGCAGTTGGGAATCGGGAACGGGAACGGAAACGCGAAGATTTAAAAAAAAAAAAAAAAAAAGACATTGACGGGGACGCGTTGGAGTCAATTTAAATTTAGATCTTTTAGGGAGAAACGATGCTTGCAACTCCGGTGGTAGTGACTCTTTTTAAACATTCATTCGTCTCGATTAGATACCGCAAGGTTGACGTCAGTGTTTGTTACTTCAGAAATAACTAACTGTTAACGTTAAATCTCATATTTTTTCCTTTTTTTTTCTTCCCCCTTTTTCCTCGTTTGATTCATAGCCAAAGAAAACTTTGCTTCTTTGTTAGTTGGATTAATTTGATTTTTTTCTATTCTTTTATAGAACTTTGTGATATCTGAACAATTAATGAAACCTTTAACAATTTTTCTCAAAACAAATATTATAAAAAAGAATGTCGGATATTCCCATTGAATTGTGGCCAAAAATCTGACAGTTTTTTGTCCACCAATCCAATATATTAAAGCATTAAATACGATATGTGAATTATTAAACCGAACAGAGTTCAGAACAAAATACTAAATTTTGTAATGTTTTGAAATCGTATAAAACATAATAAAAAAAAAATCCAATAATCGTAACGGCGTGCGATTTTAAACGACATTTATTGTAGTATACTACAATAGGGGAATATATTAAACTCGTACTTTTGGAAAACACGAATATTTACGTCGTTGACAAAATCATAGTCAACGTCGGAACTGCCGCTTTAATTGTTCCCATCTCCTGTTTTTTGATGGGTGTCATACTAATCGTTAGCTTGAATCCCATCGAGACATCGACTTTTCCCCTATCTTTTTTCCCCTCCTTTTATTTTTCCTTTAACCTTTAATTAATCCCAATAAGAAAATCAATCCAGTTTGCAAATATTTCGTACCTTTCATCTTCCTCCTCTTTCCCTGAATGATTTAGAGATAACAATAGTTAATTATGATATTTTTTTTTCACTTCGAATTTTTCATTATCCGAATATGCCCGTCATTATTTCGCCTGTCTGAAAATTTTCATTTTCAATATTCAAAACCCAATTTCAACACTCGACCCAACCCATCCAGCCTTCAAAATCAGACCTGTCTTTCTAAATGGATATACGCATGATCGAAAAGGGGGAGAATAGAGGGAAAGAGAGAGAGAGAGAGATAAAGAGAAAATCCACAATCGTTGGTAAATATCCTAATTGTTAGCATTTCATGAAATATTATACATATTAGTTTGTGGTTTCAACAGAGATCCGAGAAAGTTTTTCCTGTCCAAATGTTGTTTGGAAAATTTGATTATTAATCTAACAAACGCTTATAGGAAGATTATTTTTCCTGCAAATATTTATCCTCGTGTTTAACGTTACTTTTGCGTTAACAGTAAGAAATCATTTTGGAACTATTTTTAAAAAAATTTAGTTTAAATAAAAATATCGATAAATCTTCGTAGTATAATATTGCAACATGATCAAGTGTTATTAAAGATTATATTTTTTCAACTATCCTATATCAAATTCAATTGTGCTTGATCGGTGGCGCATGTGTTTTAACGATCACGCCGATTTATATCAACCCTGACGCAGATTGTCGGTTATGATGATTGCGAATAGACAAACGGACAGATAGATAGATAGATAGATAGATAAATAGATAGATAGATGGACAGATAGTCTATTGAAACGTCAAACATTCCCTACAGAATAACCGCATGATCTCTAATTCGATAGCTATACCTACTCTCGTAAATAGAATAAAATAATCTGATTATTCTTATTTTCATATATATATATGTAATTTAATTATTTTATTTTATTTTATTTTATTTTATTTTAATAATAATTATTTTTATTCCAATTTTCAATTATATATCTAATTAATTATACAATTTATATCTAATAATATTTAATTATATAATATTTACACAATTAAATAATATCTTATTTTAATATATAATAAGTTAATCAAATGATACGAATCCCAAAATAAAACTTTTAAATGAAAGATATGAAAATATGATGAAGAAAAATCCTTGAAGATAAAAATAACAAGTTAATATAAGCGTTTCAATAATCCAATTATTTCTGTAGAAAAAAAATATAATAATAAATATTATAGATCCATAAATATTAAGATAATCTATTCAAAGTGTTATTAGCATAATTTAATTAACATTAAAGATGAATACAACCACTCAAATGCGTTCGATAATCGTGTCAAGAACAACCTTCCTGTTTAATGCACTACGAACTCTTGGAATACGTTTCTCTAGATTAAAAAAAACATTATAATTGATAGATACAAATAGTCGATACAAGAAGAGTGTATATAATAGTGTCAGGATAAAATACCGTTACTATTATCGATTACGTTCGTAGTACATTATCGATCGTTTAACTCTCGCTAGAATACTTCCGTTCACAGGCGCCATAAAGTCTGATGCCAGAGACACATCCATCCGATCAATTTTATATTCTATTCGTATAACTTCGTGAAAGAAAAAGAAAAACGAAGAAGAAGAATGATCGTTACTAACATTTTCTTACAACCACGTGTTGTCGTCTGCCATAGTTTTACGAGAAAACAGTTCATTAATAACCTCGATACATGAATGAACAAAAGATGTGTTTCGCAATTGTACTTTATCTTATTCTCCATTTATCTTTTATTATCTATATATTTTATCGCAAGATGATAATATACGTTTACATATATTTTTTTAAATAAATTTAATTCATCGTATTAATAACAATGTTTATTTACTCGGAATACCGGACGAACACGTCCCATGATATCACCACCATAACCATCATCACCATCGTCGTTGTCGTCATCATCATTTTTGATATTCCATTCGCATAAAGAGTCATTCGTTCTTACGCATATGAAACATGACACAACGATCCCTGTATTCGATAGTACATGCATAAATATAAGTGTTCTTGCAAACAGAAACCAATGATGCTCGTCGGCATTCCTAACCGAAAACGTAATGCAAAGTTATACTTTTTTATAGTGATCTGTAAACGAATACTTAAACGATATTATTATACGATTATATACCAAAGCGCTATAGCATAACGGATCTATTTTTTTCTTCCTAGATTTATTTTATTACTACCTTCAATGTACTTGTTATTTACATTGATTTTTATCGTTTAAGGGGGTACCACTTCGAAGTGTGTGTGACCATGTCTGTGACCGGCTTATCTGACATCAGAAAATCAAACGACATTTTAATTTGTAAACTTGTATGACGATAGAATGAATCTAGGATTATTAGAAAATATTGACAATTGAATAATTCAAGAAAATTGAATAATTGATATACACTTGCTCTTCAAACAATTGTAACTTTCCAATAACTTCAAATATTGGAAAATCATTTAACCAACGTATTTTAAACATGTTTAGGAATCAATTTATGCAAAAAAGAAAATTCAATTTTTACAACCTATCACACGGAGTGACCTCCTTATTCCAATCCCTAGTCTCAATTCTGATGCATAAGTGTTATCTATAGCAATCTGTATTATTTTTAATCAGCCTAGATCTTAGAGATCTTTACATCAAGCATATACACTAATTCAAGAAAAATATATTTTTTACAGTACTGCAACAGCATGGTATGATAAAGCGAGCCTGAAGATTATCTCCCCCCATCCCCCCTGAAAATGAAGAAGCCTCATATTTTGACGTACCTGTTAATCCTAACTCTGGTACTGGGATTTAGCTTGCAAGAGGATGACCTTGTTTTTGATGATGTCGAGGAAGAAACTATCAGCAGTGTTCCTCCGATCGATAAACAACATATCGATGATCGTAGTAAAAGTACTATAGAACGTGATAGAAAATTCTCAAAAGATACTAAGAGACATCGTCATCGAAACGAAAGATCGTGGAATTTACCGAATACCGTTCTTCCTGTTGGTCATGCTTACAAATTAAGGATCAACATAGAATCTTTCGATGGTAGCGTAGATCGTTACGAGGTGAGTAAACTCCCATAAATCTTTACATCATATTATCATTCTATTTCCTTCCCTATCACAACCTGGACAAATGCCAAACTCTTGAACACCAATTCAGAATTACGTCGTAGTCTTTTCACTGCTAAAACTTTACTTACTTCAAACTTTATCAACTAACGTCTTCTGTTTGATATCCAATTTAAGATTATTATTTTTTTTTTGCATTCACGATTCTCATTTATCAAACAATTTATTTCATAGAAATTGTCATCATTTTTAGTATCACTAAAGTCGTCTGCTATTTGCTATCCAATTTAAGATTCTTTTTTGCACCCACGATTTTAATTAATCAAACAATTTATTTCATAGAATTGTCAGAATTCTTAACATCACTAAAGTTATCTACTGTTTGCTATCAATTTGAGATTCTATTTTGCACCCATGTGATTCTACTTTATCGAACAATTTATTTCGTAGAAATTGTCATAATTTTTAGTGCCATTAAAATACTCTGCTTGCTATCCAATTTGTGAGATACTACTTTATCAAAGAATTTATTTCATTGAAGTTGTCACAATTTTTTAGGTACGCCATCCAAAAAGAAAAAACCTGCCCCGTTGGTTATACTGGGACGAAGCTTCTAACACTCTTCTTGGTGTTCCATCGAGAAGGGACATCGGCCCACTTGATTTAATCGCCAAAGCTATTGGAAAATTCGGGGACACCGTTGAAGCTCCTATCTCCATTTATGTTATACCGGAAAGACGCGATGAACTCATATACACCGAAACCTTGGTAAACAAATGTTACATTGGTGTTTTTACTTTCAATTAGAAATTTCTATTTTTTTTTTTTTAAAACGTTTATGCAGTTGATAAAAAACAAACAAATTTTTATCTCCTTCTTCAGTCATTGTCCGATGTTAACTACTAGTGTCGACCACTCCACCACGTGGTAGTGGTGGTAGTGGTGATAGTGCTGGATAGTTGGTTGGTTCGTTGCTTGCTTGATTGCTCGAAAAAACAATTTTCTTGGCAACGTTTCAAGCGTTTTTACGTTCAACTCTAACAACAGGTACCTATCCGCGAGTTTCTAGGTCAAGTTTTCAAGCCGAACACTAAAGATAATGATATGCCTTTAAGGCAAATTCGACCACGGTGTATTCTCTCTCTTCCTTTGATCGTTTCAATTAATTCTATCATTTAACTTGGGGAAATGGGAGGGGAGAGGGAGAGGGAGGAGAGAAAGACATTGACGTGAGTTAACTTTACAGCTAGATTACCTTCATTTATGTTAACTATTATGTTTACCGACGGTACCATTAAGGAACTAAAACACCATTGAATAACCTGATACGTTGTTTTATACTCTACAATTTCTTATCTTGTCTTGTGAAGTAACGAAAAAAAATAGAAAACTAACGTGTATACGATGATGACACAGGATGACTAAAAATATTTAAAAGAAAAATGATGTAAAATACATTTATGAGGTCATTTTTATTTTTTTATTTTTCAATTTAAAAATGTTGTTCGTTAATTTAACCCGTTAACTGTTAACGATAACTATACGCATGATTCTATGGGATATAATATCGAAGTATCGACATATTGTCATACCAAAAACAATATTTTACGTAGTTACAATAACAACACGAGATATATATTGCTACATTTAAATCTCTCTTGTAAGAAATTAGTTTCGTAGACGGTAACTGATTGATGCCAATTGATATATCGTCATGCGTCAGCAACTTACGAGTATGCTTTCAAGTATCCAACGACCCTAATTCTTTAGGTTTCATTTACCAAGGGTCTTATAAAACGAAAGGCTTACAATGCTAGCATATTAAAAACGATTATTCCTATTTTAGAATCACTGTAAATCCGAAGAAGACCAGACCCTGCTAGCGATTTTGTTGGATGTCAAGTACGAGAATCTCACGCCGTCCGTTAGAGTAAATGCGATCGAGAACCTCGCTGGATTTTTGGGACTCCGCACAGTCAGTAATTCAACCTTCCTTCCTTCCCTCCTTCCTCCTTGAAATTCTAAAGACTTAACTTTTGATTATTTTTCTTAATAATTTTTTTTTAGAGCCAAGTTGCCATGCATCCTCAAAATGGCAGACACGAAAGACCGAATATTGATTCTCGGACTATATTTTCTGGGCCTGGAAACGTTAGATTTCGTACCGAGAAGCACCTAACGATGATCAAATGGCAGGTAAAGTTTTAATTGGATTAAATGATTGTTACTTATTGACAGTAATAAAATAAAAATATAATCAAAGTAAGATTCTCGTAAAACAGTAGGTAAGTGTGTTGTCTTGTAAAACAACGTTTTGAAATTTTATATCAGGTTGGTTGCGACGGTCATTTGTGGAGCCATCAGATAGATATGATAAAACAACTGCGAGAACAGGGGAAAGATGGAACACTAGCTGAAGTTTTACAACTTCCAGTAGTATTGTGGCGAGTTAAATCTTACAGGACTCCTTTATCGAGAAGTCGTAGGGAAATTGGATCTGGTAATTTCGATAACGACGATTACGAGACTTACGATTACGACGATGAAGATGATTACGGCGAAGACGAGGATGGTGGTGATGATAACGAAGCCATAACTGAATCACCATTGCAACCAACATCGTTCCTTGGTAATAATAATTCTAAAAAAAATACCGAAGGGTTGGAACATCCGCATAGGCATCATCATGGGGAAGAAACAATAGAATTGGGCGTAAGTAAATGATTAATTAATTTAGTAACGATCTTAATCGTTAATGAAATATGTTCACGGTTCGATGTTATGTCATTTGTTAAACAGAACGAAGAGGTTGACGAACGTGAAATCATTCCGTATCAGAATCCGCGTATTATTGCGGAAACTAACGCCTCGTTGGGTACTTCATCTACCGTAAGTATTAATTATCCCGAACAAAAAGGATCAATTTTTTTTAATCGAAAAAAAAAAACAAATTAAAACTCATATATATATATTGACAAATGTGTATAAAATACGAACATATGTAAAATGTGTCGCTGCTAGATTAGACCTTTGTTTGTCGAAAAATTCTCATTTCTTCGTCTACGCTCATTATTCGCTGTGCCATTTTGCTTCAAGGGATTCATCGTGCTTAAAAAATATGTTCTTATTTTTTTTTTATTTTTTTTATTTTCTATGTCTCTCCTAGAAGATACTACAAATGATTTATGTACAGTATTGTCGCCGAACACAGTACAGTAGCCTAAACTATTTCGATAGACACACTCTCTGACGATTTAGGTATATTTAATATTTATAATAATTAAAACACACTTCGAGCAACGAGATATAATTATATTATTCCTTTTAAAGTATATTTTTTTTGTAGCATACATAATATACAACACTTTCTCGCGCTTTCCCATCTAATGTAACTAACAAAGTTTTTCGTGCCTTACGTTCTCGCATCTACTAACGATTTCGCAGACAACAACCACCCAAATTACACCGTCATCAACTACAACCACTACAACAACCATGCCAACTACGACTACTTCAACTACAACGACTCAAGCTACGACAATGCCCACCACGAGTACAACAACTACTACTACTACTACTACTCCAAATACTACAACTACCACTACAACTACTACTACTACAACTAGCATGACCACGACTAGTACAATAGCAGATACAACAGCAGCTACCACAACCTCTTCTACGAGCACCGTCGTACCTTCAACAGAATCTACCAAGGTGGATACTATCCTTGAAGAATCCGGAGAAAATACTCAACGCGTGGATTTGGAACCCTTTACCCTATTACCCACAATATCTCCTGAAATCACTACCACCACTCTATCATCGATTACTACGCTTCAATTTAGCGCAACACCAGCTGCTACCAGCGGAAGTCCTACCGGAAAAGCAGAAACAGATGTTACAACTGTTATTGCTAACGTTACGTACGAAGAGGTAATGCTTATATGCTTTGATGCTTTACATTTGTATGATAGTCCATTTTTCAACTACTATTTCGATTACCCGCCTCGTCTGCATCAAATATTCACTAAATGTCCTTGCTTATTCACATTTCTACGTCGTTGTCGTCATCTTCGTCGTCTTCGTCGTTGTCCTAGTCAGGTGTATAAAATAGTTTCAAATATGTCAAAAGAAATGTTATCACTTTGTTCTATAGTTTCTATTATTATTGCATTATCAAGGAAATTGATCAAGGTTTTTTTTTTACCAATTTAATATACCCTATTTATTATTTTATTATCCTATATTACTTCATTACATATATATTCGATTTTTATTTAGCCTACTTTTGGAACAGTACCTGCAACCCATCAACCAACAACAACCCCGATCGCATCATCTACTACTATTAGTAGTACAAATGTTTTCACAACTACCACCCCACCTACTCAACCAGCTACAGTATCATCTATATTTAACTCGACATTAGAAATACATGCAACACCAATGATTATGAATACGTCGACTGTTTCTACTACTATTCCTACTACAACCACTACTAGTGCAACTACCACCACTACGACACCTCAACCAACCACGATCGTTACGGTACCATCAACAACGGAAAATATTCTACTTCCTGT
Organism: Mischocyttarus mexicanus; assembly: GCA_023678845.1. Taxonomy (NCBI): domain Eukaryota; kingdom Metazoa; phylum Arthropoda; class Insecta; order Hymenoptera; family Vespidae; genus Mischocyttarus; species Mischocyttarus mexicanus. The sequence continues at coordinate 1,264,940 of JACGTP010000012.1, read as the reverse complement.
TAACAATTTACCACCCAAGAAGGATAGAAGGTTGAAGAAACTTCGAGTTATTGCTGGGAAACCATTAAGTTACGTTATACCTCCTGACACCTTCAGCGATACCGAAGATGGTAATACGAGAAATCTTAAATTGGGTTTATATCTACAAGGTGTACCGATCAAACCTACCAACTGGCTACAATTCAATCCTCGTACTCAAGAAGTCTATGGACTGTAAGTACACGATTATTACTGAAATCTCATCATTCAAAACTCTTCCCTTATTAAAATAATTTCATTCGTACAGACCTCTGGAAAACGACATATCTACTTGGAATTATGAATTGGTTGCCACCGATAGCGGTGGTCTAAATATTTCAGACACTTTAGACGTTCACGTACAACAACACAGATTCAGTCGCATCGTCAATCATGAATTTAATATTTATCTTAAAATAGATAAACGCAATCGTTTTCCAACTGACGTTGATTGGGAATTACAGGTATTAATATGATAGGATAATATAATGTGGTTTCTCTTTTTTTTTATTTATACTAGTGTAGCAGAACGATAATAATTGTCAATTATTTTTCTTTAAGGTGATTGGAAGTTTGGCTGAATTGTACGGTGACCCAGATACACAATATATTACTGTACGAGCTATTCAGATTGATCATGATCAAGCTATTTTCACTTGGATGAACGACACCTTACCCCGGAGCAGCGAGTGTCCCAAAGATCATTTAAATGAACTTTTACGAGTATGTATCAAAGATATAAAAAATATAAGAGGATAATTCAATTCTTTATTCGCACCACGAGAATGTCATACTATCTACTATTTTCTTTCTCTTTTTAGATTTTAATTGATAAGGATGGTGACCCTAGTCCTTTATTGAGAGGAGCTTTGGCAACTGAAATAAGAGTTAAGCGTGTAATTTTCCAAGGATTAGGTCAATGCGACGATATGAATGAATCTGTACGAATACCTCATGTTCATACCGAAGAACCTAAAGTTAATTTCCCTCCTGTTCCAAGAAATCAGGTTGATCATGTTAATGCCACCGTAGGACAGTTACTCGTATTCAAAGTCCCAGAAGTACGTATATTTTCTAGAATCTTTTTATTTCGATGGGAGATATGGGACAACAGGAGATATGAATTTTCATGTCATTTTATAGGACACATTCTTCGATGCAGAAGATGGATCATCTCGTAATATGAAAATGTCACTTTTGACAATTGATCGTACCGCTATTCCAGCCAACGAATGGTTACAATTTGATAGTAAAAATCAAGAATTTTATGGTGTGCCTTTACAGAATGACGTTGGTCGAAAGGAATATCAATTGGTCGTGACAGATAGAGAAGGTAATTAGGAAGATTAAATCTATAATAATAATAAAGCAAGGAAAAAATAATCTTAGATTTAAAATAATTGATTGATTGATTGATTGATTGATTGATTTTAGGTGCTAGTGCTACAGATGGTTTAGTAGTTGTCGTACATTCAGCCCCACCCATGGCGCATACGGTTGAATTTTCAATGACCTTGGATATACCATACGATTCATTTGCTCATTCGGCAATGCAAAAACGCGATTTTATAGAAAAATTGCGAATCTTGTACAACGATCGTGACACAAGCGCAATATCATTGCACAGTATTTCAAATGGCAGTACCGTAATAACCTGGCATAACAGAACATTACCAACATCTTATTGCGCTCACGAAGAAGTTGGTAGATTACGAGCGGTATTGGTTAAAAGTGACAATGACAGGAGATCCGTGACGGATGAGGTCTTAGACGTGATGGGTCTAAAATTCCCAGTTAAACAAATAACCGTAATACCAATGGGAATATGTCGGGGTGAATTGACGGGAGTACATTCTCCGGATGGTAACATCCCACCAGTTGACGATTCCACATCTGTCGGAACGTTTCACGATGATTATCTCATCACCTTCGTTCTACCTGCAATCATAGTAGCAGCTATGCTCATTTTTGCCGGTGTCATTGCTTGTGTTCTTTACAAACGACGACGCAGTGGGAAAATGAGCGTCAGCGAACAGGACGACGAGAGGCAGAGTTTTCGTAGCAAAGGAATACCCGTTATATTTCAAGACGAGCTAGACGAGAAACCAGATCCAGGTACGTGATTAATAAAGTTTATTCCTCCTATCTCTATTGCGAAATTTAAAAGTAATAATCAGCATCGACAAATGTGTAAAGCTTCAAACAAAATCTGAGATCGTGCGAACGCTAAGGGCCCTTGAGTTAGAAATGATACGATTTTATTTTGGTTTATCTCATTATTAATCTAATTGTTTGAATTTTGGTTAATCAGGAAACAAGTCACCTGTTATACTGAAAGAAGAAAAGCCACCCTTACCACCACCGGAATATCAAAAAAGTGAAGACGGTGCCGACGTACCGATGTTACCGAAAGAAAATTCCGAGGAACCATATCAACCCCCGCCCCCGTTCGCGACGAATCGTGACACGAATCGACAAAATCGTCCAAAGCCTACGCCGACGTACAGAAAACCGCCCCCATACGTGCCTCCCTAACAAAATGCAGTGCACTCGCCTACGCGTAAATATATGCTAGCTATGCTCGGAGATGCATCACCGATACACGTGCAAAAGCAAAAGGATACTTACAAGAAATCTCAGTTTGGCGGTAACGTTGAAAATTACGGGGCTCTAAACGTTTACAGCGATCACTGAAACAAGAAAAAAAAATAAGAAAAAAGAATGAAAATATTTATGAACATTGAAAACATTACACTTTTCTTGCACGAAGTATCATACACAGATAAGAAACCAAATGATTTCTTAACGGGAGGGGGAAAAAGTCAGTCTCTACTTGCACGTTTTTACTTATTACGTTTATACTACGGACAAAATGGATTGTCACTATAGCTACAAGTTTAAAAAAACAAAAAAAAACAAAAAAAAAGAAAAAGAGAAAAGAAAAGAAAAGAAAAACCTCCAAACGTTGGCCTTACGTTTTTCGTGAATTTTAAGAGAACAAACTTTTATAACAAACCTACCATTAACAACAACAACAACAACAACACATAATATTTCATTGAATCGTGTTATTTCTATTTCATTTTATATATCGAAGGACAAAAAAAAACTAAGTATTTTTTAAGGAGTAAGGAATACAAATCACACGTTGCCTTTCGTAACGAATTCAAACTGTAGATAAGGATTCATTGCTCCGATTGAAAGAGTAAATTTAGTTTAGATCATTGTAGAAGCAGCAGCAGCAGCAGCAACAACAACAACAACAACAACAGTGATAGGACGACGATAAGGTATACTTTTATTGGAAATAATGTTAAATGCAGCAACGACTTATGTATTTTAGTAATTAACTAACATTTTTCTAAGCAATAACACACCGTACAACTCTAAACGCGTATTACCGCCTATCAGATCTTACGGCTTATTGCCTTTATTATACCTTGACTAAACTTCGAAAAGTATTCGAAACAAAAAAAAAGAAAAGAAACTATTAATCTTATATTTGCAACAAATAACACTGCCAGAAAACTATTTTACAATCGTTATACTCAACGATTTAAAACAACAACAACAACAACAGCCGGTGATTTAAAAAAAAAACAAAGCGTCAGTTAAAAGAACAGATTTTTGTTCTTTAAACTTGAACATCTTCAAGATTTTTAATCTAACTGACGCTTACAGGCGAAATCATTCTTGTTTTGATAAAAATAAATAAATAAACCGATGAGCCCTAGATGAAGAAAAATATTTGCAAAATATTGGTGGTTCGTGCAAATGCCATTCGAAAAGTGACAGCAAAATGCTTCCATTGGCGCCGTAGGCCATTCAGATTTAATGACAAAATAATTAAAATATTATTATAATGATGATGATGATGATGATGATGATGATGATTATGATGATGATAATAATAATTATAATAATAATATTAATAATAATATACATATATATATAAATAAATATAATTATGTATATGTATATGTATATTATACCTATTTGCCGTTCGATAGACATTGTCTGTGAAAATATATTTAAAGAAAAAAAAAAAAAATAATAATAATTTAAATAATAATCAGACAAGCGTGTCGTAGCAATTAAACGTTTCCTTTAATTATGTAAAATTTAAACATCATCGGTCCCCTATATTTTCTTATTTTCTTCTTTTTTTTTTTTTTTTCACGCACAATTCGTGGCAACGACGTTTTGGGAACAAAATTGTACGATTATCGCCGGAACATGGTATAAATTAGTTTTAAAAACTCTTGCCTTTTTGTTTCATTATTTGGGCAAATTTTTGTTAATCACGATCGATCAACTAAACTAAACTAAACTAAACTAAACTAAACTAATCTTTTTAAACGGTAATTTACATCAACGTTAAAGGAGAATGATATTTTTAACATTGATTTAAAATACCCATCGCATTAATACACAAAATAATATACCTTATATATAAATATATATATAATTTAGATATTACATAGTTACCAAGCCAAAAAATAATTAATATTTAACAGAAATGGGAATGAGAGAGCGAGAAAGAAAGAGAGATTAGCGCAAAAGGAAAAAAAATGAAAAATGAACTAAAAAAGAGAGTATGGAGTTAAATTGCAACAAAGAATATAATCGCAACGTCGAGAAGAAGAAGAAGAAGAAGAAGGTGGTGTGCGTGGTGTGTTTCGCTGCTTGTGCAAGGACACGTTGATTGTTTTTTTTTTTATAATCATTTTTGTAATATTTTAGCGTAACGCTAAACACCAATGCTAATAATTTTACGTGCCGGACGCGATACACGGGTAAAAAATGTCTCCAACGCATCTTGCACATAAAACCATTTGTTATATTCTTCGATACGCTAACTTTTTTCCTCCTATTTTTTCAAAATGAAATGTAAGAAACAGTGATTTATTAAAAAACAAAATATAAATAAATTAAGAGGAACGAGAAGAATGATGAAAAGAAAAAAACAAAGTATCTATCTGTGGTGATTGATGGCTTCGTATTTTTATTCGTCTCATTATCGACTAGACGTTTCACGAACTGACAAAACTGACAGACGAATGATTGACAGACCTTGACCCAACGTTAATTAAATCGCAAATTTTTGAATAAAACTAATATTGAAAGTCGTGTGAATGGTGATAATTATTGTATCTAGCATAGCAGATGGATGTTTTCGTATGCAAGCTAAAAATTTTACTTGAATAATAATAATAATAATAATAATAATAATAATAATATATATGTATAAATATATATATATATTATTTATTATTAATTAGCATCATTGTAAAACTCTGAAAGTGAAATGGGGTATAAACGATGACCATCTCGGAGAGTATTTTTCATTGTCCTCTTGTTTATCGCAGATAAACTTTTTAATGAAACTTTTTACCTAAGTATGCGAAAGTCGAAAGACAAAAAAAAAAGAAAAAGAGATTAGGCTGAGATATATATTTCGTTTATATATAAATAAGCCTCGAGTTAGTTTATTTTTCTATTTTTCACTTTCATATTTTATTCCTCTTTTTTTTTAATCTTATTCTATAATAATAATTAATAATAATAATAATAATAATAATAATAATAATAATAATTAATAATAATAATAGTAATAATAAAAATAATAATAACAATAATAATAATAATAATAATAATAATAATAAAATGGTAGTTTTGATAGCATACAAATTGATTATCTTACCAACGCTTACAATTATTGTTACATTTTTTTTTTATGAATTAGGAGATAAGAGGAAAAGCAAAAGAGAGAAAGAGAGAAAGAGAGAGAGAGAGAAAGGGGTGCAGGTAATATGTAAGTATGTATTTTTATCGTATTTAATCAGATAATGAGAGAGGAAAAAAAAAAAGAAAAAATAACAACATAAGAAGAAAGGAAGGAAAAAGAAGAAAAAAAAGAAAAAAAAAAAAAAGTACTATTACTTTTTAATTCGCAATTCTGCGATAAACAAGTTATTATTATTATTATTCTTCTCATATCATGCTTTTTTTTTTATTAATCATATCATCGTTCGTGCGTTCTTATTTAAAACTTTAACATCGTGTATTATTGTGAAAAAAAAAAAAAAGAAAAAAAAGAAAGAAAAAAAATGAAGATTGTGTATAATAATCGTGTACGATATTTCTTCATACCATAAATGTATGTATTATAATATTATGATGGACAAGCAAACGATGCGATTACAAAACTTAAAGAGAGAAAAAAAAAACATACACTTCGAAGAAGGAATTCTAATCGAAATCATCGGGGTGGACCGAAAAATCACGGGAAGTACGTTTCTGGAAAACGCGTGTATATGTATGTGTGTGTATATCTTCGAAATATTTTCTAAGTTGTGTATAAAAGATATACAGAAGTTGGGCGGAGTCAAAATGTGAAGAAGAAGAAGCGAAAGAAGAGAGAAAAAAAAAGAAAAAGGGAAGTAAAGGGAGGACAAAAAAAAAATATATTAAACGCGCGAGTAAACGTGACAGAATTTTTTTTCACCGTCGTTTTTCGTATTTGAACAAAAAAAAAAAACAAAAAGATATGCAAGAGGTAAGAGAGTTTTAAAATGATTCCTATCGATTGGAACCAACGAATTCATACTAAATGATTATTATTATTATTATTTAATGGGACAAGAGAAAGAGAAAAAGTAAAACAAATAATAAGTTTACATTATCGTATCGTCCATACGATTTACACAATTTATATATACATATATACATATATATATATTTATTTATATATATATATATATATATATATGTGTATAAGTATAGAAAGTTAACAACAGGTTCAACGATATTTTCATCTTTCCAAGATAACACGTAATTATTCTCTGTAAGCTTATTTTTCCCTAAAACGAAACACATAGAACCAAAAAATGATGGTAAATTTAAATCATCTAACATTGGAGAAAAATAAAAAAAAAAATACCAAAAATATCCAACAAGGAGGGGATTAGGATTTTAGGATTTTAGAGATTTTAGGGATTTTTTCGAAATGATTTTGAAGAAAAGCCTACGTGCGTAGTCGAGCACCCTCCCTCCTGTTCCTCTTCCTCCTCTTCGTCGAGGATGAATGAATGAATATTGACAACAATGATATACACTTACGGAATGTATCTATGGCAAGTAGTACATATTAAAAAAAAAAAACAGAACATGTGTAAGGTTTTACGAGTTAATAAAGCCATTTTAGGGGTACACAACGTGTGCGTCCTTTGTACTTGTCTTAAGGGGGTCATCCCTTGGGAAATCATTTAACCAATACATTCTTAAAATGTTTAGAAATCAATTAATGCAAAAACAAAAATTTGAATTTTTTCTACCAATCACACAGGGTGACTTTCTTAAGTTTAAGCTAATCGTACAGATGTGCTAACGAAAGATTATCTTTTTGGGTATTATGCATTTGAACCTTGTAACAAACACACATCGAGAAAAGGAAATCTAACGAAAATCTTATTAATTATAAAAATGATCCATTAAGAAAATTAAAAAATAGGAAGGAAGGAAGGAAGGAACGAACGAACGAATGTACGTGAGTCACGCGAAAATGATCGATCGTAAACCTTCCAGAAAATCTGTGCTGGGCTACGTTTTAGTGGATAATTATTATACAGACACACGACTCATATCTCATTTTTGTATCATTACAATTGTAAGTTATATCGCGTCGTTTTTAATCAAACTATCCAAATACATTATGTTTTTACGAAATTTCTTATTACTATTCGATAATTTTTCTCCCGAATTATGTACATGCGAATTTATTCTCTTTTTTCTTTTTTTTCTATCGAATTTAAATTTATTCTTTTATCGCGATATAACGTAACACACGATTATACGACATCTTTTTGTAAATTTATTTGATTATGTAAGGTACCTACTATTTCAAGTATCACTCGGGTGTTGGAATACAATTTCGTATTCACACGGTTGCATGTATTTTTCGGATTTAAATGCAGACCCTTTTTCTGGACTATACCCGCGACGGCGACGTTTGTTACATCGTCGTTTGCGTCACTTACCAAAAAACGTATAAATTTCATATTTTATTTAACATCTTGCTGACTTTGAACAATTTTCTTTTTCTTTTTTTTAGAAATATCAACGAGTTTATAATACCGAGTTATATCTAACTATCCTAAAATACAAAGAAAATGTTTTTAACGATAAATTCATTTGCTATACTTAAACGAAAAGAAACATTTGGCTTAACAAAAGAGAATACAAACTGTTTTTACTTTGTTTTTTTTTTCCACCACCAGGCATTGCCAGATAAAAAAAAAAAAGAAAAGAAATTATATCAACGAGTTGTAGACAACGACGGGCAGGTGAGTAACGTTTTATATTGATTAAACTGAGAAAATATAGAGAAAGAGAGAAAGAGAGAGAGAAAAAAAAGACAAAAATATTAGGACATCTCCAGGAATTTCGAAAAAAACTCTAAAACACATCGAAGAAATTGCAGATGCTTTGCTATAGAAATTACTAGAATTCATTAATTTTTATTGATAGACTCGTAAATGCGACCGATTCAGTTTATTGATATATAATGGAACGTTGCAGAACTATGACGTTTACGAAGCACGTTCTATGACATAACGTTATCGTGACAAATATTACAAGACGACGTTTAATAAGAATAAAGATGCGTACTAGTTCTTCCTAAGAGAAGAACATCCACTACTCCGGGGAAGTGTTTCCTTTCTAAACCGTACTTTTGCATCAAACATAAAGAACAGATCACTACCAGCTGCTGTTCTTTATGTTAAACATACCTAAGGTCTGGTGAAGTTTAGTTGTAAACTATACCAGAATAATAACAGTTACTTAGAAGTCTGTTTTTTACACTTGTCAGACATTTATATTTTTCATCAAAGATGATACTCTCTCTCTCTCTCTCTTTATCAAAAGGATATTTTTGTTATAAACAATAAGGCATTATTAATGTAACGCAACCATACGTGAATAATGAATGAATTTGTAATTAACGAATTACGGTGTTAATTTCTTCGAACGAAGTGAATTGTTTAGTTAAATTAGTCTTATTTAGATTATAGACAAATAATTGTATAAGAGGGAAAAGAAAAAATAATAAAACAACACACCACCACCTTACTTGTATGTCCGCGCGCATACAAAAAATCCAACGAAGTGGGGGTAAAGACGCACGTGTGCATAATTAGGAGCGCATGCGCGAAGGAGTGAGTTTAGGTCACGTGACCGCGCGCGTTATAAACCATGGGGACGCTCCGCCGGCCGGCATTACATTCGTGGAAATTCTCGTGTAAGAAGTGGACACGGGATACACACGTACCACACTCACGTACCACACACACACACACACACGTGCATATACGGTCGTTTAGTCGAAACTAGTTGGAGCGAGTAGGAACGAGTAGGAACGAATCGGGACGAAAGGAATCCATTCATCAATCCCATAGAAAGGACCGATGAGAAAGAAAGAATAAAATTCTGGCATCATAAAGAAGAACGAGATCTTTTCAAAAATTTACGCAGGAAAAATTAAAAAAAAAAGGTTAAAAAGGAAGAAGGATTTTCCCTAGAACTTTTTCATAGTTTCATTTGGATTTTCTTTCAACGCGTGTAACATTCTACGCATAAACACACGCGCATTCCTCATAGATCGTTCCAATTCCTTTCTATTCCGTCAGAAAATCATTTGAAATTTCTCGAGAAGAAAATATATTTTATTACCGTGATCATCTACGAGAATTTAAGAAGATAAAGAAGTTGAACTAACAAAAGAAGCAGTTGAAATCGACAAAACGAGCGGGACCAAGTTATACTCGGATCTCAATTACGCGGATCTTAATTTTCAATCGATTTATCGTCCTTGCAATCCGCGATGGGTTCCAAGAACGAATGGGATTACTCTACACGAAACGGTGAGTTTTGTATTATATTTTTATTATTTTTTATCGTATTTACAATATTCTTCAAACTCTATCACGAGGTAAGGAAAAGTATTGAACACCTTTATTTATTTTCTTAGAATCAAAAGATTTCATTTCATTGTCAGTTGGTTGGTTGTGTGTATTTGAGAAGTGCCGCTAAGTGGGAAGACGATTGAAAAATCTAACATAAGCAGCATCTGTTGCTGCTGTTTTAATAGCGCAAAGCGCGCATTATATTCTACTCTATGTAAATAACACATGTATGTACATATATATGTATATATGTATGTATATATGTATGTTCGATACGCGTATGCCCACGTCTCGTGCTCGTTTACTTATCGTTTTACGAGTCGCACAAATGAGCTCTTATATTACTGAACAATATCGATTGCACGCACGATTCGTTAAATTTCGACGATTACTTTCAACGCTAATCAAATATTTTCTCTTCTTTTTTTTCTCCTCCTTTTTTTTTTTTCTTTCTTCGAAATATCTTCGATCATCCTTTAGGTGTAGAAGCTTTCGTGTTTACGATCAAATCGCGATAACCTCGTTCAAGCAGCATCGTTTAGGCGCGCGTTACGTTTTTCGAGCTTGCGCCGCGAAAAATAAAAAAGAAACCTCGAGAAAAGTAACCGATGATTACCAAAAATGTGATTTCTAATTGAACTGGGATGGATGATTCTTATTTGAACGAATAGTCGCATCCTGGCGTGAGAAAAAATTGAAAATTTCGAAAGAGAAAACAATAAGAAATACGAGGAATAAATGAAACATCTTTGAAGTAATATATCGGAATATTAAAACAACCTACTCCAAAGGGTATTGACTTTTGTTTCTAATATAAGTTTTCTTTTATCCAGTAAACGTAAAAAAAACTTTGATTGAGAGAAAACTTTCACGGAAGAGAAGTTTCTCTCCGCGTAGGACTACTCTCCGCGTAGGTCGCTCCCCCAAATAAAGAAGGGGGGTAAGGTAATCCCCTTCTAGGCAGTGGTTTGCTCGGTAGGTAGGTAAGTAACGTAAAATGAAAATCAATAGTTTTCCCTTCGTGCTTTCAGGCCGATGCACCTGTCCCTGTTAAAGTGTGTAGGCACGCGCTCGTGTTCTTTGCTATACGCGCGGTATCGCATGCGGTCGCATAAGCGCGAGGACACCAGGTCGCAGACCCAGTTTCGCATTGGATCATAGTCGCGTCGTTCTTGTTTGGCCCCTTTCTGCATGCCTCCGAAATCATTCTCTTTCTTTCTTCAATCCCCCCATCATCCTCCTCACCTTCCCCTCTCTGCACTCCTCTTGAACACCCTCAATCTCGGGCCAATTTGTCGGGAGGCTATCTCTGAAACGACCGCGATTGGAAGTACAGCGAATGCTATGATTCCATGCCTATATAGAATGATAGTAGTATACATATATATATATATATATATGCATGTCTTCTATACGATTAGCTTCATCCCGTCACGTTAACCCAAACTAAAAGAGCTTCGATTAAGTGATTTCTTTTTATATGTGTACGTAATGTACTACAACATCAAAACCAACAAGAACACTATGAATAGGGTAAACTAACTAGCAGATACTAGTTCGTTGCTTTACACGTTCCTAACATTTATGTAGAATACAAGGAAACTTTAGAAAGTCGCTTCTTCTAGCCAATGGCATGCGATAATCCCATCGGCAACGGGAATGTCACGCGTTACCTTCGAGTAACCTAAACGATTAAGCTATTCTTTTCCTATATCCTACTTTCCCGTTGACGCAGGAATTACATACTTGTGTCTCGTTAAAAAAAAAAAAAAAAGAAAAGAGAAGATTCTTTGTTTCATTTTGATTGTATGTAATTAAAGGAAAAGAAAATATAAGATTTCCTTTATTGGCCTTATGGAAGTTCGTTGAGTCGAATATAAATCAGCTATTCGACGAACGGAAGGAAGTTTCATGTTGGAAAAGAAAAGAAAGGAAAAAAGAAAAAAAGAAAAATAAACCGGAGACGAGGAGAAAGAACTCTAACGATTTATTAATTGCTATCTAATAATAACAATAATAATTTATTCTTTGTGACGGATATTGTTTGTTTATCGTTTGAAGAAAAATATTAAATTTGGAAAAATACGAAGAAAATTCTATCAAAGCGTTGGATATTTTAGTATGAATGAAAATTAAAGAAAGAAGAAAAAGAATTGTATCGTTGTACGAAACCGTAAAAATAACAAAAGGTATCGACTACTTGTAACATCGTTGGATAAGTTATCTTTCACCCGGTATAGGTAGATATTTTGTCTGATGGATACACGTACGTAAAAGTGTTAACAACGCGAACCTATGCATATATCGATTTAAGTTATAATAATAACAACCGTCATAAGTTGCGATGTAACTTTCAGATTCGCACATTTTTCTTTTTTTTTTTTACATTGAGTTTACATTAATATTTAGAACCTTCAAATGGGAGTACAGAGAAAACCGGTTGGTCAGCTACGAGTTTACGTAGGAAATATTTGTTTTTTTTATTTTTGATAAAGGTAAGAAATAAAGATAAATATAACAAGTAGATATTCAACATTATTTCTAGTTATCTGGGGGGGTGATTGGTAGGGAGGAAAGAGGGTAGAATTACTTTTTTATTTTTTCTATGAATCGGCTAAAGATAGACACCATAAATCACTTTTTTAACCTCTTTCTTTCTCTCTTTCTGATCGATTCCTTTCAGATGGCAAGTCCTTCGTTATCGAATACTAAGCTCAAATAATTCACTTTGCATTCACGAAATTATTGCAACGTCTTCTATGTAACGTGTAATTCACCTAACCCATTCATTTTCATCGCGAAAAGAAAAACAGTGATCTCACGTCGTTTGTAAAGTCATCTCACGTTGATTATACGAGACAACACGGACATTCTCGGACGTACCAAGTTAATGACATTATTCGAAACACGCTAATGATCATGCTTCGGATGATTCCTTCCTTCTTTGTTAGATAGCCAACAACCTGTTGACCCTTTTCATCGAACGTTGTTTATTTTTTTTCCCTCCTCCCCTTATCGTTTTAAACGTCGCGTATGTATCTTGCACACGTCATTCAAATTTACCGTAATTATACCACACCGCGTGTGTTATTATATTTTACTTTACTTTTACCAATCGTTAATTCTATCCGAACGGGAAGGAAACACGTTTCGAAGAAAATATTGGGTTGGTGAAACAAAAAAAAAATCAGATTTTTGGCCACAATGTAATAAGGGGAAAATCCGATTATTTTTTCTGTTCCACCAACCTAATATTATTTCGAGTATGTAAATTCTTTCCTTCTTGCACACCCACACACACGCTACAACTGTTTATTTTTATCCCAGGAATTTAAATCGTGGCTCCTCTGACGTTTTTATTTAATAGAATTTTCGTCGTTTGAAAGTGAAAAATGATTTGAAAGAAGCAGATTGGAAAAAAAAAAAGAAAACCCGAATTAAAATTCTTCGAAAGTAAATTTTTGTCGGCTGAGATTACCAAAGTAATCGGTAATCTAAGAACGTCTCTTAGTAGTGTTTAGTTAAGTTACCTAAATGGGTCGATGGCTAATATGTATTTTTACCATCGGTATTAATTGAAATTAATTCCAAGTGCTAGCCCCAAGCGTATTCGCTCAACTAGTTAACCTAACATATTAAGGACAGGCTCGGTTTATTTTTCTGTACGGAAAGAGAACCTCTTACATGTCGTATAAATGGTCTGTCTCCTTTCTTGAAAAAATATTTTTCTTACCGCTGTTTATAGAATTAAAATTGCTTTTCAGGATATATCAAGAACAAAATGATAATCTTCCAATTTTTTATCTTTCCTTGCGTGTGCTCGAGAGAAATATGGAAAAAAATATAATACGTTTTGTGTTCGCGTTCTCGTGAAATAAGATGACTCCATTTTTGCCAGCAAAGATAACGATACGGGATAAAAAACGGCGAATAATATTCTCTTATTATCGTGCGCTTTTTATCAGTATCAAATGTCGTCAACGTAGAAACAACGCAAATGTGCTTTTTTCCATCATTCCCCATTATCGTAACGTTAATCGATTTAATTTCATCTGATTAGGTGTATTGTGATTTTAATTTGTCTCTGCGTACAACTAGTATCCCTTAAAATTGTATTCCGTTACATTTACTAGATTTTTCCTTTATAATAATCTTCGCCAAGTGATGATTTTCATTAGAAAATGTTCATCTTGTAAAATATCAGATTGCAAAATTCTTTTTATTCGATAGTTTATATTACGTAATTTTAAAACAAACGTACCTTTTGTTTTATTACATTACACAAATTCTACCTTCAATAATTTCATCGAATCATTCAATAGCATAAAATTAAAAAAAAAACCAACCGTGAGAAATAACACGAATTATTTTCTTCGGTTTTTATACTTTGCCTAAATCATCTTTTCCTTATTTATTCTTTTTCAAAAGAAACTAAAGCCTCACGATTTTTAATGACCACTGAAAGACAAAAGGCACGTATGAGAAACAAAATGAACCGTATAAAGCGAAACGAATTGATGTTTAAACATTGCCTAACTCGTTTAAAAACCTATCATCTAGAGCGTGCCTAGAATAATTAACTTTAAACTCGTATTATTTGCAATAGTTTATGCGTCATTTATATGCAGTTTTGTACAGTATGTACATATGTGGATGATACTTTTAGGTTGACTATAATCCTAGTATGGTATCAATACAAACATTATGGTTAGACAAAAATTAAAATAAGAAACAGAGACAGAGAGAAAAGATATGTGCTTAGAATAGAAATGATCGAGAAACGATAATGGACGAGATTGTAGATGAGTTACACGCCCGCGCATTTCCTGTCTTTGCATAAAAGGATTGGCTCTTACTCACATTTATTTGTCCTAGGATTTTTCGCTCACGCGTTTTTTTTTTCTCTAAAAGAACCCGCCTTTTTGATTTCGTAATCCTAACACGACGCATCATGTGTGCGCTTTATTGAAATATATTCATAGATGTTAACACATCATTTTCAATCGTTTTAATTAATCATCAATCGTTTGATCATTTGCCGTAATATTATCTATTAATACTATCTTATCTATTTCTTCGAAATGCAATGTTTGATAGGTCAGTAATACTCGAAACTTTGTAATGATTAATTCTTTAAATAACCTACTATATTTATTATTAATTGATTAAGCTATTACATTTAGCTCTCATAGTCATTCTTTGTTACAAGTTTTCATTTTTTTTATATTTTTGTGCTTGCAAGTTATAAGAAAAATTAATAAAAATCATCTAAATAATTTAAATTGGGTATTATTTAATTACTACTATATTCTAATAACATTCGTACTTCCTCTAAATGAGAAATCGAGAATGAAATAATATAAATATTTATACTTATTGTATGGAACGTTTTAACCGTGTCGAGTGCAAGGTCATAAAAAAGGAAAGAAAAGAATTTATTTTTTCAAAGGTGAAACTCAGTCGATCGATCGATCGATAGATCGATTACTACTTGTCACATTTAACAATTTCCTTGCAATCAGCTGATTCATCGTCGGCAAGGTTGAACAAACGAGAATTGAACAAGGTTGTGAGATCGCTATGAAATTTAGAAATAGTATCATAGATCTTCTTCTTCTTCTATATGCTATACATAAAGTACATTATATTATATTGTAGTATATTTAATCTCCGTATATTTCTACTTTATCGCTATTAAATGTAAATCCGCGTATACATACGCGTTATAATAAAACTTTTATAATAGACGATTTACAATATGCGTTGTTATCAAGAAAGAAAAAAAATACTCTTACCAACTAGTATAGAGTAATATTCATTATATTGCATAATTGGGATTTGTTTCTCTACATTTTGTCCTATGTCGACGTATAGGTGTATATATACACTTAAGATATTTATTTCCGCTTATCTTTGATATGATCTAAATATGAGGGAAAATAATATTTGGTATGCCGACATTGTATGTTTCATCCAACAATATTATCTTTCTGATATGACAGAATAAGTTGTCTAATTAAGAGGATCACCCCGTGTGACGACCCGTTTTTTAAACATCTTTTTAAGAATTTTTTTTCGAAGGCCAGTAAAAAGATACGACTTTGAACTTTTTACGATATATTCATTAACATTCTAGTAATGTGTAAAAAAATTTTTAGGTATAAATCTCCGTAATAATATGAGTTGTATCACTCCGAAGATACTTATCTTGAAAAAATGGTCGTTGAGTGAGTGTCTGATAATTCCTTTACAACAACTTCGAATATTGGAAAATCATTTAACCAGCATATTCTAAAAATCATAATAAATTAACTTATGCAGAAAAAAATTCGATTTTTTCAACCTATCACACGGGGTGACCCCTTTAATTCGCGAAAAATCCTACACAACGGAACTCAACTCGTCAAGGTCTCTCTGTCAAGATCATCAATGTGAATGTGCTTATATATATATATATATATCTATTAAAAGAACATAAATAACCAACTAAGTTCTTTATCTCTTATCCTTTTTTAGCATGTACATATACATATATACTGTTCATACAACTCTCCGTTCTTGAGAAAGCTAAGAACTAGAAGCACCGAACCGGTTTCCCGTCGTTTCTCATCGTTCCTCGTCGTTTCTCCTCGTTTCTCTCCTCGTTTCTCTCCTTGGTTCCCGATTATCATCACGACCTACCGAAATGGAAACCTTCGTTCTTACGTGGCTTCTTTTTTACTCCCCCATTCGGAACTGTAACGTGCATTCTTCTACCAACGTGTTCAGGTTGGTAGAATCTTCGTAACATCTTACAATCAACCAACGCCACAATTTTACTATTTATCTAATTATATTTATCATAACGTTAAACGATAACCAAATATATTTAGATATAAGTTTCTAAGAAAGATACACGAAATATGTATACGCGAGTGCATAGTTATATGTGTGTGTGTGTATGTGAGTGTGTGTGTTTGTAGGTACAGATGCAGATAATATGTATTCATTTACACAAAAAAGACATAAGTATATGTTTATTATATCAATCTCTACCAAGTAATGATTGACAACATTTGCTTAGCAAAGTAAATAATGATTATGATTCTAAATTATTAGTTGATAATGATCTGCAATAATAATTAAACGAACTTGAAAATGGTATAAGAAAATATATTCATCCTTAAGAGGATAACCTCTTTTTACTATAATAATTTAAAATAAGATATTTAATACAGAGAGAGAGAGAAAGAAAGAGTTTAACATTTTTACAGTCTACTCTTATCGAGGAATAACGATAAATATTCTTTTGACATTTGGTGCGTTATGAAAATATCTACGATGAGAGAGAGAGAGAAAGAGATAAGGATAAGATTCGGATGCACGATGATTGTAAACACGATCTCCTTTTTTTTTTTATCTGCAAGTTGAAGCTTAGGAACTGACAGATCAACGTTCACATTTCACATAAACTTTAATCGCATGAATAATATCGCGATGTTAGTCGAGTTCCTCTCTCTCTCTTTTCGATTAGGAAATTAATGACGCGCTGATTTTGTTCGCACGTGACTATGATTTCATCATCGATATTGTGTCAGAGTCGAGGATACCCTTGAAACCGTGGTACTGTAACAACGACCTTGACAAATAGAAACACCACAAGCACAGACTTTTTTCTTTCATTTTATTATATCCAGTTGTTTTGCGCAATTAATTTATTAACTTTTTTGTCATTTATATATATATTTTGTCATATATATATATATTTATTTCTTTCCAGAGAAAAATTCATTATTGTAGTTACTTCATCAAGTATGTTTGTTGTGTTCTCGTATTAAGAGTTTAAAAAAGTTTATTCATTTTCAAAGGGAGAGAAAAAAGAAAGAGAGAAAGAGAGAGAGAGAGAAAGAGAAAAAATTGTCGAGACCTCAAGAACGGGATGAATCACGAGCGTTGATAAGAAGAAATTAATGGGAATCAGCTGCACGTGACACACGTAACCGATAACAATTTCGTCGAGTTTGAACAGGGAGCATGTGACTCTTTATTCTACGCGAATTACCAGCGAATACGAGACGGGCACATTGACCGCACTTATTATTTTTTTTTTCTTTCTTTCTTTCTTTCTTTTTCTTCTATCAGCTAGAACACATATATAAATATACTATATAAATATGCACATTCCAAATATCCGATTATTATTACATAAAGGTGTACGATAAAACTCCAAAGTCATCATTGATATCTAAAAGTCATCCTTGATAAATAATTATGGGAATTGGTCACGATTAAAACCATCGATAAACCTCTATCGAGACTTTCAATCTATTTCTCTATTTGGTGATTTTACTGCAACCGCAGATAAGTCCTTTTTTTCTATGATAAATCCATATATCGATATCTCTTGATCCGTAGATCCATTGTTCCTTTTTTTTCCTTATTTATTTATTTTTTTTTCTATTTTTTTTTCTCCTCCAGATAAGAATTCTACATTTTTTAAACACTCTCGCTGATAAGATTAAAAAGATTTTCCATGAATTACAAAGGATATATTTTAATAACGTGTTAATTGCTATTGCGATAAGAAAACAAAAAGTAATATAAGTTATATTTATATATTTTGTTGTTGTATGTTTTGTTTCATAGGACCCAGCACGTGGGTGCATAAATTCCCAATGGCAGCGGGCTCGAGACAAAGTCCGGTGAATATAGAAACTGATCGGGTAGAATCCGACCACGAGGCTTTAAGTAGCAAACCTCTTCGTTGGAAATATCCTGCAACTGCTTCCCGAAAATTGGTCAATCCAGGATATTGTTGGAGAGTCGATACCGATGGTGATGGTACTCGTAAGTTATTCTATCCTTTCTCTGTCTCTTTTTAATTTAAATTCACCTACTGCGAATAAGGATTATTGGGTAGAATATTTTTTTTTCTAAAACAATACCGCTCGATCTTACATATTCAAATCACGAGTGAAATCATATATAGTATATTCAAATCATGATTTGCACGACGATCGCGAATCTCACGACCACAACTATCAACTCCACCACTACTACCACTACCAACAACGAAATTTGCATTTTCTACGATCTGCAATTCAATGTTGTCGGTTGCAATCGCCTCCTGACTTGCTTGCATCGTGAGAGACCTAAAAAGAAAAAGGAAAAAAAAAAGAAAAAGGGAGAGAGTAGAAAGGGAGGAGGAAACGTCAAGTAGGGTGTCTCGATGTAACACACATTGTGGTGGTCACTTCGCACTTGCTGGAATATCCAAGTGTTGTGTGTGTGTGTGTGTGTGTGTGTGTGTGTGTGTGTGGGTGGGTGTTGATGCAAATAACATATATGTAGTACTCGGAGTATTGTAAGATCGAGTACGTGAAAACATAAAGTTCCCTTACCCCGTGACCAATCGCTCTAGGATATGTTAATATTTTTCACGCCAAGATCGCGACTATACTTTCTTTTTATTTTATTTTTTTCTTTAATGTTACTCGACACGATTAATTAATCACATTCTTTCGTTCGATAATATCCTTTTGTTTGTTTTATAATATTAACGAGGATAGTAAATAAAAAAACCTTGGATTTTTCTGTTAAAACATTTTACACAAATTGCGTTAGAAAAAAATTGGTAAAAATTTAAATACAGTTCTCCCGTACCTGTATTAGTATTTTTCCTTCTCGAAGTAATATTTTTTTCATACTTTTTTTTGTTTCTTTAGTTATTTTCTTCCTCATAGAAATAATTTTAACGAAGCAAAACGTTCGTATTATAACCAGTCTCTCGGTCTGCTGCATCATCCGTGTAATCTACCATGTCAGAAATAAGTTTTTTTTTTTTTTTTATTCTTTCTTTATTTCTTTTAAGCATTATTATAAAACACGGTACACGTGTTCGTCGTTAGAGTGCTGTTGTACTCGGATAAATAAAGTCGATTTTAAGAGGCGTCAATGATTCCCCACCGAATAAATAACTACGAACGAATGACTAATCTTTTTATGTGAAAGGGTTTCTAGAAAAAGTACAGAAAGAAGAAGACTCCTCGTATACTTTTGAAAATTACCTCGAACGTTTTCGAAACGAGGACAAAGATATCAACTATACTGCGTAAACGTTTGAACAACTTTCTACAACGTTGTTTGATTTCTTTGCTTTACGCGATACAGTTTGAACAATACCTAATCAAATTTTCAATGAAACATTTTTCATACGATTATTTTCAATATGTTATTATCATTCGTAAATGATAATCTCTAAGGATACATCAAAATGAGAACAACCTTTATATTTATTTTTGATTGCATTACTGTCCCCATATGGGATCGGTACAAGTATGGTTAGTATAATCAAGTGCATCCTGTATATAAATAGAAACATCAAAGAAAGAGAGAGAAAGAGACATTATCAATGTGTTTAAAGAATACTCTAAAAGTCACGTCGTAGAATTGTAAGTGAAAATTAATCGAAAATGGATAAGAATTAATCTCAAATGGAATACGTCAATTCGGGATGTTCATTTCTTGTATCCACGTATTTTTAGATCAAACAACTTTTACGCAGTGTTCTAAACTGAAATGTTCCTTTATTTGTATTTATCTTTCGCACACATATGTAGTATATCTGCGTATGTTATACCACAAATTAAACTATAAAACTTATTATTACACTAATATATATTGGGTCGAATTTTCCCATTGAATTGTGGCCAAAAATCTGATATTTTTTTTTCCCCACCAACTCAAATGTATCTATTGATTTTATTTTAAGATTTCTTCCATTAAACATTATCATTGAAATGTTCTAATAAAAATTGCAGTTTTGAGCGGTGGACCTCTCATGGATGACATTTACAAGCTTGAACAATATCATTGTCATTGGGGATGCAGCGACTCGAGAGGTTCTGAGCATACAGTTGATGGTCAAGCTTTTGCCGGCGAGGTATACTTTTTCTTTTCTCTCTAAAATTTTTTTATTTTTCCCCCATAATCACTAATTAAACCGGTTTATTAGAATTTTGCAAGAATTCAACCGATAAAAAAAACTATAAAGCGATTTGAAGTTGACGTTTATAAAATAAAGAATGATATAAAATTATATTCTTTTTTTATAAGAAAAAAAGAAAAAAATTCTTTCAACGAGTAAAATACATAAAAAGAGATTTGAGGAAATACATGCAGGTTGTTTTAGGTCGTCGTTGTTGTTTCGGTCTACCGATCGACGTAGAGTCTCGTGTATCGTGTTGTTAATTCATTTCACGTGGAACATGAATCACGTCGCGGTCGCTAGCTCTAACTCCACCGAGTTACATCCAATCCTAAGGCTTTTTTCTTCTTCTAACAATAAGAGATATCTATGTAAGTAATTTTTTTTTTATATATATTCTTATTCGTTTCTACGCGACGATGACGACGACCAACTAACAAATAGAGAAAACCTCATAGGTATTATACGATATACTAAACGTGAAGAATAAATTTAAAAAAAATCAGTGTGTGTGTGTGTATATGTGAAGACAACGTAAACGTTCATAAATAATCGTATTTTCTTAAACGATTTATCATTAATATCTTACCTTCAAACATACAATCATGATCATTACTATTATTATTATTATTATTGCAGTTTACACGCTGATTCATGATAAACAATTAACGTTATTTTCTCTGTAATAGAGAGAGTTTATGAGTTTACGTAAATATGCAAATATATAGAAAAAAAAAATTTGTATGCAAATTGTAATTGGTTATTTTTTGTAAAAATATTTTCAGCTTCATTTGGTTCATTGGAATACAAGCAAGTACGAGACATTTGCGGAAGCTGCTAAAGCATCCGATGGTCTTGCAGTGTTGGGTGTCTTCCTCAAGGTCAGTGAATCTTTCTCTCTCTCTCTTTCTCTTCCTCTTGAAGCCCCTTCAAGATACGATTATTTATTATGCATCAAAACTGTCTCAGCAGACTCGTTATTATTTTTCTATGGATGCCCTCTTATGTGGGTGTACCGTACACATACGTTTATTTAAAGCTTTTACGTAAGCTTCAAGCTCTGTAAGCAGAATCCGTAACAGTGGCGACGTTAACAGCATTGCTTGATAAACGATTACGTAAACGTTTAAAACGTACGACCGGCGAAAGACGTTAAGCATTATATTTTCATCATTCTTCAAAAACTGCAACGAAATTTACTTTAAACGCGGTAACACACACGGACAGATACAGATACAGATACGTGTATATATCGTTAACACGATAGAACCACCGACCACCGGCACCGGATGGAATTTAAATCGATCATTTCCTTCGTCCAACGCTCTTTCTCATTTTCCGTTCCTCGCGTACTAACACCGGAAGGATCGATTTTTCTCACGGCCATTTTTATTGTACTTGATGTCAAAAAAAAATTTAAAAAAAGACAAAGAAAAAGAAGAAGAAAGTTTCCTTTTAAAATGTTTATCTATGAACGAAAGAAATGTTTACAAAGAGATACGTAAAAATTCGAGAAATTGAAAATAGAAATGATAGTCTCACGATGAAAATTTCATTGCAATTATTTTCTTTAAATAAAATTCGTTTTTTTTTTTTTCATATAATTTGAAAGAAAGTTTTCTCAAAGTTACGTACATATTATCAATTTTAATCGCATAATTTTCATTTCGTGAAACATTAAATGCAATAACAATCATAAGAGAAGCGAGTCCCGTTAGTTTATTATGAATCGTATAAGGAAAGTTAGCGTTAACGTAGTAATAGTTTCTATATTCTCGTTGCATAATATTTCGAAGAGGTCAAATAATGTCTTGGATTTATCGAATAGCGAATATATTGAATTTACAAATTGGAATTTACGTATGTACCATTACGTTAATAAACACGAAACAATTTGAAAAGTAGCCTTGCGCAATACTAACCGTACTAAACGAAGTTTCTCAAAAGATTTCTATATTTTGTATCTACGATGATACATCTTTATCCTAAGATTTATTTCGATTTGTTTTTTCTTTCATTAATTCAAACCAACGTGTAGATATTATTTTTCACATTAATAGATACCTTTCATCGAATGGTGCCAATATCGATACGTTAAACGTCTTTCGCGTAGCTAAATTTATATTCCGAGTATACAATTTAAGATGAAAATTTCTTAATGGCACGTTCCAAGTTACAAATCGACGATTCGTAAAACGACTATGATCATGATCGTTAGGTAATGGCAGATTAAATGTAACATATGGTCCGGATATTAAACTACGATACTTGAATTTTATCGATATACATATATAATGAATAAAATATAAATATAATTGAACACAGTTGATATAATTAAGCACGTCTAATTAAAATCGTACAATTAGATTATCCCAATACGATAGCAATTTAATGAATAAATAAGCCAAGATAAAGGAGAACAATCGAATCTAATGTCATATATACAGTTCTTAATGCATATCGATTAAACTGCGTAATTGTAATGGAAGTTGTATTAGAAAATAAAACATGAACGTTCTCTAAAGAGTATTAATTTTCCTTGCTATAAGGAAAAAGATAGAAAGAAAGAAAAAAATAATACGAAAAGTAAGAAGAAAATATGATAATTTTTTAGATCAAATTATAATATACTACACATCTTAACAACAACTACAACAACAACACAACATTTTAATATCCATTTTTGCTATGTTAGAAAAATCGTTCTTCAGACGTACAAATCGATTTCCAATCGTCCACACGTAGAAATACTTTATGAGTGTCTATTCTTTTAGTGTACACTACGAAACTAGGAACGGTTAGCTCATTTGAAGAGAAATTTTCTTATAACTTATAAATCAAAAGGACTCCCTCGTACAAGTTGGTCTAAAATTTAAATCGTCGGTTTAATAAACAAAGAGTATCGCATTTAAAATCGATTCCCATTAAATGCGTTCAAGTTCGATCAAAATAAAACGTTACGAAATATTTTACCTCGCTTAATTCATTATTAAATGTCACCTAAAGTAAAACTTATTTCTAAAAAGAATTTTTAATATTTCTTTCCTTTTCTTTTTGTTTTTCCTTCTATAGGTTGGCAAAACCCACGAGGAAATGGATAAGATCGCTCGTTTATTGCCATACGTTTCGCATAAGGACGAAATTGTTGAAATATCTGAACTCATTGATCCCAGCAAATTACTACCAGGTAAGTTTAATCGAAAATCTATTAAAAATATTCTAACCCTTACAATTAGATCAATTAAAATAACAATGATACATAATTGTTTATTTTCTTTTGTTTTAAAACGTGTCAAAAAAATCTATTTCGTATTTGTATTCGTCGTCGTAGGTTGTTGTTGGTTGCTAAATATCGAATTTCTTCTTTCTAAATAACATCAGCTTACACATATATTAGTTTTAGAGATTAGAAAAATTATCATTAGATTTATTTATAAACAAATAAAGAGGTGGTAGAGGATAGAACAAAAAAAAAGATATCGTAGTATTAGTTTTGTCCTTATCGTTAGTCCCAAAGTTTAATGTCGTCAACTATCATAGTCTTTTAAAAAAAAGAGTGGGGAAAGGTGGAGGGGGAAAGAGAGAGACGTGTACCAATCGACGCTTCTTTCATTCTGAAATACGATAATAAACTACTGTCATACTAATGAAATGCACTAATAATGTATATACACTCGCACCGTAAATGCGCATGCAGTGCGCGCCGGTGGACGAGCCAACACGCAGAGATGCGCTAATCCGTGTATGCGTTGGGCCGACCGAATCATACGTCACGAGAACAAATTGGATTTTCAAGGTTCGTATATAATGCTGCCTTGAACTACATATGTGTATATGTGTATATGTGTGTACGTACGTAGCACGAATCCTGAGTTCCGCGCTCGACCGTATCTCCATCGTTATTTATTTTTTTTTTTTTTTTATTTCTTTTTCTCATTTTTGATCGCTCATAGGTGAGAATGCAAAGAGAAAGAGAGAGAGAGGAGAAAAAAGAAAAATCAAGGAGATCTTTCGAAACGTTTCGCGATCGATTGCTGTTGAATCTTATTGTCAGTCTTTCAAGTGGAATTTTCCAAACTTACGTTTGTTCCTTCTTCTTGTGGTTTTTCTTCTTTTTTTGTGTATAAATCAACATTGCTACTGGATTGCTATTTTTTTCCTATTATTTTTCTATTTCAAATAGATTTGTTGCACTCGTGGTTTATATTTAACACTAGGTTTATGGGACGCCGTCAATTTTGATGGATTTCGAATTTCATTGACGATAAATTCATTAACAAATAGCTCCTGTTTATTATTTAGAAGGAAGGAAATAATATTCTGTAAAACAGTATAAATGTCGAGTATTGTTCTGCTACTAGTTGTGAAGATGATGCTAATAATCGTTTATAGTGTATTGCTTTTTAAGTTGTTTCCTTTTGTTTCTTCTTTTAAAAAAAATATATGTTTTCGTTAATACGTCAAATTGACACGTGTCCGTAGAAATAGATGTATAAGAAATATCCGTAAACCTAATGTTAACACGCATTACCATTTCTCTTAGAATTAGTTTTAAATATTAACGCCTATTTTGTATTTTCGTCATTTCATTCGCTTGATGTTTAATGTCTAATTGATCTTTTATTCTTATTATGACAATTATTTCTTATCACGACGTTGTATTACGAAATAACAAATAAATTGAATTCTTGCATGATAGAAGCTAATAGTCTTATATCTGACCATATAAAGTTAGTAATTTTCACTAACCCTAGAGGATACTAATATTATTTTTTTCGAGATACATACATTAACTTAATAATGTAATTTCATTAGTAATCATCGGCCTATAACGGGGGTCCTTTCGCATTTATTTAATCATCCTTTTTGTTCTATTTTATTTCTTGTCACCTTATTGGATTGCTTTTCGTTTGAATTATCAACGACGTCGTCGCTGCTCTTTTCTGATTAATAAAATGGAATTAAGTAAGTGGTACTAAAAATAAAATCATATTTCCATTCGATACGAGAGATATACTATATATGAAAAAAAACATTAACTAATAATAAAAATCATAGATTCTTCACCCTTATCTCTATTACTCAACTATTAATTGATTTCTCTTCTCCAAATTGCTTAACGGGGAAAAGGTGATGAATCATAATCGATTCAGAACGTTATGGGGTTTCACATTTGTTACATTACATAATCTAATTTTCTTTCTTAACTTATTATCATTGTTTTATTTATTAGATCGATAAGTAAACATCGTACGAATTAATCTTAACACGATATATAATAATCTATGGTTATTTTGTTGCACCTTGCACAATTATTTTCTTTTTGACTAATAATATGATATAAATACATTTATTAATTTGTTTTACTTTCGTTAATTTTCAGACGACAACGGTTATTGGACGTATTTGGGATCATTGACAACTCCACCATTCAATGAAAGCGTAACTTGGATTCTCTTTAAAAAATACATCGAGGTGTCTCATCACCAGCTCAACATCTTTCGTAATTTACGAAAATTTCCCCGTGGAGAGGAATGTCCTTGTCACGAGAATCACGGAGTAGTAAGATTTTTAAATTAATCTATTAGAGTATAAAAATTATATTTTCTTCATCTTTGTTGGTACGATTGAAATTTGTTCTTTTATATAATTAATCATTTGATCTTTCTCCTTACAGGTGATCAACAATTTCCGTCCACCATTGCCATTAGGAAATCGCGTACTAAGAGAATGTGGCAGCCTTTAAACATCTCTTAATTCTTCCTTCTAACGAAATAGAAAATGTTTCAATCGTTATAAGGATAACCCAAGAATCATTGCAAGGATACCTCAACTATCAACGATCATAATCGATGTTAAAGTTTGAAATCATGAATACGAAACATTCCTCTACGTTAAATCTATCTGCGTAAAAACGTGCCTTGTGTTCCTCGAAAATGGATCATCTTTGATCTCTGCAGGAGACAAAAATGTATTTCTAAAAATGAACAAATATTCTTGATAAGAAGAAAAAGAGAGAGAGAGAGAGAAATAGGGAGAGAGACAGGTGAAATGAGATGAGATGAGAGAAAATATACGAGTCTATCAAGTCAATGTTTCAATGAATTCCTTTTATAATTGTTAAATATTAAATACTTTAATATCTTGACATTTTATAGATATTTAATAGATAGAAAACTCAAAATTGTTTTAATCGCACTTTTGAGAATATACTGTGTATAATATAGTATTGTGGAATCGAGTTCCTCCATGATAAATTTCATCTTAACACATTGTATGCATATATTTAACACGTTTTTCATATGTGTTGCATTTTAGGAAAAATACTTTTACATGTATGATTTGACATAAAAACAAAACAATATTTTAAAAAAAATTTTATACACGAATTATTCTTATTAATAATTAATATTATTTATTATATCACCACATTTTAAAATATATATTATATAAGCATAAAATATATAAATTATTTTTGTCAAATTCTATTTTTGATATAGTCAAAGTAAATTGATAACTCGCATACAATGTGTTAAATAAGTATTCGTGAGAAAAATCTACCATGGAGATGATCTGTGATTTGGTTAATTCCACGGTCCTTTTTATTTTTTTCACGAGTACTACATAATGTGTCTGTCTATGGCACAGTGCTTTTTTTTTCTTCTTTTTTGTATAGTCAGTGCTAAAGAAATAATAGAAATTATTTTAATTTCGATGAATTAGAACTCGTGATAAATTATTATTCTGTTTAAAGAGTGCAATTAATGTTATTTTATTATAATATCATTACGCGTGAATATATTCTATCTATGATGCATATATGACAATCTTTGTGTTTGTGAGATAGAAAGAATGTAGTTTAAAGGATTTCAATAGGGTAGGATGATATTGGATAATTTTTCTTTTATATTGTCAATAATGTTTATGACAATTCATAAGTTCTTCGATGTAATCGTTAATAAGTTTTAAGTTTCAAATTTATTCTACACTTTTTTTTCCCCGCATTATTGTAAATGTTATTATTCCGTTTAATTGCGCAGCTATAGTTTTATTTTAAAAAAAAAGGTTCTAAACGTAACGACGAGAAAAAGAAATTATTCATTCGATTCTCTTTATTAACAAAAATTTAAAAAATAAAAAAAACAAAGAGAGTAAAAAGAAACCTAACACTCATTGTATTGTAATACATTGTTTATTCGTATTTGTTAAATGTGAATGACGACTGGTAACGACATTTTTTTAATAGAAATAGTTCTAGTCTATATCTACACATGTAAATATACAACTAATATGATTGAATACTCGGTCGGTGTTTATGGATAAATAAATTAAGAAGAGATAATAATTTCGTATAATCTAACTAATGAGAGAAAGAAAAAAAATGTCGTTGTTTAAAGAATAAAATAAAAAAAATAAGAAAATGTTAATTTCTTTCTTCCGCGAGAGTAAATAATGTTAAACGTATGTTAAATGTGCCATCTTTTACTAAAAAAATTCATACACTATCATTTTTGCTGCTAGCATAAGTCTGCTTACTACTACTACTACTACTACCTTTTGCTCTAAGCGTGTGTGACTTTTGCGAAAATTATGGACTAACATAAGTATGAATTACAAGGGCCTAAAGAGGTGCATTATCCCCACTTACTATGCACCTAATGCGTATCAATTCGCATAAACTTTTATCCCTTCTCACCACGTTGGGTTGGTGTTGGGTAAAGTACTAGTTTTATGTTAGCTTACTGAAATGAAACTTTTCAGTATATCATATTTATATTCATTTTAGCATGTATATGGTCTCATAGTGATCCATCTATGCTAGATACGATACAGCGATGTTACGTTTTTTTCAATTATTGTATTTCAATCGACGACAAACACTCCCAATCCCCCTTCTCCGTAAAGAATAATTATATATAATATAAGTGATAATTTTAATAGTAATTAGTATAGAAATTTGCGATAAAAAAAAAAGAGAAAAAAGAGGGGGAAGAAAAAAACAAGATTCTGTCAATTATTTTGTGAAAAATAATTAAAAAAAAATAAGAGTGAATACTTAAATATTTTTATTACGATATTACGAAAATGAAACATTACTCCACACATACGCAACCCTACACGCATAATTCATTTCAACAAATATTTTATTTTATAAGATAAAACTTAACTAATGCACATTTTCTTTAAAAATGAATGAACGTTTGAATAGAAAAAAGCACCGTTAGTTTTTTTTTTATATTCATAATTTGTGTTTTTCGATTGAGTAAAAAAGAAAATTTGAAAACAATTATATAAACGATTTCAGTTGGAGTAGTGTAACATATAAAAATATCAGCCGAATCAACAACGATAGTAGATGTATCGTGGAAAATGTGTCATGATTTAGAATCGTTGATTTTACAATGCAGAAATTTTGTTATATTTAAGACTAAAATTTGGCCAATAGAGCGTTAACGTAACGTCCTCGATGACAAAAGAGTTGCATTATGAGAGATCGTTAAAAATGGATTAATCGGTACGTATGTAGATACTATTGTCAGTCATCGTTATAATTGGTATGAGATCATCGATGGTTAAAGGTTTCTGACGTTCATGTGCCTACAATATTTCACAAACCTAACTTTAACGTGTTGACAATTTATAATATAACTTGTTACACAATTTTCATTAATTCGTACAACCAATTACCGGCTTTTTTTTTATTATTTTTATTATTTTTATTTGTTTATTTTTCCCCTGGGTATGAATGGACAGGTTCCTATGATGAGTTTTTTACTTTTTTATTTGTACAATTATCGAAAAAATTATTAAGATATATCTCGGTAAAAATAATTTTAATATCACGGGATGATATGATAATTTTAATATCATGTGAGATAATATAATAATACAATATTATAGTGTTCTTGACACGTTACAATATTATTTATTCCAACCGACAGCGCCTCAGTAACGTCTTAAATCGCAACTATACCACCTCCCACTCGATTCATCGTAACGGCAGTAAAAGCGTGCCAGTTTGACGCAGTACCAGAAAGATCTTTGCTTAGAGTATATCGGTGTTCTATTCGTCTAAAGGAATTTCTCATTACTACTTCAATTCTTCAACATGGCAATTTGTAAGTTACAATATTATATCAATTAAATCATTTGAAAAGAATTCTATCGAAAAAATATTTGTATTAATAAATAATAATGTCAAATTTTTAAAGAAAAATTGCGGATTATTCTCATATTGCGCAATTCAGCATAATGAACGTCACATACAATTACTAATATACGTATAGTTTAGTTTGACAATGAATCATTATGTGCATAACAATACTGAAACACACCGATCACGACATAAAAAGTATCTCTATCTTCTCTGATTCTCTGTTCTTCTTTGATTCGCATAGCGTTTTAATCAACATTACAAAAATCTAACGATTGTAATGATTGTAATTCGTTGAAATGTAAGTATACTTAATTGCGGTTACACGCGTTTGAAATTTTAAGAAGAAAAATAACGAGTAGACCGTTCATTCGTACCGGCACAATTAAGCTAACTAACAATTTTTCTAAGATGATAAATAATGATTCGATGATCTATTCAAAGTGGCTACGATCTACTTAAACACATCTTTGAAGGTTTCTTCAATGCGAAAAATAAAATAGCTTGTTCTGAGAATGAAACATCGCCTATACGTGTCTCTAAATATAGTCAAGGATCGGGTCGGGGTGCGGCACGGGTTTAACGATTTGACAAGCAAGAAATATTTGTAAATATCAATGTATTCTGTCAGAATGAACTAAGAAGAAAAAAAGATCTGTATTTATGTAATAATATTTAAGAAAGGACTTCTTCGTTAGAAATTCAATGACTACTAGAAAACACAACCGAGAGAAAGAAAGTAGGATTGATAGTATTTTAAACGAGGTACGATCGTAAGGTATCTATTATAAATAGAAACGAGTCATCCACTGGAATTTCTCCTACAAGATCGGTTCTCCCAATAATTCCTTTCAACGTTTCAGTACTTTATTTAAATTATATCTCTTATTTTATATTTTCTTTTGTTCAAATTATATATCGTTTTATATCGTACACTAATCATAAAAAGATATATTTTATTTATTTTCCACGTACACGTACACGTACACGTTGATCTTACACATCGATCGAATTTTATTGAAATTAAAGGAAATAATATATTTTTATTCAAGTTCAGCACTAAATATATATTTTCATGAATTAGAACGTTTAGAATTTCTTCGCAACGTATTAAGGAAGTAAAAAGTCTATGAAAGGAGATGCGTTGCGAGTGGTGAACGAGAGATAGTTGCCATGTGAGGTCAATGGCATCAAGGAACAGATACACTGTTTTAAGTTACTTTTCTTTTATGTACATACATACCTACATAGGTACACGTTACGAGCTAGAAGAAATAGACTCAAATATACCTTCATCTTTTTCTATGTTATTTGATAAGACAATCATTTAACAAAATTAGGATTCATTATAATGAAATGACATTTCTATAAGAACGTTTTGCATTACTGAATCTTCTTTTTAATAGAATTATATTTTTTAAGAGCTTACGATATATCTACGCATGCTTTCAACCAATTCGAAAAAGCAAACATTATCTGCAAAAAAAAAAAAAAAGAAATATGTTGATAAAGAATAACGAGTTAGACCTATTTTTGTTTATAGATATCATAACTATAGCAATTATTCCTCTTGTATCACTTTTTCGCGAATTTTCTAAAAACAAATGACCTTATTCCTAAACATTATCTAGAAAATGTTTCTTCTTTCCTAACATCAAAATGGGCAGCTGCGTAATCGTGATTACCGAAATAACGAGATTCATTGTTGCGCAATGTCTAATTCACTCAATTACACTCGTTTTCTCGGTGTTATGTTAATTGCGAATATAGTACATCCTACATTATTGGACAAAGCCAATTCGAAGATGTTAATATTTGTTCGAGTCGTTACATCATCCTAAAGAATATTTTATTAGCAGCATGTTAATAGTCAAGAAAACGATATTCTCGTCTTCGTCACGTTGTTTATCAAATATTTAGCCTTTTTAAATGCGATTAATAAGGTTTTGCAGATGTTCTGCATCTGGTAATCGACTGATAGACAATTTCTCGGTATCGTTGAAACATTTCTTTACGAAGCAACGTGCATCAAACTTTGCGGAATTTCGTTTATTTGTTTCGGTAGTTATTAATTTTTATTATACAACGATGAATCATCGTCTTCGTCGTCTGTCGTCGTAATAGTTGCAGTGGCAGTAGTAGTAGTAGTAGTGTAGTAGGAGCGGTTGACCTTCGAGTGTTAGTCTGTGATTGCCACCAAGAATCGGCAAAATTAAAATTAATTTCCAAGTATATAGTAGCTGTTTTCTTTGAATCTGATATCTCTATTATAATTTTAATCCTATATAATACTTTGATGAATATGTAATTGCGCAATGTAAGAAACGGATTATTCAAATTTAAAAATGTATACACAATGTTCTTAACAAGTATTTCTTTTTTTTTTTTAACATAATCAACTAAAGTACATTTTATAGATTGAATGAAACTCTTTGAGTATTTTGTAGAATATAAATATCCCGTAAAATATACATTCACTGTGTTTTACCATAATTTCTTCGCGTCTCTTAATGATACGATAAAATCTTAGTTAGTAGAATTTAGATCGTCTACTTACTCTCTTAAATGAAGTAATATATAATCTTAAATATATACAATGACATCATTTTAATGACGATTACTCATGACTGACATCGACTGACTCGACGATGACCTCGAGTTACCTACTTATTAATGAATTTTGAATTCATTTAAAATAGTATAGTGAAAGTACTGTTGATTGAATAGATAAGAAATCGCGTGAATGTAAGAGATAGAAATGGTTAGAATAATGTATTCTTCCTTTATGATGTTGGTGAGTAACCTTCGTTTGAAAAGTAACTTTCATGGAATAATTTTACCACATACAGCATACTTATGGTATATATCATCGGTATATTCATCACTTTTTCTCGTATAATCTCACAGTTACTCAATGCTAGCTCGAACCTTCTATACGTTTACGAATGATTATGCAAAGAATGTTAGCTAGAATAAAAATTACTACTAATTTTGCTTACAATCAGTCATTAAAAATAATTGTAGATGTGACAGATGATATCTCGTTGATTAATCGCTTACTAAGCTATCAAACGTTAGAACCTGAATTATACTATTTTTATCATTTTTATAAACTTAACATCGAGATTCAACGATCCTCAATTAATAATAATATATAATCGAGCAATATTGTTTGAATTTTAGGCAATAATCTTTTAATAACCATCCTACACGAAAAATGAGTACATGTGAACGAAACTAGCCATTAGTTTAATTCTTAACTATGCATGTCGAGTATTAGAATCGAACTAAACGAACCTAAACGTCATCCGCGAATGAAATTTACGAGCATTATGAGTTTCCACAAATGTCATTTTCAACGAGTTGAAGGAGCATCTATCGTGGTTGCCAAGTGTTGAACTTTCGAACAGCTCATTTATACTAATCGCGATACATTCAAGGACCAAGATAATAAAACGTTTTTATTGTTTTCTTTCCTTATACGTTCGATGAGTTCTACGCGACATTTTACTTCAAAAAAGAAAAGAAAAAATAAACAAAATAAGATAGCCAAGGAAAATATTTTTACTCGTTTTAAACTCTTTGGTACGAACAAGAGGAAACTTAATCAAACACGAGATAATCCTCACGATTGTAGATTAAAAATTGTAACTTAAAAAGATGTTGCAAAAGTAATTGAACCAATCTTCAATCAACTGATTTTTGGAATTATAAATCTACGAAAAATCATGGTCATTTCATCCACGAAATATATTTTTTTTCGCGATTATCGTCAGCTACGTTATTGATCAAAGAGTCCTAACATGTCCTAGTTTCTTAATCACGTTACTGTGTGCAATGGACTTACTGGCGTCAGGATGTCTCGACGTCTTCTTTCCCCAACCCGTCCCGTTCCATCTTGCTGATTTTCGATTTTACATCTATGATTTCTCAGTAAATACACATTCAAGAAAATAAAATAAAATAAAAGTTTCTCTCTCTCTCTCTCTCTCACTCTCTCTGATTAACAATTCCATTTATTTTACAGCACTTTCTACGGAAGACAAATTGGAGTATAACTTCTATCCGGTAACAAGCGGACAAGTTCAATTTCGAGTAAAAGCACCGAATGATGCCCACATTGCACTTACCACCGGTCCCCACGAGGGTGAACCCATGTATGAGGTTAGCAAATGTCTGATTAAAATTCTTCTAATGGAAAAATTTACATAGAAAAATAAAAAAAAAATAAAAATAAAAAAATCTTTGGAAGTATTTAACTGTAACATTGGTGTATCAGGTTTTCATTGGTGGCTGGGATAACGCGAAATCGGTTATTCGTAAGAACAGAACTAAACCGGAAGTTGCAGAGGCAGAAACTCCAGGAATTTTGACATCTAATGATTTTCGTGGATTTTGGATCAGGTACGAATAATTGTTCCTATTTGAAATAACAAATTAGTCCAAGAGTTTCTTCGTATTTTCTTGATAAATGATTTAAAAATCGCGTAATTCTGGTAATATTTAAATACGAAGAAGCTTTTAACCCAAGCCACTAAAACTTTGATTAAATATATATTGTTATATATATTGCTAATAATATTTAGATGGCATGAAGGCGAAATCACAGTTGGTAAGGAAGGTGATCCGAGCTCGTTCTTATCCTATCACGATCCCGAACCGTTCGGTATAGGATACTTTGGTGTTTGCACTGGTTGGGGAGCATCAGGAGAATGGTTGATTGAAGGTAAATCTATGAAATCTATTTTGATGCTTGGGATTTTTAGATTAGGGCTGTGCCGTTATAGTATTACAAGAATAATATTTCATTTCTATCGATTATTTCGTAGAATATATGGAACGTTCTATTTTCGTTCTAAGGTAAAAAAAAATATATATATATTATAGAAGTTTAGCGTAGCTTATTTTGTCTTTAATTATTTTAACGTAGTACTGCTATTATTCATAGAAAATAATATTTATAATCTAATCTAAGGGGAAAAATATTGTGGATATGTCTAACAATAGAATATACTGAAGAAAGTACGAAATAATATATTCGAGAGATTGAAAACGTTTATATTTTATTTTTGGTACTTATTCCTATTTCGGACGGGACTTATCTAACGCACCATGATCTGCACAGCCAGATGCATCGGAGATAACCGTAGCTGTACGTAATGTATTATATGGGAGAACCATTAGGCAAGGCTTGTTGATCATGTACTTAGTAACTGTACCTATAACCGTACCTGAAACCGTACCTTATATGCATATAGTAGTTTTTTTCTTTTAGTAGATTGCGCTTTGAGAATGTTCCTCTAATTTCATGCACATATTATATTTACTTATGTGTATATCATCCCTCAGCACGAAAATTTTCCATCGTCCATGAACACATTGCGATGGTGTTTATTAAGTGCACAATGCACACTTAAAAAACCACGGTCGGACATTTTCAATCAACGAAAGTTCACTCCTTCAATTATTAGTGTTTTTTATATAATATTTTAATAATATTTCTCATTTCTCTTATTGGAAGAAAAAGAAAAAAAGTACTTTCTTTTATTTCAATTGGCAAACTAAAGGGAAATTTCGTATCTCTTTTAAAACCGGACGACAATATTGAGAATATAAATTTCATCTATTGTAATATAAAATAATTTCATGTATCTAATATATTCGAATATGCAAGGACGCATACCTTTGAAAACTAAAGATGAGCTCGTCTACAAATATCACGCGGTGAGAGCCGGCGCAGTATTCATCAAAGTCAAGGCCCAAAGCAACGCGCACATTGCATTAACCGACGCAAAGGAAGAAACTACTCCGATGTATGAATGCATGCTCGGGGGATGGGAAAATATGGCATCGGTCATCAGATATGATCGTAAAAAGCCGGACAAGGTTCGAACATTTTTCCAATTTTTTCCTTTTCTTTGATTTTTTACGGACTACAGTAGCCAGATCTGAATTGTTTATTATTTTTTATTTTTTTTTTTTTCAAAATTGATCACTCTCGCGTGCTTAGTATCGTTCGTCTCGTCTGGTGTCGTGTCGTATCGTGTCGTGTCGTGTTATAACGCGATGATTTTGGGGCAATAGGTACGCGTGGACACTCCTAATCTCCTCAACCAGAACGATTTCAAGAGATTTTCGATCTCTTGGCTCGATGGACGCATCACGGTCAAATCCGGCGATCAACGCGGACCCAAAATCATGGAATGGGTAGATCCAAATCCGATTGGAATCAGTTACATTGGCGTACGCACCGGTTGGGGTTCTAAAGGAGTTTGGGAACTTGGTTTCGAACCTAACTTGGCGTATACTTCCTCAATCGGTTCTTCCCCTAAAAAAAGTAATCTCTCTTGTATTTTCCTTTTCTCTTATTTTTTTTTTTGTTCATTTGCTCTTCTCTTACTCGAGATCCATCATCAGGGCTTACATATGTTTTATTTTCAAGATTTTATAACATTGTTCTTCTTAGGATATATTATTTTCTACTAGTTAGTCAGGGCTAACGAGCACTGACGGATCTCGGGTTCGTTGAATAAAGAAATCGTCTTTTCGCTTGGGTGCGAACGCGCGTAATTTCGAAGAGAAACGCTCATATCTCTCTCTCTTTCTCTCTCTCTCTCTTTCTCTCAAAATTCATTCTTTCATAACATGATGTGGATACATTTTCGGTGCTCGTATTATGTTATACTTCAAAGAATCAGCAGTGATACTGTCAAGTTCATCATAATAACTCAAATAAAGCATCATACTTATGTCTAATATGTATGTATATATATATGTGTATATGTATATGTATATGTTGTACACATATTGTTACATGTACGCACACTAAGTTTGCACTGCTGCACATTGCACGTTACCCTTATTGCTTTTTTCGTGATTTGCTGAGCTATATGGTTTTTGTCTTATTTTTATACTCAATCCTATTCGTGGCATAGTGGGTGTCTTTATCCGTTCGATTGATTGCATTCGGCAGAAAATTGTAATACGAACGATTGAAAAGAAATAAATTATTTAAACTAACATTTTGTTGTAATAACAATACATATACATATAATAACACTATTATTATTATTATTATTAGTATTCTAACGAAAACTTCATCATTGACAAACTCATTTCGATGTTTTATTCGTACGGAAAGTATATGTGAACTTTTTTTCTAAATGAAAATTTATGTGCTTAAAAATTCAATGGAGTACTCAATTAGAATCGATAATGAAATGAACAATGAATTGAATTTATTCTAGACCCAAATGTTGCACCTTCCGCGCCATTACAAGTTCAAGGACTCGATACTGGAAGTCAATGCTGGTGTGACGCGACAGGTGGCATGATTCCACCAGGTGCAGTCGAAGGAGGAAGGGACGACGAACCTTTGTTCGTAGGTAGAGCTCATCATGAAGGTGCTCTTTTACCTGGCAAGGTGAAACCTAGTCATAGCGTCTGCTATGTTCCCTGGGGCGGCGCCGAGCATGGCAAAACGGATTATCAGGTGAGATTCTAATTCTTTCTAATTAAATTAATTGGTAAGTGTTCTTAAGCTTGTGTTAATTAAACGAACCATGGAAATTAAAAATTTTGTACGCGTTATCCAAGAATATTTGTAATTAATTGAAGGCTTGAATTTTGTAACAATCGAATTGAATTTGATAAAAAAAAAAATTAATAAGAATTAAATATTCCAGGTACTTTGCGGTTGCCATCCATCCTGGATATCGGTAAGCGGTGGTAACGTTCCAGCAAATGCCATTCCTGCTGGAGAAACAGAGGATGGCGAACCTTTATTCGTTGGTCGTGTACATCACGAAGGAACTCTAACTATTGGCAAAGTACAAGCATCTCACGGTGTTTGTTATATACCTTTCGGAGGTTCCGAAGTCGGCTTCCCTGATTATGAGATTATGGTCTCTCAGTAATCATTATTTTATATGCTCTAAAAGCTCTAATCTTCTACGTGTTCGATTTATCGACAAATATTTTCTCGATCATATTTTCTTTATCTCATTCTTGTATTCCTATCTGTGTGTTATTTTTAATACATATTATTTGATCACTAAATAATTATCAAAAGGATATCTTTTTTAACGTGTTCTGTTCTTTTTTTCTTTTTTTTTTCTCTTCTTCTGTTAACAAACATAATCTATTGGAGGAAAAAGAATCTCGATACGTTGTAAATCTAACGTCATATGAATTTCAAATGTTTAATCTAAGTGTTAAAATGTTCTTCTTTTTTTTAATTTCAAAGAGCAACATTCATTGATCGATGGACAAAATGAAAGCGAATGATTTAAAAAACTATATAAACGATAGAGCTTTTTTCGCATTCAAATTAAACGCACCAACATCACCATTGCAGTAAGAGCAAATCAATGGTGATATGTCTATAACTAACTATAAACTATGTATTTTAATATAACCACGCGTTATTGTTGATCTTCATAAGAGGATTTGCTAATAATTTGTTATCTTCTTAACGAAAAATTAAGATAATATAAAAATGACGATTATTTTTCTCCATCGCTAGCAATATAGTTTTCTAATGCACGCATGCAGTTAGATGAAATAAATATTTTCATATAATACTGTATCGTTATACAATAAAATGCATTCAAAAGAAATAAATTATTTGTCATATATCTTTGATTTTTTTACCAAACGAATACTTCAATGTTCTAATACAAATAAACATATTTCTATTCTTACATACAATATACTTCCTTGACTTATTATTATATGTTTATGTGGCTGTAAGTGATAGCTACTTGAAAGAGTGTTTGTGTATAAGTGTTCTGTAGACGAATCTAAAAACCCTGACAACCCTAATAAACTCGAAAAGATAAATATCAAGTTTTATACGTATTATTATAAAATGAATTTTTATTCCCTCATTTTATTTCCTCATTTTATTATCTCATTTAATATATCTTTTTCTTATTTCTAATTAAAGAAAAACAAAAAAACTAAAAAAAAGAACCAGCTTCCGAATTGTGAAAAAAATCTAATCTGAATCTCTCGAAATTCGAAATGCATTAATAAAAATTATTAAATACCTCTATAATTTTCAAATAATAAATTTACTCTCGATATAGCTCTTGTTTTATCTACCTATGTATTATATATATGTATATTTTTGTCTAATAAGATTATCCATATTTTAATTATTTAAAAAATGTTTAATATTAAAATTATCTTACATTTAATCCAAATTGATGAATGCAGGATGGGTGAGTATCCTACCCTTAGGATGACGATGAGAGTAGCCATTTAACACGGAAACACTAAAATATAAACGAGTATTTTTACTCGAAAAAAAAGGAACTTTTTACAAACGACGAACAACACTGACTCTACTTCGCGATTTTTTTTACATTTTATTTTAACGATGCAACACACGAAAACTTCATTATATACACGCACGATTACTAATGATGTTCTGAAACAAAAAAAGAAAAAGAAGAATTAATATCATTGCCGTAAAAAAAAAAACCATTGAAATTATTATAAAAATGTTTGATTAGAAAATACATTTACTTTTAGTTTTTACTGATGACTGCATGATTGGTATCCTCCTACCTTTAGTATGACGAAGACAATAAAAATATAATGTATTAAGAATGTATGAATTTATTGAATGTATTAAGAGATAGATAGGCCTACAGACGGTCGAAATACACCTTCGTCCGTCTGTAGGTCCAAGTTAAATGAGATAATCATCGGTACTGTTTATATCTGTCGTTAAATTCTAGGAAATTCGTTATATATGAAATACACATAGAAAAACATTCCTTAACTGCCGGCTTAGTTGAGCATTCAATGTTTTGTTTACGTTCGCTTCTCTCCGTCACTCCTCGGCCGGTGTCGACTACCGAACATTGTCATTTCGTCGTTAGATTTGTATTTGATCTTCGTGTATGTTCGGTACCTTTCGAATGTATTCGTAACTACTTTTTATTATAATCGTTAGTCTTCTTCGAGCGTCGGAAGGTGAAACAATAATATTAAGAACATGTCATTTATTTCGCGTCACGTATACGTGTAGTGGGTGTTTCTTCCTATGCAAGTGAAATGCATATGTGAGCGAGTGTGTGTGTAATGTTAAAAAGTGATATGTGCATATATGGATACCTGCACTTATGGATATAAGGACAAAGTACATTTAAACGTAAGCTGACCATAATTTTTAATCATTTAACATTTGATCTCGGCATGGTAGGGTTTAGTGTTAAACATATTACATGAATAATTTACAATAAAAAAAGATTCTAATAGGTAATCGTAACGTTGTAGAATTTTTTAAACTAGACATTGTATGATACGCGTTCATAATTCACACGAATAACTTTCGTTGCATCCGTAGAACTGAGAAGGATTTTAAAATATGATCAAGTGTCAGATTGATTTCACAATGATGCATAATCAATTATACCTCGGCTAGTTACCGCTCTATTCTTTTGATTTATTTTTCAAACACTCGTGTATTTTCTTTTCTTTTCTAATATACAATCGTGTCTCGACTTTTTAATTATACTTAATATATATATAGAATAGATATTTGAATTATTTAATCAATCAATTATCATATAGAATTTAACTTGCGTGATTATGAAGAAGGACGAATTTATTTTTCTGTACTTTTAGATTAGAATGTTAATTTCCTTCTATTAATTAACAATTATTTAAAATATGTCCCGAATCTTAATACACCCTACTTTTATTTAATATTGTATAAGTTCATATACATTGGTTTATACATTACATGCTTTTTAACGTACTTCAAAATAAAAAATAATTTCGATATCTTTCTATTTTTTATATTTTTAGATAAATCCTATGTATTCGATGTCGTTGCTGAGCCAAAATTAAAATAAAATATTCCTCAATAACTTTTATTCTTTACCGATTAATCTTTCTTTAAATTTAAACGTACACACACACACGCACGCATAGAATATAGGTATCCTAAACGTGGTTAATGTATAACAAAAATAATATTCGAAATAAATAAAATTAATCTCCTCCGATAATCATGTAAACAACTTTTTAAAAAAAAACTTTAATAGTTCTCTTCGAGCTAGTCTTACAGTTGATTTCGAGGAGGAAGGTACCAGAACTTATTCTTATTACATTTAAATTATAATATACATTTTCTATAATAATTTAACAATTATTTAGCATATGTCCACTGCTCTAATGGACCCTACTTTTATTTAACATTGTATAAGCACATATATATTGGTTTAAACATTACATTATTTCTAACGTAATTCAAAATATAAAATAGTTTTAATATCTCTTTATTTTTATATATATTTTCAGATTTAAATTAAACTACCGTTGTTATCTTAATTCTATTCGGATTTACTCCTCGTTTTCATTTAGTCATTTTGTATTCAAACTTTCTTCTGTTATGTTGATAATTATTTAAAATTTTTTTCTAATCCTACTCTTAGGCAGATGCCATTTACGATTATTTTTAAAAAAAAGTTCTAAGTCAAGTACTTTATTCAGAAATTGCAATCTTAAAGATTTTTACATCCTTCTTAGGTCTTCAGAAGCAATTACCTCCTCGTGGTTAGACCTGGACACTGGTATTTTACTTTCCATCTAATGTTTATCATATTTTAATATATGCTATAAATTCCATTGCAAATTAAAATCCAGCCAAAGACCGCTTACCATAAAAATTACAATTGTAATTAGTTTCTTTTCATTTAGTAATTTTAATATCATATTTTTAATCCATGTGTCTTGATTCCTTCTATCCATTTCATCTATAGAAACTAATTACATTATAATCTTATTAAATAAATTTTATATTTTTACAGATACCACACGAAACATATAAAAATTTTTATACAACATTTTTATTTTCTTTTTGCTTCAGAAAAGTATTAATTCTAATACGTACATATGGAAGAATTTTCAAATAATCGATTTAATAAAAATAAATCACTCATACATATACTTATTGATTATC
The DNA here is from genome assembly GCA_023678845.1 of Mischocyttarus mexicanus. Taxonomy (NCBI): domain Eukaryota; kingdom Metazoa; phylum Arthropoda; class Insecta; order Hymenoptera; family Vespidae; genus Mischocyttarus; species Mischocyttarus mexicanus. The sequence goes on along the minus strand of JACGTP010000012.1, from coordinate 1,222,860 downwards.
TAAATATTAAGAAATTAAAATAAAAATCAATCATTAGAAATAGAAAAGAGCTGTTCAAAAGTTGGTCACTGGTAAGAAAAATAGGTCAGAGATACAAAAGTAGGTCAGAGATACAAAAGTAGGTCAGAGATACAAAAGTAGGTCAGAGATACAAAAGTAGGTCAGCTGTATAAAAACATAGTAATAATCCCATACGTATTGAATGTTCTGAGAAAAAGATAGGCGAACGTGTACGTCCGAGCCAAACGAGTTAAAGCATCAGTTATGTTTATATCTCTCGGTAAATTCTAAGAAATTCGTTATATATGAAATACACATAGAAAAACATTTTTTAATTACCGAGTTAGTTGAGTGTTCAATGTTTTTTTTACGTTCGCTACTCTCCGTCATTCCTCGGCCGGTGTCGATAACCAAACATTGCCATTTTGTTATTAGATTTTTTATTGACCTTCGTATATGTTCGGTACCTTTCGAATATATTCGTAACTGCTTTTCATATTAATCGTTGATCTTCTTCGAGCATCGGAAGGTGTAACAACGATATAAATTAAGTATGTGATTTATTTCACGTGTTTCTCTTTTAAACTTCTCTATCTTTCATCTTCTTCAAAAATTTTCGCGCGTCTAATAGGTAATATACAGTTAATTTCTCATTGGCTACTTTCCTATTTGTTCTCTCATTGGTCAATTTGTTCAATTATTCATTCCTTTATCTATTCTCTTATTTATTTATTTTTTCGGACGGTTCATCATTCTTCTTTAGTTTTCCATTAATATTTTATCGATTTACACTCTGTTATAAAAGAATAACTCTGATTTATAAAATCATCTGAGAAAACTTTTGACCAATCTAGAAATTTTTATTTCTATGACGAAAAAAATATCAAAAGAAAACGGATCTATTAAAGATTGTGTTCATTGACGTAACTTTCAACGAAATATCGTTGATGTGATTGGTTTGTTTGAAATATTCAATTGTGTGAGAACAGTTGATCCGGTACAAGGAAGTAGAAATTAATATTTAGTCTTTTCTTAAACGAATTAATCGAAACAACACGTTTTATATTACTTTTAGATCATTTTATTTAATAAACAACTTAATGTAAATATATACATGTATTTATATCTCTCTGAATTTATTGAAAATGTCGAAAAATACTTTTAATAGTTCTAGTGATAATTCATCATTTATCCTAGATAGTGATGAAGATATATCATCTACAAGTATAAGACAAAATATTCTTATTGATAGTAGTGACAGGGATGAATCTTTTGCAATAGAAAAGTGAGTATATAAGTATTAGATGTAGTTAAAAAGTAATCCATTATTTGTACCTTTAATTCAAACTAAAAATGATTGATTACTTTTTACGACGACTAATATTAATAACTTAATTATAAATTCGATATTTAAAAAATTTTAATTTAACAACTGAATGCCAAAATTATTAATTTTTTATAAATATTATATTTGTCCTATTGTCAGAGGATGAATCAAAGTTGAAAAATATTTGTGTTTATTAATTTAAAAATTTTAAATAAAGAACAAGCTATATTATATAAATACACAAACATCGTATAGAGACATAAATAAGTCAGATTGCGATGTGAAGTACAATTGAGAGATTGTTAAACGTAAATTGTAGAGAAAATAAGTTTTGTACAAATCCAAATAGGTATTATCTACTTTGTGCAGTTAAAAGTTATGGCTATGCCTTTACCGTCTTTTTTACCATCCCTTGTATTGTATTATATTACATGTCTTTAATCAGTTACATTGATCAATATGAAATCTCTTGTAATTATAATATATTTTCATGTTCAAAGGGAATCATTAGAATTACATTCATCTCCAATTGTTGATAACGCATTAAGGAAGAATTCAAAGAAGCATCGAATAATCTATTCTGATAGTGAAAGTGTTAGTGATGTTGATGAGAATATATCTTATAGGAAATCAGAATCGGAATCGGAATCAGAATCAAAATCAGAATCTGAATCAGAATCAGAATCTGAATCAGAATCGGAAGCAAATAATATTTCAGATGGTATATTTTATTTACAATTTATTCAGGGTATACATGTATACTCTATAAATTTTCAATATCCTGTATACAAGTATCTATTAATGATTACAAATTGAAACTTTAAAAGATCTTTTATTTTAATTTAATTTAACAGATGATTCCAAGCCGAATTCTTCTACAAATGTTAAAAATAATAAAAGGAAGGATGTTACGCATGATTATTCAAAGGATAATATAAAAGGCTTCAAACATGGACAGAGTTTTAATTCTACCAATAGTTCTATTGATATTAATAATACTAATGAATCTGAAAATTCAGAACAAGAATTGGTTAATGACAAGGAAAATTTATCAAATGAAGAAAAAATTGCTATTAATATAGAAGACAATGAACCATCTATTATTGATTTTACTCGTCCAGAAGACAAAGATCTATCTATTGTAGATTTAACTCATTGTAATATTGATTCAGATTCAGATTTAGGTACTACAACTTATTTATACAATATTATTCATATTTTTGTTTTAGAAAAGATAATTACATATATTTTTTAATTTCTTAAAACTCCTATTTATAATAATTCTAGATTTGCATAGATTTAATATAAACACTAATAAAAAAGAGAGATAGACAAAAGAGATTAGTAATAAAAATCACGATATTAATTTTTAGAGTATATACCAAATAGTAGAAGCAGTGAAGAAAACGAACTAGCAATATCTTTTGCGAGACAAGAAATTGGAGTTGGTAACATAAATCCACTCGTAGCTCAAGAAAGAGCTCTCCTTACTTGTAAATTACAGCATTTACAAAACCAAATAGATAAAACGAGGGTAAGAGAATATATTCAAAGTTAAAAATAATATATTTTATACGTTTATAACATTTTATACCAATTTCAAAATGTTTTACTTTTAGTTATTACTCAGTACTGCAAATCTAGATTTATTACCAGACAATGGAAAAAAATTGCAAGAAAATATTATAATGCAAGAAAAAGAAATGGAGGCGGTTAAAGAAAAATTAAAAAGAACACCTTTAATAGAACCTATTAAACAAGTAAATAAACAAGTTATGCCTAATGAACTAGAAGAAGACGAAGAAGAAAAAGAAGAAAAAGAAAAACCTTTCTTATCATCTAATCAAATGAAATATCTGCAATCTGATTCTGAATATCTTAGTATGGAACCTGAAAAAGTTGTAGAATCAAAGACGTTAGGTAAAAAGGCACAAGAAACCTTAAACCGAGAATTTACTTTGACAGAGGAGAGATTGCAAGATTTGCATGGGTCACTTGTAGCTCAACCTTCTGAAGATGCAAAAGCAGAAGATCCCCCTGGCTTAAAAGTTAAATTAATGCCACATCAGCAGCATGCATTAGCCTGGCTAATGTGGAGAGAGAAAAAACGACCATCTGGTGGTGTATTAGGTATTAATCATACATTATTGTTGAGATTATTAATTATAACTTTTAATTTGCATTTTATATTCTTTGCTAACGCATTATCACTAATGCTTTTTTTTTTTTTAATGAAAATATTCAGCTGATGACATGGGCCTTGGTAAAACTTTAACAATGATTTCTTTAATCATGGCCACTCTTAATGAGGATGATACAGAAAGTGATGATGATTGGCATACTTCAAAAAGACCTACAGGTATGTTAAGTATAAAAATAATTCTATTATAATAGCTAACTTTTTTTTACTTTGAAATATTACTTGTAATTGAAAGTATTAAGTTTTCAAATATGATTAATGTATGAAATCATGAATTACATATTTTGTTATTCTTGTTAAAAATAAAACTTTTTATTTTAAGCTACTAAAGGTGGAACACTAGTTGTGTGCCCGGCTTCGTTACTATCACAATGGGAAAATGAAATAAAAAGTAAATGTAGAAAAGGTATATTATCAGTAGAAGTTTATCACGGTAATAATAGAGAAAAACTATATAAACGTTTAGCAAAGTATGATGTTGTTATTACGACATACAATATATTATCCCGAGAATTTAAAACTATGTCTACAACATATAAGGTATAATTATGATATATGTGCAATATGATGTTATTCATAATTCCATAAAAGCATATTATACTTAAACTTTAATTATTTTTAGATTCATTGGAAAAGAGTTATTCTAGATGAAGCGCACTGTATAAGAAATCATAAAAGTCAAGCATCTCAAGCAGTATGTGGTCTTTTAGCAGATAAAAGATGGGCACTTACTGGAACACCTATACAAAATAAAGAACTTGATTTATATTCTTTATTGAAATTTTTGAAATGTTCTCCTTTTGATGATATTCGTGTATGGAAACGTTGGGTTGATAATAAAAATGTTTCTGGTCATCAACGATTAGCAACCCTTATGAAAACTCTTATGCTTCGAAGAACAAAACAAGAACTTCAAGCTCAAGGTTCTCTTGAAAGTTTACCTGAGAAGAGTATCAAAGAAATTGAAGTAAAACTTGATTCAGAAGAAAAATTAGTTTACGAAAAAGTTTTAATATATTCTCGCACACTTTTTGCACAATTTTTAGCCCAAAGAGCAGAAAAAGATCATATGGCAGATTTAGAATTTGGATTATACGATAAGCCAGCATTTTTGTCAAATCCAAGTAAATTATATATTTTGAATGAATATATATTTATAAAATATATTAGAAAATATTAAATGTTTTGTTTATTTTGCAGATAAAAATACACAATTTTCAAAAGCTCAAAATAAATTACTGGCACTTCACGCCGATGTTAAATCACATGAAATTTTAGTACTTTTATTGCGTCTTCGTCAAATATGTTGTCATCCATCATTAATTCATGCTATGTTGGATCAAAACGATTTGGAACAAAGTGGAATAGCAGATGAAGATGATAAAGATATTATATCGCGTGTAAATAATATGTCACTGATCGACAATGATGAAAATAGAAGTATAAATAACGAAGAGATAGGTATCGATCAACGTGTGACAAAAAATATACTTACTTCTACAAATCCAGTATTTGAATCAGATCGATTGAGTTCCAAAGTAAGTAATTGTTCTTTCATAAGACGTAGATTGAATTTATTATATAAACTTTAGTATATATTATTTTGATTTAGATGAAAGCAATATTCAATACAGTAAAAGAAATTATAGAAAAGAAAGATAAACTTATAATTGTTTCGCAATGGTCAAGTATGTTTGAAATTATTGCATCTCAATTATCTGCAATAAAAGGAGCAACGTTTACTGAATTTTCAGGCAGAATTCCTGTTAAAAATCGACAAGTAAGGGATTATTTTTATTATTTTATTTATGATTGATATACTTTTTAATCTATTAATAATATATCTATATACATTTGAAATATTTATTAGAGTGTAATAGAATCTTTCAATAGTCCAAATGAAGATCCAAAAATTTTGCTACTCTCGCTCACTGCTGGTGGAGTCGGATTAAATCTTGTAGGAGGAAATCATCTGTTACTTATCGACATTCACTGGAATCCGCAGTTAGAGTCTCAAGCACAAGATAGAGTATATCGATTTGGCCAGAAAAAAGACGTATTCATTTATAAGTAAATATTTTTATTTTTATTTTTATCTTTTAATTGAAATGTATCTTAAAATTATATATTAAATTATATTTATATACATATGTCATAATCATTTTTATTTTTATAGGTTTATTTGTAAAGATACTATAGAAGAACGTATCAAACACTTGCAAGAAAAAAAATTGGCAATATCTCGTAACGTATTGAGTGGTGAAAAGAACAAAATTACTTCGAAATTAACACTTAATGATCTCAAGTCTCTATTTGGTCTATAGGATAAAGAAAATAATAAAAACTTTATTTTAAGAACTTGTAATATAACTTGTAAAGTATTTTCTATTCTTTGACTCTTTCTTTTATTTCATAATTATAGACTAGATTAAATATTTTACCATATAAAATATGTCTTATGATATTACATATAACGTTTTTAAGCCCATTTCATTATTCTAATTTCTATAAGATTTATAACATAATACCTGGAAAGATAAATATAATAAAACTTTTCCTTTTTTATTTTACTAGGATCATTGTCTTTATATTCAAGAATGACATAACCTTAAAAGCTCTTGTCAATTCAATGAATATTCTTCCAATGCATCACTGCGCCATCTAATCTGGTGAATTAATATTGTAGACAGTTTTCTAAACTGAAACTTTACTTACATCATAGTGTTTTAGTTGGGTATTGTAAAATGGTGTAAAAAAAGTATAGTATTTAATACAAATCTAAAGATATAAATTTCTTTACCAAGAAAAAAATCAATATTCAGTGATGTATGAGTTTGTTAAAAATAATTCTTTGAGTTTTGTTACTATGTTATAAAAGAAGAGAGAGAGGTACTATAAAAAAAAGTTAATTATCTTTTCTGTGATATTCTAACCTCAGTACTTTTGGCAACTTTTTGACATATGCACACACATTATTTATATCTTTATGTATATATATAAATATATATATATATACACCATGTATCTTATATTTAATTCTATCATGTGTATGTGTGGAGACATGTAGGTTAAAAGTAAATATATATTAATGTTTTGATTAATATCAAATAAATAAAATATATTAATTTATTTATAATTAGGTTTGGCATTGACAATATAATTAATAAGTAATATAAATAAAAAATAATTTCATATATTGTATTTTTTCTTGATATTAGAAATGAATAATATAGTGTATGATCTTAAGGCGTACAATATAAATATATATTATATGAAGTGAACAATGTTCATGGGAGAGCATCAAACAAAGTCATTGATTTTGTTAAATTGAACTATAAATAATTTTTGAATGTATAGTATACAATAATCTATGAATTTAGGCGTATTCAATAGAGTCAATCATAAAGTAAGTATCATATAAAATATTTCAAGGTTTTTAGCAATATTAACATATTATATTATTATTACAGGATTCCCAAGGAGGAATGTATTCAGAATGGGCTTCTTTAAGCATTCTGATTCAACAAGGTTCAGAAGAAAGTCAAAGTGTACTAGAAAAGTTTTCACCTGGAGCAGGAAAAGAAGTCGCATTATCTATAGTACGTCAACTAGCTGCTAATCTTGGAATTACTCAAGCAGCTGAACCTAGTCCATTATGCACTGATAAAGAAGTACAATGGTGTATGGAAGTTATTTGTTATGGTCTTTCTTTACCCTTGGCTGAACATGACACTGTTAGAGATTGCGTTAATGTATATTGCGAATGGCTATCCGCATTATATTCTACACCAAAAATTTCTGTACCAAGGCCGATCATAGATGATCCAAATTTCTATGCTAGAAAAATTATAAGTCATTTTCATAATTTATTTATTCCTCGAAAAGGAGAAGGTAATTATCATTTTAAAAACGCTATTTCTTCTATTTTTCTTATATGTAAATATATTTCTTCAGATTTAGTATTTTTCATATATTTGATCCTCTTCTTTTTTCATAGTCTGGCCATTTTTATATCAGGATTTAGGTAATAAGTAATACAGTATTAATACTTTTATTCTTAGAAACAATGACTCTGGACTTTTTATTTCACATGTAATTATGTATTTGTGGGATTAATAATTATATATGTATTTGTAGGAAGTGATACTATAAACAGACAAGCTGTATTATGCCATAGAGTGCTTAGAACACTTCAGCAAATTGCAAGAGGTCCAGCATCATTAGAAAGAGAAACTTGGGAAAGTCTATTATTATTTCTTATTGGAATTAATGATGCATTATTAGCACCACCTGCAACAAGGGAAGATGCTGGTGAACAATTATGCGAAAGAGTACTTGGTGTATTATTAGAGGTATATTCAGAATTTTATTACTTACTAATCATTTTATCGTGTGAAAAATAAATATATTAATTTTGAAACTTTTGTTTTAGGTATGGTTGGTAGCTTGTGAACGTAATTTCCCAGCTCCACCTTTATGGCGTACATTACGAGAGTCATGTCTTCGTTGGCGGCACAGATTAGCTTTAATAGAACAATGGAATCGTGTATGCCTAGCACTCACAGCACGACTTTTACAAATCATGTATGGACCGATGTTCCCAGAATTAAAAATAAGTTAGTAGATTTTTATTCAATTAATTTCGTATAATATGTATTTTTATACATATTAAGATATTATTAATAATTTATTTTTAGGCGAAGAAGATGCACAATTAGTACCACCAACTATGTCGGAGGAAGCTGTTGCACAAGCATGGTACAGACTTTTACGAACTATTGGAGATCCTGTGGATTTATGCAGACCAACTGTAGTATCACAAACTCAAGCATTTTTCCAATATGCTATTGCTAGCCCAAATGTTATAGATCCTTGTCAACATCCTTGTCTACAAGGATTGCCACAAATATTTTTAAAAGCTATAAAAGGAATAGCTGGACAAGTTGATGCATTTCTTGGTAAGTTGAATTTTTCTGTCAATCAAATCTATATAATAAATTTTGTTCGTGTACAAATATCTCTGTATAGTTTAGAAATATCTTTTATATATATTTATATACATATTACTATTTATTATTTCTTTATGTTAATAATTTCTTTTTCTGCAAACATTTTGTAGAGCACAAGTAGTTGCTTAACAATTTGATCACTCATAGGTGGTGGGTGCACATTCACACAATTGTTTTAGGAGTTTCACAAGCATGTTGCTGGGAAGAATGTTGTGTATCCAACATTGCATCTGGAAGCAATAATAATGGAAACATAGGTGTTGGGTGGGACAGATCAAGTGGCAAGGATCAACCACAACCCTCCCCTACACCTCCAACACAACGCCGACTTGCCAAAAGTTTCAGTGTTACACCTTCTGCGGTTACTAAGGGTATTCAGCATCTTATACTTTTCCTTGCTATCATATTTCTTATGCTATTTTCAACTTGTATATCATTTCATCTGTTATCTTTATACTCTTTCCTTTGTATTATTGCAAGAGCAGAAAAGAAGTCTTCCACGTGGAAGTTAATGTACAAATGGAATAATATTTAATAATAATCTACTATTCATTTTAATTTTATTTCTTTGATTATACAGGGATACCAAAAGCTTCTTTGATTAGTTTAACAACCAGTCGTGTGTCTAGTACACCCCCAATGTTGATATCGAATTCAGGACCATCGTCAGCATCTAGTACAACTTGTAAGATATTTCACGATACTGCGATTTTACTATCATATTGATTTGATAATAAAATGTTATGTTTTATAATTATAGCTATGACTTCACTCGGTCAAGATATTCGACCTCCTTTAGCACCAGGAAGACCAAAATGCAATAGCATATTGCATCTTTTTGGAGAATGGTTGTTTGAAGCTGCATTTATAGGAACAAACGGATGGTCACAAAATTTACCACGTATATATTTCTTATCCTTTTACATTATAAATTATTGTATTTTTTTTAATAATATATAATATTATATTTTTCAGAGCCATCTGGAGCATCAAAACGCCCATCTTCAGTACTTGTAGATGGCCCAAGTTCATTACAAGAAACTATTAATGAAGTACCTCCTACACTTGGTATAGATCGTTATGAATCAGGCAGAGCAGAAGCTATGGGTGCACTCTGTAGAATTTTTTGTGCCAAAAAGACTGGAGAAGAAATATTACCTGTTTATTTAGCTAGATTTTATCAAGCAATGTATCATGGTTTGAAATTAGATGATGTAAGCGTCTTTGTTATTTACAATTTATTTTTTAAATTACTATGAATAATTATAATTTATGTTTCCTTATATATTTTACAGACAAGAGAGTGCGGTGAAACCTTAGCATATATCCTTTTGAATTCATCAGATTTATTTCGCTTAGACTTGAATGGCATACAAGTCCTAGTACCTGCAGTGTTATCTGCCTTGGAACTTGTACTTCCTGAGAAAGATTTAAAATTAAAATCGAATATTGTTTCAAAACCAGATTTAAGAAGAGCTTCAATACATTTACTTATATCGATGTTAGCATTACCTTTACACTTTCAGGTAATCCATGATGATGTTTATCATATATCACAAATATGTTGTTTAATTTTTAAATATTATGTGTAGAATCTCCCTATTAAAGAACTTCCAACATTTCCAAACACATCTGAAAAAACTCAAGTAACATTCGCACAATTAAAATCAAGATTGATGAACTTGCTTATTAATGCATTACAAGTGGAAACTGATCCACAAAATACTCATATGCTTCTTGGTAAATTAAAATAATTCCTTTGTAGAGAGAAAATATTATTTTACAATATTTATATGTATATATATTTTATTTTTAGGTGGTCTTTTACTAAGCGTACAAGATTCTGCTGCAGCAGAGGAAGTTGAACAAGTTACACAACCAGATGCAGTGCCAAATGATACAACAGTTAATTTATTATCTTCAGGTTTGTTAAAGAAACGTTAGCTTCAAAATATCAATCTTAAATGCACTGTCCTGAGTTACACTTTGTAACAAATAAGTAATATATATATGTTTTATATTTATATATACATATATAAAATTATAAAAATTATTTTGGTTTATGCTAATAGAAAGTAGCAAGAGCTACTGCTATATCTAATTCAATAAGTAACATTTTTTTATTTAAAGCCTGTACATACTACATTACTGTAACTCAGTATGATATTGCAGAGTGAAAGCATGGTGCTTAATATCACCTTTCATTGTACCTGCTTCACACATGCTTCTGTGAAATGTTATTCTTTTTTATTATTACATATTGTGTTCTGTTGTGCATTTGCCATTGTACTCATCATCGCTTGATAGTTACCAGCGATTCAGCCAGTCAAATAAGCATATCCAGTGATCAACGTTCGCTCGGTGATGCCTCTGATATAGCAACTCTTCAAGAGGAATGCATTGCATTCGGTAAATACGAGTACTATTCATCTTGGTACTGCTATTACTTGCCAGATCTCTGGAGTGTAACCGTTTTTGTGTTCATCTTATCTCTTGTATTCTTTCACAAAAATTTATTTTAAAGAAAGTGTTTTTTTCACATCCCTGCTTATATCAAAAATCCAATTTCATTATAATAATAATAATAATAAAAAAACACCCCTCGCATTATATATAATTTTATCAAAGTAGTAAATCATACTAAAATGAAATAATGTTTCAGATTCGGCACATGCTCTTTTTGTACGAGCCACGTATCTAGTTTGTCACAGGTTGATATCTTCATGGAAAACAGATTTAAACATTTCTTTGGCTGCTTTGGAAATGTTATCAGGATTGGCAAGAACACGAATTCGTGAAACAGGTAATATTTAATATTAAATTATATCTATTTATATCTCTCATATTGATTTATTTGATAATATTTATATATATATTTCTAATATATATTTTTGCAGCAAGGAAACTTACAGGTTCGATAAATATTTTAATAATATTAAAAAAAAACATAATTGTTTTTAAAGTCAAACATAATTATAATAAGAATGTTTATTTTGTTTTATAGATGCATTAGAATGCAAACGAGCTGTGAAATGGTTATGTGATTATATAGCATATCAATGTTGGCGACCTCCTCCAGCACATTCCAAAGATTTACATTCTTCTATTGTAGCAGCGTTTGGTTGTTTAACGACCTGGTTAACTGCTCATTCTCAATTATTACAGGTTAATTCTTTTTTTTACAATAATACAATTTGTTCTAAATGTTATATTAATATAAAATTTTATAGGATAAGGATTGTTTAACAACAGTCTTAGAAGTAGTAGAATTAGGTGTCTCAGGTACAAAGAGTATTGGAAAACCAGGTGAACCAATTAAAATGAAAGATGAAAAAGAATTAAAACCAGCATCTATGCGTGTTAGAGATGCTGCAGAAGCTCTTCTTACAATAATATTAGAACAGGTATATTGTTATAATATCTTATGGATTCTAATTAATATAATAAATATTTATTAATAGTAATAAAATGATAAAATTAAAATTATTAAATATTAAACAATGAGTGATTTATCTTATTGGCTAGGTTGGTTATTTTCCCAGTGCTTGTGGTGCACAATCATTGTCATCTTTACTTGATGAGGTTTCATTGCTTCGACATTGCAATAGTTGGACTGGTGGTCGTGTTGCTCGACAAGCAGCAGTTGAAAGATTCCGTTACTTTGTTGCTGAAAATGCAACAATTTTAGCTTTATTAGAAGAACCTCTTGGGAATGATCAGGATCCACAACCAACAGTAACGGTTTTAATACGTGGACCATTTGGTAGACATGCGTGGACTCTACAACTACGACATTTGCCACGACATAGATCTAGTATTAGAAGTGTTAATACAAATCCTGGTAGACCGTTACCATTAAATGAAGCAGCACCAAGAATGGACTATAAACCAAAATTTTTCCCTGACAACGTTGATAGAATCCCTCACTGTAAAGTGTACGTATTGTTTTTTCTTATTTTTTAAAAATTACATTATAATCTAATTTAATAGACTAATCTAATCTAATTTAAAAATCTAATCTAATCTAATCTAATAATCTAATCTAATTTAAAAATATAATCTAATCTAATAATCTAATCTAATTTAAAAATATAACAAATGTGTTAAAACAGAGATGAGTCAATACCTAGTCTCGAGGCTGTTATGAATGATAATGAATCAGTCAGAAGCGAACATGAATTGTTATCACAACTGTTAGAACGTCAGATAAATCTAGAAAAAAAGTATGATGATGTCAGTAATAAAGATGTAGATGAAAAAACTGAAGAATGTGCACCACCACAAATATGTCATGAATTCCAAACAGCTCGTTTATTTCTAAGTCACTTTGGTTTTCTCAATATTGAAAATAGAGGTAGTGAAGAGTCTGGAAATAGTACTCTTACTGCTTTAGATCCTACTATTCCAGGATTTTATACAGATTTGGAAACATTAGATAATATTAGTTCAAGAACCTGTGATACCGTCCATATATTTTACGTCAAACCAGGTCAAAAAACAGCACCTGAAATATTATCCAACGTAGTAAGAATTTTAGATATTTTTTTATTCTTTTAACTAAATGCCTTGCTGGAATAAAAATTAACGTTTTACATAGAAATAACATATATTAATAAATGTTAATATTTTGTAGCTTAATGAAAAAAATGTATCGCCAAATTTTTTGGAATTTCTTAATTCACTTGGTTGGCCGGTATCAGTTTCTGCTCATGCCGGTTGGACTGGGCATATTTACACCTCATGGAAAGTAACTCCACAAATGAATGTTTCACAGTCAAGCACTAATGATCATGGTGGTTCTCTTTACAATGGCGATACTCATGTATTATATTGGGCTGATGTCAGTGCAGAAATTGCATTTGTTGTACCAACACAATCATTTATAATGACAAATTCAGATTCGTTAGAAGAAGCTAGTTATACTAGTGACACTAGTAATGGTGCTCAGTGTAAGTATCATAAAATCGATCAAATAATAATGTAAGTTATTTAGTTTTAAATAATTTTGACATATTCTGCATTGGTGCAGCTTGGTTTGAGAGAAGTATTAGTGAAAGTGGAGGATCTCGCTCCTGCAGTATTCCACAGAATGCGAGAACAATGTCGCTTGATTTTGAAAAGCAACCGTCAAGTTTTTCAGGCTCAGGTCCTCCTAGTTCCTCAAGTGCGGATCCTGTTAGACCAAGAAGAACAACAAAACATGCTTTACCAATTCAAACAGATACAAGGATTATGGTGGTATGGCTAGAAAGCTTGGAAGATTATACTCATTTTCCAATTGGTATGAATTATTTATTTTAATATATATTTATATCGTATATTTTTAAAATAGAATGTTTATCATTTATTTTATAGGAGATCTTCTACCATTTACACATACTGGTTTAGAATATTGTAGAACAATTCAACCTACTGATGTGCAAGTTATTTTTCTTCAGTCCCTTGCTAGCGGACTCATGAGAGTCAGATTACAAGGTCCAACTTCTAGGATAAATTTAGCCACTCCATTAATTGATGGCATGGTAGTATCTAGAAGAGTATTGGGTACTCTTGTTAGGCAAACGGCATTAAATATGGGTCGACGTAAAAGGCTTGATAATGACAGGTAATTATAAAGATATTTTTTCATGATTCATCGTAAATTCTTTTGTTTGAAAACTAAATTATATTTTGTTTTCATTCCATAAAATTGTAACTCATTATTTTCTCTATGTAGTTATATGCTTAGTTTAAATTTATTTTTTTTTACAAATTCATTACATTCTTTTACTTTTTATAGCTATCATCCACCACATGTTAGAAGGAGATTAAAAATTCAGGATATGGTTCAGAAATATAAAAGGAATTTATCTGAACCAGAATTATTAACACTTTTATTTAGGAGTACTGAAAGTGCTTGTTAGATTTTGATGAGAACAATATTTCTTGAATAATAAATATATTTCTAATACACTTCATTTGAAAATCAAGATCTTGATATTTTTTAAAAATAATAATATTACGAAAGTATTTAAAAATTACACATAAAAAATAAATTATATATATATATATTTATCTTAATTATAATTAATCTATTCTGCATGGTTAAACTTAAAACGATTTACATTCATAATATTTAAATCAACAGGCTTTTTTAAACAACATTAAAGCAATATCGAACTTTTTTTTTTTTCTTTACAAGGACACAAAGATTTCTTATAATTTTATTTAACTAGCAATCAAATTAGTTTGTACATATTATTAAAATATAAAAAGAAGTTTAAATTAATTTATTATAGTTTGAAAAATATTAAAACATTAAATACACATATAACAATATTAAATTCAATAATAAAAATGAAAAAAATATAACAATGTTTTACAAATTATTTCATTTATATATTTAGATTTAAATACGCGTACAAAGTAAATTGTTGTAATAAATAATTAAATATTTACTGTAACGAATTTCAAGGAGAATTCGTTACGATTACAGTGTAATGATCGTATGATTATTTCATACAGCTTTTAATTCTTTTCTTTTCTTTGTTCATGTATTTATGTAACTATTCTTTCATTCCATCAAATGGGGGTCAAATGGATAAATTTAAGTGATGCCTCGAAACAATTTGACCATGATTCTATCAGTCAGTTTAAAATCTGTTATACGTACATTTTCCATTAGAAAAAATAATAAGATAATATTACCTATTTTAACATTATACAAAAATAATATATATTACGAACAATTAAATATATAAGAAATAATTTCTTAATTAAAAAAAAAAAATTTATAGCACGATTATATCGATGTTACTTGTGCTTTTTTAATCTTACAACCATTAAAAAGTATTTTGTTGAGATTCTTACTATGCATTGTGCAATTACAAAGTGTTATTAAATGAGTCTGTTAGAATCAAGTAATATTGCTCAATTAAGGCAATACCATTCAATTAGGTATTTAAACGAAACTACAGAACATCGTAATATATATATATATATATATATACATTCGTATTATTGATATTACAAGTCATGATAGATAAGTTGATCGATCGATATCTCATTTATCATTTATTCTGATTAAGAATGATCAGTCAAATTAATTTGTCATAAAGAAGAAAAAAGCTTGTCACTCTTAGAAAAAATATTTCTTTAAAAAAGAATTAAAATCTTTCTTATCGGCAATGATATATTGAATATATTTATACTTTGGATTAAATCCAAAAAAATAAATAACTCAACTTAATAACGTTATCAGAACGCAAATATATATATATCCATATAAGGCTTTCTATATCGTAAAATAGAACGTGCTCTGCACAGTTTAATATGTTTATTCTGTAAATAAAAAATCGCATAGTCATTAATTACTGTGTTCAACGTCTTTAACTTCGAGATGAAATATATCTTTTAAAGTGGCATAAATCATTGTCATTTATATCAATCTCTCTCATATCATTTGTTTTTTTTTTAGAATTTTCGTACATTTAATAAAAAGAAAAATAATAATAATAATGTCGAAGAAACGGTCATACATTGAATTAATATAAATTTCAATTAAATTATTGATGATAATTAGGAAGGATAGTTGAGAATCGATTTGGGTAATATTAAATTGTTTATATAAAATATTACCGTCACTTGTCTTTTTCGAATATTTATTTAAATTGTAATATATATATCATCGATGTATTAAATATATATCAAAAAAATACTGATGTAATTACTAAATAATCGTTTATTGGTAGAATATGATGTACATATGTGTGTAAGTATCTGAATCATGTAACATTGTGCAACGTCAGAAATCAGTAGAAAAAGATTCTATTCGCAACACTCTCAAGGTCGGGTTCTAATCCAAGTAATTCATGATGGTGAATATATATATATATATATATATCTCTATAAAAGCAATATATGTACATATATATTCTATTCAGAGTTCTTTTCGCTTTCTCTTTTTTATTTTCTCTTTTATAGTTTTGTAACTATTTATTTATTCATTAATCATAGATACGATTTGTATAAACATATTCTTTCTCGGTTTTGATAAAAAAATAAAATTTGTTTAATTTATATATAATTAAAGAAGTAAAATTAAAATTAAAATTAAAATTGAAATAAAAATAAAAATAAAAAACTGCACGTTTAAAAAACAACCAATAACAGCGCCGTGTAACGAGCTGTTTATCATGTGTGTGTATGTATGTGTGTAAGTTTTTTTGTATTTTTATACCAAGATAAAATTGGATGGTCAAATTATAGCTCTACGTATCTTCTGCCTTGGTATTTATATATATATATATATATCTCCTAGTTTTATATCCATACTAATGGATGTGAAAACATACAGAAAAATAATTATTTTATTTTTTTTACTGTAAAGTAGATAAAAGATAACAAGAGTGGCATAATTAGCTAACAAATATGACTGTTGCACAAGAAAATGTCATAAAAGATGTTATATAAATATCTGCTGTATAATTAAACGGAAGAATAAAAGAAAGAAATTACGAGCATTTATTTATATATATATAAATAAATAAATATATATATATATATAGAATAATTATTATTTGTGAATTTGTTTTATGTTAGTAAATACAATATAGTCAAATGTCTAGCTACTTACATATATTTTTTTTTCTTTTGTTAAAACAAATTATATTTGTTTAAAAAAAAAAAAAGCATAAGGGGACAGAATGAAGTCTTGTTAATAATAAAAGAGTACATATTGTAAATACATCAAACGTTTTATTCTTGGAAAAAATAGAAGGAAAAAAAAATGATATCAAGATAACAATTGCACAATTTAAAACATTACAATCAATGTCGCGTTTAAATGACATCATCTAAGCAATTCTATTGGTTGAATTCCTCTGCAGTGACTGAGTTTATTAATGGAGCCATCTGTCGGCCATTTTAAAGTTTCACCCAACAGGAATTCGCGATAGTGGTTAGCAGAGTTCAATGTAGCGTGAATGTGATTTATTGCAGTCATTGTTTGTTCGTTAATCAGAGACGTTCGATGTGCTGTTCGTAGTTCTGTGACTTGATCAGAAAAAAGAAAGAAAAAGGAGAGAGAGAGAGAGAGAGATCGAAAACCAAGACTGTAAAAAGAGATTTAATTTAACACTAACGAATGATCGATAAACGGGAATTTTAAATTACAATTCGTGTTTTAGGTGAGTGTAGTGTAATTGTGATAATATATTCCTTGTTTGTTACTTTTTTATTTCTTTTACAATTTATTTATATCTTTTCTTTAATTATGCGGTACGGGTGACATGCATTTATGCGTATTTGTAAAAGAAAAAAGATGAAGAAAAAGGAATAAATTGTAATGGGATGATTGAATGGTGGCGGGAAAGAGGGGAAGAGAAAGAGGTGTGTGTGTGTGTGTGTGTGAAAGAAAGAGAGAGAGGTGTATTGGCCTCGAATAGCATGTGCCATATAATTCTACAAATTTTATAAATCCTTTTTACCCAGATCTTTTGAAGATAGTCACACCTAGTAACATCGAGAAATATCCAAGGAAAGATCAGTGAAAGATTAAATGTATCGATATGGAAAATCAAACTATGGATCAATTTTGCGGATCCAAATTTTGGGTGAGCTTATTTTTAATACTTCATTTATTTGTTCTTTCCATTCCAACGTTCGTAAAATTTCCTTTATATTCCTTAAAATAACAGCTCTTTGTTTCAACAAAGAAAAGCATGCTTTCATTATTTCTATATTGATGTAAAAATAAGTGATAATTTTAAACTACGTAAGCAATATTTTAATTAATTTTTATTTTATAATATGGAAGAATTAAATTTTTTCTTTTGTCAATTGCAATAAAATTTATACATTCTATACTTTTCTTTTTTTTTTATGGTATAAAAATATTTTTGTTCACTTATTAAGTAACTATTATATAATCTTTATTTTCAATGCCATTTTCATCCCTTGGTATAAACCCCACCCCTTAAAAGAAGAAATTAATCATAATCTATTAAAGTTATTTTAATTTAATATTAAAATATATACATTAGTTATATATAATTATTAAGTTATATATGATTTGAATTAATATTATATATGATTGAAATTATAAAATAAAATTAATATATTTTAGGATGCTAATTTAACATGGAACACGGATGATCCAGATCTAACAGAATGTTTTCAAAAAACTGTATTAATATGGGTACCATGTTTATTTCTTTGGATCTTCTCTGCTATGGAAGTTTATTATTTGTTAAATAGTAGAAGAAAAAATATTCCATACACATGGTTATATATTTCTAAGCAAGTACTTACTGCGGCATTAATTGCGCTTACAGTTGTTGATTTAGGAAATGCTATATACAAAATTTCTTATGAGACTGTATACAATGTAGATTACGTTACCCCCGTTATAAAGATAGTTAGTTTTGTAAGTATATTATTTCAAATACTTATGCATACTACATCATATACATGGTGTGTACTGTGGTACATTATGATGGTATAATATATATAATAATAATAATATTTTTTATTTTAGGTTCTAGCAGGAGGTTTACTATTCTACAATAAAAAGTATGGAATGCAAACATCAGGATTATTATTTCTGTTTTGGTTTTTCCTTGCATTATGTGGTATTGTGCAATTCAGAAGTTTATTAATACAATATTCAAGTGACGTAAGTTTGCTTCCATTATTACTATCTTTTTTATAAGTTTATTAAAATACAAATGGAAAAATAAAGTATTTTTGTTCGTTTTAGACACCGACGTACCTGTTTGTATCATATATGATCTATTACAGTTTTGTAATGTTAATGTTCCTATTAAATTTCTTTGTGGACGCTGAGCCTAAATATTCGGAATATCCAATGGTACGATTAGAATTTATTGATTTTGTTATGACGATAAAATATGACAATGGTTGTGATTATAACATGTAAATATTAATATATATCTGTTAATTAAAAAAAATAGGTGGAAAGACCATGTCCAGAACAAACTTCATCATTTCCATCGAGACTTACTTTCGCATGGTTCGATTCTCTTGCATGGAAAGGTTTTAAAAAACCTTTGGAAGCTAACGATTTATGGTCTATGAATCCTGAAGATATGGCTTCTGAGATAGTTCCAAAATTTGCTGCATATTGGAATAAAAATTCTAAAAAAGAAGATAAGTAAGTATCACTATTTTTAAAAATTTTTTGTAGTTTGGTATGTTTAATTTTGTATGTATTTAGTATATGCGTATATATATATACTAAATAAAATAATACATACAATAAAATATAGGTAAGCGCATGTAATTCAATAATGAATTATTTATTTATTTGGCTAACAAGGCTATTTTGGTCTTACTTTAGGTAAGCGCATGTAATAATACATGTTCCAATAATCTTGATAAAGAATTATAAATAAAATCCTTCTTTTTGTTCTTTTTAGTGTACAAAATGCAAAAGCGTCATTTAGAAAATCATCTGGTCAAGTTAATTTTGATAATAGTCCTAGAAAGAAAGTTTCTTCTATTTTACCACCACTTTGTAAAGCTTTTGGTGCAACTTTTATATTTGGTGCGGTACTTAAATTTGTACAAGATATCATGAGCTTTATTAGCCCGCAACTGTTAAAGTAAGTATAGGTAGAATTAAAATAATTATTTTACCTTTTTTCTATTCTAATATCAATTTATTTTTAATGATTTCTGCTGGTTTTACATAATATTGATTTTTTTTTTTCAGATTACTTATTAGGTTTGTGAGTGTTCCTGATGAACCATTGTGGAAAGGCTACTTTTATGCAATTTTACTCTTTATCACGGCTATGCTACAAACCTTAGTGTTATCGCAATATTTTCATCGTATGTTTTTAGTTGGATTACGTATACGCACTGCACTGATAACAGCTATTTATAGAAAAGCAATGAGAATGTCAAATTCTGCCAGAAAAGAATCAACACTTGGTGAAATAGTTAATTTAATGTCCGTCGATGCACAAAGGTTTATGGATTTGACAGCATATATAAATATGATTTGGTCAGCACCATTACAAATTATTTTAGCATTGTC
Source organism: Mischocyttarus mexicanus (assembly GCA_023678845.1). Taxonomy (NCBI): domain Eukaryota; kingdom Metazoa; phylum Arthropoda; class Insecta; order Hymenoptera; family Vespidae; genus Mischocyttarus; species Mischocyttarus mexicanus. Next base: position 1,202,284 of record JACGTP010000012.1, on the reverse strand, counting down.
CTTCTTATGGGAGAAATTAGGTCCAGCTGTGCTTGCTGGATTAGCTGTTATGATTGTACTTATTCCTATAAATGCATTAATTGCGAACAAAGTTAAAACATTACAAATTCGGCAAATGAAGGACAAAGATGATAGAGTTAAATTAATGAATGAAGTACTTAATGGAATAAAAGTGTTGAAGTTGTATGCCTGGGAACCATCTTTTGAAGAACAAATACTACACATTAGAAAGAAGGAAATACAAGTGTTAAAAGAAGCAGCATATCTTAATGCGGGGACAAGTTTTATTTGGTCTTGTGCTCCATTTTTGGTAAGTTAATTTTTATTTTATATTGTACAAAATAAAAAAATAATTTAAATCAAATTATTTTTCTTTTTTAACTTTTCATTTTAAATGAAAATATATTAATGTAATGTACATTTTTTCAGGTTTCATTGGTGTCCTTTGCTACATTTGTACTTATAGATGAAAAGAATGTTTTAGACAGTGAGATTGCATTTGTTTCATTAAGTTTATTCAATATTTTAAGGTTCCCTCTTTCTATGTTACCTATGATGATAGGTAATATAGTTCAGGTAATGAATTCACAGTATATAGAAAAATAAAAATTATTATTTTCAATATAAGCCTTTAATATTATTATTTTAATAATCTTATGGTTTTCTGTTCCTTTGTTTTAGGCTTATGTTTCCATTAAACGTATTAATAAGTTTATGAACACGGAAGAACTTGATCCTAATAATGTACAACATGATCCATCTGAATGTAAGTCAAATGTTAAATATTCTGTCATTTATTTTATTCATGAAAAATTTAATTATAATTTATACCTTTATTTTTTAGTGCATCCATTAATCATTGAAAATGGTACCTTTACTTGGGATATGGACAATAGTGATAAACCAATTTTAAAAAATATCAATATGACCATAGAACAAGGCCAATTAGTAGCGGTAGTTGGATCAGTCGGATCTGGAAAGAGTTCTTTGATATCAGCTTTTCTTGGAGAAATGGACAAATTAAATGGTCGTGTTAATACGAAGGTAAATATATCAATTTGCTTATACTTTATTAAATAATATTATTTATTTTGTTATTTCTAGATTTTTAACTCATTATGTTTATTTCCAGGGTTCTGTTGCGTATGTTTCTCAACAAGCCTGGATACAAAATGCAACTTTACAAGATAACGTTTTGTTTGGAAAACCTTTAAACAAAACTTTATACAATCGAGTTATAGATGCATGTATGTTGGGTCCAGATCTTGAAATGTTACCTGCAGGAGATCAAACAGAAATTGGTGAAAAGGGTATCAATTTGTCTGGCGGTCAAAAACAAAGAGTCGCTTTAGCCAGAGCAGTGTATAATGATTCAGATATATATTTCTTGGATGATCCTTTAAGTGCAGTAGATTCTCATGTGGGAAAACATATTTTTGAAAATGTGGTAGGCCCTGGTGGTCTGTTGAAAAAAAAGACAAGGGTACACATTACGCATGATATTGTCTATCTACCAGAAGTTGACAATATCTTTGTTCTTAAAGATGGTGAAATAACAGAAAATGGAACATACAAGCAGCTTATGGACAAAAGGGGTGCCTTCGCTGAATTTCTAATGCAACATTTACAAGAAGGTATTTATCAATTACCGTATCATTTAAAAAAATTTCAATATATTGATCATTAATATTAAATTATATTTTTCCATGGGTCTTAGTTGGAAATCGTAAGTTAGTGAAAAAGTAATTACGAATTTTTTTCTATTCCTATTTATGCTATTCTTTTAAAATATTATGTTGCACTCGGCTTTAATAATTCTTTATTCATTTATTTATTGAAAGCAAAAGTATTTTACATGAGTAGTAGCTTTTAAATTTATTCATTCATTTTTATTTAAAAGTGTACAATTAAATCCGTTATTGCAGCATATATTATAGTATTGCTATAACATCATTATTTAAAAAAAAAAAAAAAAGTTGCATGAAAAATTTTATAAATTTATTTTTATTGAGTGTGTGTGTAGCGTAATCTAAACTAAACTAATTTTAAAATATATAGCATAAATTGACCCTAAATTAGCTTCTTCTAGTTTATGCCTTTATCATTTTAATATTATTCAATTGATAAACTATATATTAATTATATTGTAACACCGACCTGACAAATTTGGAACAGTGCACACTGATGATGGTTCGGATGCAGATTTACATGAAATTAAGCAGCAATTGGAATCAAAAATGGGTACCCAAGAATTGCAAGAAAAATTAACACGTGCTATATCAAGAATTTCAGAAAGTCAAAGTGAATCAGGATCTATAACTGATAGAAGATCATTAAATGGTTCTCTCAAGAGGTAAGATTAATTATAACAAGTTTATGATCATTAAATTATATGAGAGATAAAAATTATATTTATATGTTAACATTTTTTATTATTCGCATAGACAATATTCTACAGATAGTCAACAGTCTGTAAACTTACTATCCGGAAAAAATATAAAAGATAAAGCTGCATTACAACCAAAGAAAGGTGAAAAATTAATTGAAGTAGAGAAGGCAGAAACTGGCAGTGTAAGAGAAAATTATTTAATATATACCAATATATATTATAAATGAAAATATTTTGTTATTAGAAAATGTTTAATATTTATTTTAAAATTAGGTCAAGTGGAAAGTGTATTCGCATTATTTTAAATCTATCGGATGGTTCCTATCTATATCTACGATAATTATGAATGCTGTTTTCCAATCGTTCAGTATTGGATCAAACGTTTGGCTAAGTAAGTGGGCAGATGATAATATGACATCAGAAGATGGTATAACTGTAAATGACGAATCAAGACGAGACATGTATCTTGGAGTATATGGAGCTCTTGGTCTTGGGCAAGGTATGTTTAAAAAAAATGATATTAACTTCATATTTTATTTTTTTAAATTGACAGATAAGGTATTATTTATTTCCTATTAAATTTACGTATTTTCATGGAACTTAAATAATTTTCCATGGAAGTATATTTATTTATTATTCAGGTAAGCATTCTCATATTGTATTATCGTGTATATATATATATATATATACTATTATCATTACTATTACTATTAATACAGAAGCCAATTCATTTGTTTGTATCATTAACAAATTATAATATTGACTCGTGCTGTTCTATAATTGTATTATTGTACGAAAAGGGCATGTTCCAATATATATTTTTTGTGGGGATATTTATTTCCATATAAATTTAATATAAAACTTATGCATTCGGATAAAATGTGTTTTGTTGATACTACATTATAGATTATATATATTTTTTTTTAATTTTATTTATTTATCTTTTTTTTTATAACAGTTTTATTCTGTGATTTTATTCCAAAATTATTTCTAAAAACATATTGCCACACATAATTCAAAAATCTATGTTAATCAAATGTTGAGTTTTGAGTAGTAGTGCGAGTGTGGTTTGCTGTGTCAATAAAGCATTGTTATAATGTTCTTATATTGTAAAAATTCTGCTTTATAGTAGCATATGTTTGACTACAAATACGTTATTATTGATATCTATTAACTAAATCTATTTTGCATGTATTTTTTGTTTACATCTTTTACTTAAAGTGTTTTCAATTTTTCTTATAACATAGCATAGAGAAATTTAAATTTAAATTTAGATATTTTTCAATAGAATTTGGAGCTTAGTATTAAATATAAGCATGAAGTAGTTTGATAACAAATTTGATATATGTTTATATTTGTATATTAAAAGATATAAAATATTCTTCTATAAGCAAAGATGGATGTGTTTTAAATACTAAATCATGAATATATATGTTTCTATGTTTTTAATAGTCAGAAACTAAATATATTTCTGTAGTTAATTTTGGAATTATTTTGCAATTGGAGTACTATTATCAATAATATCAGCAATTTGTTGCACAGACTTATGTTGTAATTTACAAGTTACTAACACAAAATGACGTCTAAATTATTTCTAACATTCTCAATGTACAAAATATACAAAATGTATATAAAAAGGCTTCTGTTTACGTTTTATCACAGAAATTGTGCAGATATTTCTACATTCTGCGATATTACTTTCGTAAATTGGGATAAAATTTTAATATTGACATTTTATATATTATATTATTATATTATATATACATATAAAAAAAAAAAGAATGACATAAAATTATACCTTAAGAATTTTTTATAAGCGATATAACAATTACATTTGTTTCATACCATAGTTCATTTGTAGCAATAAGTTCCAATTAAATTTCAGCGACTTTTGTGATGCTTGCACAGCTGACGTTGGTTATTGGCAGTTTAAAAAGCAGTAAATTGCTGCATTCAGAATTGTTATTTGGCATACTGCGATCACCTGTCGGATTCTTTGATACTACTCCATCTGGCAGAATATTAAATCGTTTTGGAAAGGACATTGATATAATAGACAACGTTTTGCCACCAAATATTAAGGCCTGGTTCTTTTGTCTAATGTCGGTATGTGAGATTTCAAATTAATCTCACAGAGTAGATGAAATTTCTGTTCGTTTTATTAAAAATTTTACACCTATGTTGCTTCAAAAAAATGTTTAAAAGTCACTACTAAAGAACAATGGTCCACCAATAGGTACATATGTGATTAATTCGTAAAGGCAAAATGTAGGAAAACTGACATCTTAAGTTTTATTATGTTTTTAATTGTAGTTTTTCGTTTTAATAGCTGCTTTATTGTGGATATAAATAGATAATAACAAATAGAAATTGTAGTAAGAATTTATGTAGCTTTTCATTATTGTTAGTGCAATAATTAGTTAATTTTGCTTTGTTCGATAGCTATATTATTTATTTCGTGCTTTTATAATAACATTGCACAGCAGTACTATTCCTTATTTTTTTCATTTATAATGCACCTGTATTATTCATGTGTGATTGCAATAAGGAACTTGTACATTATACTGGACAGGTGATACGCTCTGTAATCAAAAATATTGCTCATCTATATATATATTTATATATATTTATACTTTCTTTTTCTTTTTTTATGTCAACAAATCCATTATGAAATGACGTAAATGTTAATATAATTTGCCAATTTAATATCTATCAAAGTTGTCACCAATCGTTGTAGGCCTGACAGTACTTGGAATGGCGTTTTTCGTGGCAAAGGGGATGGTAATCGCTTCCACGTCTCTCTTCCAAAATACAATGTGCCATGTTCTTCACAACCCGATGTCGTTCTTTGACCAAACACCAACTGGTCGCATTCTTAGTCGACTCGGTAAAGACATCGATGTTGTTGACAATATTCTACCAGCCATACTGCATTCTTGGATCAATTGTCTCTTTCGGGTATGATATTTTTCACGTTGAAATTACAACGTTTAACAAATATTGATTCTTAAAGATTTATTACAAATGAAAATCATTATTCTAATCAGTCAATTATGTTTATCAACTTATTACAAGCAATTGCTTATGGATTTTAATGTGCTAATTGGGGCAACATTTTTTCTATAATCTATCATTTTCTGTCAAAAGTTATACCAACATTTAATTTCAAAATCAATTCTTCAGATTTGTCTTTATAAGAAGAAAAACAAAAGTGTACTGGTATTCTTATTGCTATTATTTTTAATTTATATTACTTGAGTGGAAATGAATAATTTTTAACGTTTTACATAACTTTTTTTTTATTACACTATATGTATTTAGTTCTATTTTAAAATCACTCAATGACAATAGTAGTTTTCAAAATTAGGCCAATCAATTTATATCATTGCATGTTGAGATCGCTGGTTCAACGAGTTTCTTTTGTTTTTCCTTTTTTCTTTTTTATATTAAAGAAATTAATAGTGTTTATATAGACTGCATAATATTTTTCATAGTGTTAGATTATAACGAAATTATATTTGTTCATAATACTGAGCCACTTTAATAATACCATTTGTTATTTATCACGATATTTCCAATACATTTTACATTTGTTTAAGAAAAAAAAAAAATACAAACTTTATACGTAGTAGATAATTGAAACATTATCTTTAATATGCCAAAGATGTCAGTTTCTCATTGAAAGAGTAATGGAATTTTTATTAGATTCCTTTAGGGCAAATTAGTCGAACAAATATTTCTTACATTCTTTTTTTGGGGAGGGTACAATATTCATCCATACAACATATAAATATATACAACAATATCATTTATATTTTGATATTAATGATTGAAAATCTATTTTATTAAGAACATTATCTAAATAAATTTATTTATTAATACTATTATCTTAGGGTTACATATAAAATATAAGAAACATATATAATTATATATATTAAAGTTATTTAAGATGTGCATGCACTATATCATGGAACATTAAAAAATATTTTAAAATAGTATCTAATAAAAATCAAATTCATATTTATATTTCATTTGTAAATATATCATCGGACACACATCTTAAATTTAATTAATGTGCTGATGTATTAAACAAAGCAAAAAAATGTTATTTGTATCTTGAATGTGTAATTTAGCAATATTATAGCAATTAAGGTAATGGACACAATTATACAAGTAATGCATTTATTTATAGGTAAAAGTAATGCTTGTGCTTGTTATACTTTTTAATACAATATATTTGCTTGGACTGTTTTTATTGCCTTTTAGAAAACATCTCTTTTCAAAATTCAGTAAAGATAGTTCCTATCTTTAAAAATGACATTATAATATTATTAATTACATTATTTCTCAATATTACATTCTAATAATGTTAATTCATAAAATAGGAACTATCTATATTTCTTTTGCTCTGTTATTAAAAATATGTTATCGTTATATTTATGTAATTCGCATGTCACAGCAAACTTCACCCCCTCGCATAACATGAGACGAATAATAATTAAATAGATAACAATTTCACTTATTGTTAGATAAATTTATAAAGAAAATAATCTCTTTATTTTTATATATCAAATCGTTACTTTTATTATATTCATTATTTATAATGTGGCTTATGAAAAAATTGTCAAAAATATTCTTTTTCAAGATATTATTATCAAAACTTATTAATATTAATCAATGAATACAATTGATAAAGTTCTGTCTGTTGAAAATAATATACGTCTGTAATTTTGTTAAAATCTTACTTATGTTTATGTAATATAGCATTGGATCCTTGAAATTTTTGACCATCCGAAATATGGTTACAATGAAAGCGATCAATGTCTGATGTTGTAGCGATGGCGAGTTTTTTCTGCGATTTGACACCTCAGCTGGGTTGCTGGCTGGCTGCTCGCCAGATGCATATAATGATGCTGCGTGCTGTGATGCGTGCCCCATTGACCTTCTTTGATACAACACCTACTGGTCGTATTATCTCCAGGTTTGCTAAAGATGTGGACGTACTGGATACATCTCTTCCTCCACAAATTTCTGATAGCATCTATTGTCTTTTCGAGGTAATTTTTGGAAGAGATCTGAAATCCAAAAAAATTAACTTCTTCGATGTGTTTGGTATTATTTTTCTATAGATTTTCTTGAACAATGACTCAAGCGATTCTTCTTCGTTACCTTCAAATAGGAATTCAATATTTATGTCTTATCTTATTATATTTTTATTTGAAAGCACTAGTACATATATATACATATATATAGGTATTTGAATTCCAATGGAATATTTTATACAATGATTCTAATTATTATTCTATAATTAAAAGAAAATACAAATGTGGATAATGAAATTTATATGCTATTAAATTGTTAGCTGTATTTTGCATTTTATGTATCGACCATAGTAGTTTTATATGGATATTTATTCTTTGTAAAAATTGTACAAGTATAATTGTGTCCGCTTATTGTGAGTCCTATTTATTATGAAAATGTACACGTACTGGATGTGTTCCTGTGATATACAATGGATGACAGGGCAAAGTTACATGAATTTGAAATATATATTTTTTATATGTGTTATAGTTATGTGTGTTTATATATATATATATACATACACACATAATTACACATATATATTTATGTATGTATGTATGTATGTGAGTGCATCTAAGAAGGATAATAACTGTGTTTAAGGTACATGTTGGTGGACCTGTGGCATATATTTATCAATTGTGTTCTGCCATGCTATGGGTGTCTGGAAAGACATGGGTGTTTTATTTTATCAGATTGTGCATGCATAATATTTTTATCTTATGTGAAGTTATTTTTTTTTTCTTTACAAGTATCATAAATTATGCCCATAATATTATTCATAATATATTATTATTTTAATTTCTTGTCTTCATTTTTTAATCAATAGTTGTTATATAAATGCAGCAATAAATATTTTGTTTTTCTTTTCAATAGAGACAAAGTGTATTAGCTTAATTAAATTATTTGAAATTATATATTCCTATTACAGGTAATAGCAACTCTCTTCGTTATTAGCCTCAGTACATCAGAATTTATTGCTGTGATCGTACCAATAGGATTTATTTATTACTTCATACAACGTTTTTATGTCGCCACTTCGCGACAATTAAAACGTTTAGAATCTATATCAAGATCTCCTATATACTCACATTTTAGTGAATCTGTAACTGGTACGCAAATGTTTTCTACTACTTATATTCTAAATGAAAATTAATACATGTGGTTTAATATTTGTATTAATATAAACGTATACTTTAATTTCAGGAGCTCAAATAATTAGAGCATTTGGTGTACAAGAAAGATTTATACATGAATCAGAAAGTAAAGTAGATTTTAATCAAATTTGTTATTATCCTGGTATAATTTCAAATAGGTAAATATCTATATGTATATATATATTTAATACTTAATAATTGTTTAGTTTAAAAATGACGTAATTGTGAGAAGATATTTAATACGTTACATAAATGTTACAGATGGCTTGCAATACGTTTGGAGATGGTTGGAAATTTAATTATATTCTTCTCAGCATTATTTGTTGTATTAGGAAGAAATACTATTAGTGCTGGTTTCGTCGGATTGTCTGTCAGTTATTCTTTACAGGTAAGATAATTTTAATTAACTTACATGTCATGTTAATTTTATTTAAAAAAAATATATGATTTAAATTTGATGTTATATTGCTTTTTTCAGATTACACAAACTTTGAATTGGCTTGTTCGCATGACCTCTGATGTAGAAACAAATATTGTAGCAGTAGAGAGAATAAAAGAATATGGTGAAACTCCCCAAGAAGCACCTTGGGTAATACCAGAAACTGCTCCTCCAAAAGAGTGGCCTGCTACTGGCCAAGTTGAATTTAAGGATTACAAAGTCCGTTATAGAGAAGGATTGGATCTTATTCTCCATGGTTTAACATTTACTGTTAAAGGAGGAGAAAAAGTTGGCATCGTTGGTAGAACCGGCGCTGGCAAATCTTCCTTAACATTATCCTTATTTAGAATACTTGAAGCAGCAGGTGGAAAAATTATCATCGATGGTGTTGATGTTGCTAATTTAGGTCTTCACGATCTTAGATCTAAATTGACTATCATACCGCAAGATCCAGTATTATTCTCTGGCACTTTGAGAATGAATTTAGATCCATTTGATCAACACACAGATGATGAAGTATGGAGAGCGCTGGAACATGCTCATCTTAAATCTTTTGTGCAAAGTACTAACAAAACATATTATTTAACTTACATATAAATATAATCTTTTATATAACTATATAACATTTGTTTTAACTTTTTTTAATTTTAATTTGTAGATTTACTTAATGGCTTGATGCATGAAGTATCCGAAGGAGGTGATAATCTCAGTGTGGGCCAACGACAATTAATATGTTTAGCACGAGCCCTTCTTCGTAAAACCAAAGTTCTTGTATTAGATGAAGCAACAGCCGCGGTTGATTTAGAAACAGACGATTTAATTCAAAGAACAATTAGAGAAGATTTTAAGGATTGCACAGTTTTAACAATAGCACATAGGCTTAACACAATTCTGGATTCCGATAGGTAAATATTATATCCTTAGGTGTTACATTTTATTTACGTTGCAGAAATAATTCATAAGTTATATATTTTAACAGAGTTATTGTACTGGATAAAGGACTCATTATTGAATATGATGCTCCCGAAGTGCTACTTCGAAACTCGTCTAGTGCATTTCATAGCATGGCAAAAGATGCAGGGCTGGTAGCTTAATAATTACATGTACATCACAATAATTTGATAGACTATCAAATTAATCAAATAAAACAGAGGTTTTATTAAATAATTCCTCCCATCAAAGGAAAATTTCATTGATAAAGCTGTGAACAAATTATAATCATAACTTACACTATACTATCTATCTATATATATAGATGTATATATACAGATAGATTTATAGGCAACTATTTTTTAAGAAAAATTAAACATCACAAATACACATACATACTTAATCAATGTCAAGCACAGCTTAATTTTTAAAATAGTTTAGATACATGTTTGTTATTTAAAATTACTGCCATTTTTAGTAGTGCATGGATGATGCACTTAATGGGAAAAAACATCTAATTATAGAAACAATTATTGCTATAACATTCTTCTTTATGTTTTAGCACAAAAGATAATTATTTTCAGTATTAATATTATTTATTATTTATGTTTATCAATCTTGCAGCAGTTAATTTCTAAGAAAGATTTGTTCAATATTAAACTTGAAGCTAAACAAATTCCTATAACAGGAAAAAATAACATATTTAATTCCATTATATAAATTAAAGTTCATTTGTCAAATTACTTATATATATTTAAAAAAACGAATTTTAATGTTTTTTACAATATATTTAGCAGATTTAATTTATAACAATTATAATTTATCAACAGTAACATATCGACGTGATTATTTTTGTGTACCGTAAGAAATTTAACTTGCTATAATTATTAATATACATCACTATATTTTTATGACAAATGAACTTTAATTTACTAACAAATTTTATTCTGTGTAAACAATGATGATAATTTATATTTGTACTTGAAAATATTTTGTTCAACTATTGTCTTTTAATTATTATATTTTGTGATTGATAAATAATACGAATGTTTTTAATATATTTAACATCATATCCATCTGATGTTGCATTTTATAAAAAAAAATTCATGCGCATTAAATTAGCAATACAAGCAATAAAACTAAAATATTTCATATCACGCAATTGAAAGTTAAATAATGGTGTGTGACATTTGATGGATTTGTAAAAGACTATAATAATAATGAATAACAAAATGTTTTGTTTTCTTGCAAGCTGGTAATATGATTACAAAAATTCTGTATATACGTTCAATTTTGTTGATTACATAACATTTATACATTTCTTTATCGCAGAATAATTAATGTATTATTTACAATAGCATTTACGTGTACGACATATTAGATTTAACAAAACGTTCAATGCATTTAAAAATACCTCAGAAATAATATTCTTTAAATAATAAGTAAATTATATAGAAGAACAATAGAATCGAATTAATTTTAAACATTTATTTCAATAAATAATTGTAATTCTCTTTTTGTTTTTGATAAACATTTTTTAATACAATTATATACATATATATATATTGCTTATATATATTGCTAACAAATATGAATCAATTTAAAAAAAATCAATTTTTATTGAACGAATACAATTGATTTTTTAAATGGTTATCACAGTTTTATTAATCCCAATGTTCATTGATATTTGAATTGTAATTATATGTTATTATTAATCGTTTTTTCATTGTAAACATTAAAATGATATTAACAATATTATTATACATTTTATATAACAAATAATGTTAAAGGATAATTCATTTTTCTTTTTTTTTTCAAACGATGATTACTTTTTAACGCAATATTAACAAAAGAAAGTAAAAGAATATCCTATTGCGAAGTATAGTTGTACGAATAATAATACATTCTGCCTTAAAGTAAATGTATAAAGGTTGATCATAGTGTTATCCTCCTTTCATTATAATAGAATATAAGATTTAAATATAAGGAATTAGATATACATACGTAACATACAAATCACATCTCAATTTGTTACCAACAGAAAAGCAGCAGGTAAAAATCGTCTTGTTAGTTTAAATCAATTATTAATTTTTTTGTTTTGTTTGTTTAGGAAATTATAAACATAAAACTTATCGCAAATGTTTTTTTTTTAAATTAATACTCGAACTCTAAGCACAGACTGTGATGTTACATTATGTTTTATTGAAACCTCTGTTGTTATGTCAATATATATACAACCATTTTCAGTATATTTTTATTTTAAATTTCTCTGTCTATTCTTATATATGAGTCACACATCCCGTGAAACTTTGACATATATTTATTTTGTGCAGATAGAACTATCCTTCATAAATGTGTCAATTTGTTTGATGATAATAATATTAATAATAATAGTAATGATAATAATAATGATGATGGTAATAGCTATGTGAAAGAATGTCACATATTCAAATAGTTGTGTAACATGAAAATATGAATATGAATTTATTATGTTTATGAAAAATAATGCATTTGTATACAGTTTTGCAATAGCAGGCCTAGTCTACCTTAATAATTCTCGATAAATATGTGTATATATGCAACTCAGGATGAAAGTACTTTATTTGCAATCTGTGTTATTGAAAAGATATACATCTCACATATTACACACTAATTACACACATACTTACACAAACAAATTGAATTTCTTTTAAAGTAATAATAATAATAATAAAAAAAATAAGCACTTGTATTATCTATCTGATACGAGCAGAAGGAAAAAGTGCCTTCTCCTAATAAATATCTTAATTAACTATCTACTTACTATTCATCTGTGAATATGTAATACGTTTAGATGAATATACTGTTTCTCTGTTCGGTTTTCTTCTTTCTTTCTTTTTCTATATTTTGTTTGCTAAATTAAGCTATTAATTAACATAACAAATGCATACTACTTGTAGCGTTAAAACAAATATATGAGAATAAATGCCAAAGTTTTTAACGTTAATTACGAAATTATTGTTAAGTCTTGTTATACCTGTACCTGTATTTAAAAAAAAAATGAAACATTAACGAATTTCTATATAGAAAATGAATTTTAAAAGATGGAAGGATTTTGTTTGAATATTTTTTCTTTTAAATTTTTATTTTTTAAATCAATGGTCGATAAAATAGGAATTTATTTTTACTGGTCGATGAAAAAATAGTTTTCTTTTCTTTCTGATCGTCGTTAAGATAGGGATTTTCTATAATTGAAAAATTAAAATCATAATAATTAACAAATTATTAATAAACAAACGAACAAACAAACAAAAATTAAATTAAATTAATTCAATAAAAAATACATATATAAAATTAAATATATATATATATTTATTATATATTTGTATAATAATTTAATACTTTCCCAGTTAACACAAAACGTTAATATGACGTACGATTTACGTAATTTTTCAAAATGACGATTTTCAATATTAATGTTTCTTGTTAACTGGGTTGTTAATAATTTAGTATAATTAAAAACAAATAATTAAATAAAATTATTAACAAGTTGAACTTGACATTGATGAAAAATATTTAATACACAGTTTGCGATTAAACACGAGATACTTTTAAAGATAGAACTTTTTCGATTAATTTTATTCATAGTTGCGATTTTTTATCCCAAAAGATAAGGAATGTAGTTAATAACCTTGTTTAAATGATTAAACTAATAATTGTATATGAATATATAACGAAAGAATTGTATATTTTAACGATGGAATTTGCAAAAGGACTTTGAAATGTCTGGTGTAATTATATATCTTGTCAAATTTACGACAGATTTAAGATATGAAAATAGGTCGTTTAATGGACCTTGAAATGTTTGATAAGTTGTTTTTTTATTCATTTTAAAAATCTACAATTATTCCCATTACAAATGGGAAGCATATTAGGCTGTCAAGTATGAAATGGAGCAGATTCTCAATTCAATTATGTGCATTATTTGCTTCATTTCAAACTTGACAACTTAATATTTAGATATAAAAAAAAAAAGGGAACTTCAACTCTAAACGTTACTTATATTTTGTTTTTTTTAAATTGTATTTTAATTTATAAATAAAATTCATTATTGCGCAAAAAAATGATATTACAAAGCGTAAAAGAGTATTTTTTTTCTCGGCGTTATAATAAAGCATATTTCAATAACGTGAGATATGCAATATCACTAATAATCAGTAACTTTAATTAAAAAAAAGCAATTTTGTAATTTTTATATAAAATACGATTAATACTGTCAAAGTTAATTTGTTATATATTTTTTTTAATTGTTGATCTATTTGATATTGTTGAAACAGTTGTCAAATAGTACTAAAAAATAAAAACTAAATATGATTTTGCGTATTCATGTAATAATATGCTGCTAATTGACATTCCTTTTTTTTATTATTAGAAAAAATATAGAGGGAGAAGAATGTGTATGAAAAATTCTGATTTAAATTAAATCAATTCCTTCTAAGATCCAATATGTCATATTTCAAATATCTTGTATACGCCACGTGGCTTACGCGTCATTCATGTAAAGAATAAGAAATAAAAAATGTATGTTTATAATGCGACGATGTCTCTCGAACTATGATAAAAAGTTATCTCATATCATGCGTTTTCTTTCCGTCTGTTTGCGATAATAAGAATCAGGAGAGTCTGCGCCCCTTAAAATTTATATTAGTCTATTATGATTGGAGATAAACACCAAAATAATTCTTTTTTAATTAATCCGCTGCTTGTGACATTATCACGAAAATATATTTTAAAAAAGACAAGAAAAAACAAAAGAGAAAACCGTACCGAACGAAACATAAAAATAAATTGATAATAAATAAATTATTTCTTCTTCTTCTTCTTCTTCTACTTCTTCTACTTCTCCAAGCATTATGATTGGAAAAGAAATTTCTATTGGAATGAATTTGTTTGATCCTTTAAACGTGAAACAACATCATTGAAACTTATTAGTTTCAGTTGAGATAATAATATTAAAGTAAATGTGAGTTAGCGACAAATTGTTTATACATTAATAAAGTTTGATTATCAATGAACGATAAGAAAAGAAAAAAAGGTTTAATCTGCATGTATAATATCGAATACTGACTTTGATGATTACGCTTCACGTTCTAACTTCATGGATACCAAGAGGTGTTAGCCGTCAAAGGGTCATTTTAAAAGGTTATCATACTGAAGCTGAATGAAAATGTAGGGGGATTTTCGTCAGTGGACGAATCAGTTGGCCGTCATCGATCTACCGAGTACGACGGGTATAAACTTTTCGGAATACGGGTTGCAACATAAACATTTACATAGTACTCTGTATATCCATGCACATGCATATACAGAGGAGGCATTCGTGTAAATGAATTTATTAGAAATTCATTCATCAATCCTAGTACAATTCGATTAGTTAAGAAAATTATTAAACAATATATATATATTTAGTGAGAGTATTTAATTTAGAAAAAAAACTATATTGTTAAAAATAATACAATATGTCGAACATATTTGAAATGAAGTCTAAAGAAAAAACAGTAGAGACAGTTGAAAAGAATGAAACGAAGTTATTAAGAAATTGGTATATTTGGGCCATAGTAATGGCAGGATTGTCAAGTTTCTTATTAATTGTGATATTTTGGTGTACAAATGTTTTACAAAATGGTATATTATCTAATTTGATTATAAAAAACGGTACAAGAGCGTTTGATTTTTGGTCAAATCCTCCCGTTAAATTGGTACGAAACTATTATATCTACAATTATACGAACACAGATGATTTTGAAAGTGGTAAAGCTAACAAGTTGAAAGTACAACAATTGGGACCGTACATTTACAGGGAAACCCTGACACGTATTAATACTCAGATACATGAAAATGGTACAATTACTTATCAAGAGAAGAGATCTTATGAATGGGAAGGTGGAAATCCTGAGGATGATGTGATCATTGCACCTAACATATTACTATTAATGGTTACTTCAACCGCACGTAATTTCCATTATACTGGTCAATTGATGTTTGTCATTGCCATGTACACAATTAAAATCAAACCTTTCATTAAAGTCACCGTCGGTGATTATCTTTGGGGCTACGACGACAGTCTTTACAATATTCTGAAAACTTTTGGATTATTACAAAATTCTGCTGAAAAATTTGCCATTCAGACAAAAGTAAATATATATTTTTATTTTTTTATTTATTTTTCTTCTTAGCTGGGGGGGGGGCACCATAACTATAATCTAATTGTTATTTATTCCAGATAGTTAACAATACTCAATGATTTATAATTAAGTAAATTTAATTTAAATATTTCATATTTAACAAATAGAATTTTTTTCTTTAAGTGGCTTATTTAATAACGAATGATACAATTGATATTATTATTATTTTGTATTATTTTTAGGGTTTATAGGCTTTCTATATAATTGTTTAGTTACTTGAACAAAAATGATTATGATTTTTCTCTTGATTTTAGACCAATGAAATTTGGAAAGATCGTTTGATGATAAGTACAGGTTCCGATGATCTCAACAATATTGGCATCGTTTTAGGTGTCAATGGAAAGAATTATTTAAATATTTGGGGGGATGAAGAATGTGATAAAGTTGATGGTACCGATGGGAGCATATTTCCACGTAATTGGATTAAAAATCAAAGTATTCCTTTGCGTTTATACATTAAGGAATTATGCAAATCGATGTTATTCAATTTTCATGAATACAGTCAGGTCCAAGGTATACCTAGTTTGAAGTAAGTCTCTCTATTATTTTAAAAGAAAAAAAAAAGAAGAAAATAAATTTAACGTAGGATTATTTTATCATACAGATATAAATTGTCAATGGATTCGTTTCAAGTTTCTACGAAAGAGACCTGCTTTTGTCCGAAAATAGATGTTAATTCAGAAGAAAGAAAGTGTCCTCCATCAGGAACAATAAACGTTACAAAATGTTTTGACAATTTACCAGTAATCTTTTCATTGCCGCATTTTTATGGCGCTGAAAAATCATTGATAGAATCGATAGATGGTTTAAAACCCGAACAGAATCTCCACGAAAGTAGCTTGGAATTGCATCAGGTAAACATTTAAATATATTTTTCAGTAAAATACAAACATAATTGAATAATACGACAAACGTTGATTTCTTTTTTTTTTTTTGTTTTCTTTTTTCTCGATAAATTTCAGTTTTTGGCTGTGCCAATGAACGGCACGATGAGGCTACAATTAAATTTAGAAGTGAAAAAAGTTTTTGACACATCGTACCGAAATTTAAGTGATGGTACATTGTTACCAATATTTTGGAATGAAGTAACACTCGACGTGCTTCCACAAGATTTCATAGACATTTTTTACAATGCATATTTCACGATCACATTCGTTGAAGTTGCTTTTCGATGGGGTAGCATTTTAATATTTCTATGTTCGATTTGTGCGCTTTATGTTGCTCGAAGGCATCATCAAATACAACGATCCAATGTATAGAAATGTTTCTGATCGAAACAAGATATTAGAATGATGAAGACATTTTCGAATCAACTTTATTATTTCATTCCATTAACAGTACGCTTACGAATGAACGTGTAGCCCAAAATGCGATGAGACTTTATTGGAAAGGAAATGAAAAGAATAAAAATGATAATTAAGATATAATCAAACAATATTACGATTAACTGAGATAATTAGTTTTAAAAAGAATTTTGATTTTTTAAAAGATCGTTTAAATTCGAGTAAAAGATTTTTTTTTGTGTTAAATACAAAGTAACACGTACTTTTTTTAATTACTTAATAATAATATTAATATTTGCCATTAAAACTGGCATTAATTTTTAATATATTGTAAATATTTGTGGTCAAAATATCAATCGTTTGATTTATTTTTATTCTGTATTTTTACTAGATTCGTATGTATATATGTCTATATATATATTTATATAATAAATTTATATAATAATTTTAATAATAAATAATTTTAATAATTTATACTTGACAACCTTATATAGATATATATATATATATATACATATGTATAATTACATAATAAAAAAAAATAAATTTTATTTTTATATTATATTTATTTATTGCTTACGTCTGCAAAAACTGATGTTAAAACAGAAAAATAAGATATATTTTTGTCGTCACGAATTCTTAAATCTCAGAGGTCGCATTATGAGGCAATATAACTGTTATCACGAGAGAGAGAGAGAGAGAGATTTAAACTTAATACAAATATTATTAACTCAATTATATTTTCTTAGAATGTAATATATTATAATTCTAGATAATATTAATTTTTTATAAAGAAAACATCTTACAATTAATAAATATATTATTTTTATACAAATACACTTAACTATTACGATTCAAAGAAACTATAAAGAAACACATTAAGGGAAACATTATAAAAAAAAAAAAAAAAAATAACACATGGAAGAAAAATGTAATATTTTGTAATATCGTTTGTGTGTGTTGTGTTATATGTGTTGTGTTGTGTTATATGTGTTGTATTGACGTTACATTTAGAATTAATTTTTACGGACGTTAAAAAGAGAAAAGAAATAAACGAACAAATCATCGTTGCATAGTTAAAATCGTTAATCTAAATATCATTCATTATTAACCAGTTAATGATAAGTAATAACTAGAATCCAAGAAAAAAATAATATAACATGACGTAAACATTGATGATTCTAATCGGAAATACAAAAGTCATTTAATAAATGATTAATCGTAAAGAAATATATGACTGTCGATAATAAGTTATTAGTTTTTTTTTCTCTAATTTGATTATAAAACTATTTCAAATATCGATACGATTATTATTATATATTAATCGATATGAAATTATCATTTATTACGTAATAGTAGTTACTAATTTTTAATATTTTTCTTATATATGCATATATTCTAATTTGGTAATGTAATAATTATATTTATCTTAGAAAAAGGAGAAAAAGAAAAAAAAAAAGAAAAATAATCAAAGTAACTGATTGTAAATTAATAGGTCATTCATATTAATCATCCGTATAACATCGCTGTTTTACAGAAATCTGCAATAAGATTGCATATCCAATTTAATATTGCTTGAAGAAAATTTTCATGAATTAAAGTAAAGCTATTTAAGTTTAAGGCTAATAATAATGGTTAATATTATTTTAATCAAATCATCAAAACGGAGTTAAAAGGGATTTTTTCTTACATAACTTTAACCAATAGCTTCTGTTCCTGTCGTTCACTCTGTTCATTTAAAAGAAACTTATAAAAATTTGGAATTACTATTAAATAAAATTGGATATTAAAATCACGATTGGCACCTTTGAGTTGACCTTAAAACTATAATTATGTTGTTACATCAATAATCAGGATATGTAAACACTCCAAAGTCTAAAACTCGAATATCATTTTCGTGTAAACATTCCAAAGTTTTAGGTTCAAATATCATTTGGACCTCAAACCCTTAATACAATCAACCGTTGTTCGCTCCCCAAACCAATGAGGCTCGTAGGCGTTAATGCAATTAACCAATTGGGAAGATAAAGTGCATTTTCCAATACCTGATTCGTCTTGCTAGGAAGTAATTTGACAAAGAGGGGAAGACAGGAATAATCTTAAAAGGAAGAACGATAGACGGTGCAGACAGTTAGCATTTTTCTGTCGAATCCTGTATTTGCATATAAGTCTGTAATTCAGTTGTTATTAATAAATCTGTGTCCAGTGTTAGCCGATAAGTTTGTATCCAGTGTTTTAATTAAAAAATCTTTATTCAATTTGTTAATACGTTTGATCTTGTAGTCAGTTTAATCATTGAATCACCTTAGGAAAATCATTCGTTAAAAGAAAAAACAACTAACTTATTTGTTAAATCAAATTAAAAAAGAATATTCTTGTGAAATTACTTAAAACCTATAACTAGTAATAGTGAATTTGTTCCTGAACAGACACAAGGGTCCACAGCTGTTAAAAATGACTTTTCTAATACAGATGTTATTCCTGTTATTCATATTGTCACAACACCCGAGTGATGCGATTATCGGATACGATTGCGGGCACCGGTCTGCGAACATCACGACCGTCTCACTTCTTAATGTAGATGAGTGTGATATCCCTTCTCTGGATGTTAACGTAACTCTGGTAAATATCCAACTACTACAGATTAACGAGTTTGATAGCACGACAGTCATTCAATGTAAGGTCGAAATAGATCGAACAGTAAAGAAATGTGGCATGTTTTCACACAACTCCGACGTTTTAAACGGACATTACGCATATCTAGAAGAAATCAATAGAGATCTTTGCTCTGAGATGCATCGGTATGGACAGATGCAAATATCAGGTACTGTTATCCGAGGGCTTAAACCCAATCACACCATCTCAAGACCAATAACGTTTGCCGGCATGGTGGATAACGAAGGGAAATGTGGAGGAGCTTCTTATTCTGATCCCTACGGTAGTTGGGACAACGTAATAGTAACAGGATTTGTGAAAATCACACTTCGAAGCTATGTAGCCACCGTCAGGATTAACACGAGAAAAATACATTTACAGTCCGGAGTTATATGCGAACTCGGAGACGGAAAGTGCATCGATCTTGACGGGGGAAACACTTACTGGGATTCTCTTCCTACAGATTCATGCGATTTTTCTAAATATGGAATATTATACGAGGGAGCGGCGAATAAAGCCAGAGACACCTTAAACGACCACGAGCAGACAGTTTACTCGCTCACGACCCAAGATATAGTTTTCGCCCTGGCAACTAAGTCTCAGTACACGATCTGTGGATACACTTTGCTGAAGACGGAACACCCAAAACTGCTCATTTTCGAGACGAAAGACGGAAATAGGTTCGCGAGTAAAAAGAAAGTAGGCGCTGTCAACCTGGATATCTTCACGTACCTGAACTCCAAATTCGTTTATGTAGAAAAGCACATTCGAACACAAATCAAACAATTGTATCGAGACGTAATGAGTCATCATTGTGAATTAGAACAAAAAACTCTTAAAAATGCTCTATCGATAGCTATTCAAGCCCCAGATATTTTTGCATACCACCTTATGAAGGGACCCGGATACATGGCTGTTGCAGCAGGGGAAGTTATTCACATAGTTAAATGCATCCCGGTTGAAGTAGCCATAGCAAGGACAACAGAATGTTATAACGAGCTACCTGTTTTAAGAGGAAACAAAATCCTATTCCTCACGCCTCAAACTCATATCTTATTCGAACAAGCAACTCAGGTGACGTGTAATACTCTAGTACCACCCATGTACCACTTAGAAAATTCTTGGTATAAACTAACTCCTAAACCAATGGAGTCGCTTCCTCCAATTGTAATGAAGCCGATGACTAAACCAACTTGGAAATATACAAATCCAGGGGATTTATCTACTAGTGGAATATACACAGAACGAGATCTTAATGAACTACGAGATCACATTATGTTCCCCGCGGAAAAACACTCCATTCTAAACACGATCGCTCGGAAAGCTGTAGGGAAGTCAACGATACCTCAAGGGATATTGTTCTCGAATTTACTGGACGAAAAAACCATAAAAATAATTACTACAAACGCTTGGGGCGAGATGTGGGGGCGACTTCTTAAATTTGGAAATATTAGCGCAGCTGTCTTGGGTATTGTTGTTATAATGCAAGGTATCAAGTTAATTATCGATACCATCATCCACGGTTACGCACTCCACAGCGTCTATGGTTGTTCCTTATATCTTCTTGGAGCTATATGGGACGCCGTTACCCATCTGTTATTACATCTAGCTCGTAGACCTACATCCTATAACCAGAAATGCAAAATGAAGGACAAAGACCTTGAAAATGGGTTGGTTGAGATGGGAGATAATCCCTCGACGAAGGCCACCACATCAAACGAGTACAATCCCTCATCACATGGGTCTTTAAATGCAGTTACTATAACAATGCCTTGAGAATCTGAAGACTTCATGCACGTTTTAAAAGTGGTGATTTTGTTTTGGAAGATGAGGAACGACCTGGACAGCCAGAAAACGTTTAAACATGAAGAATTGGAGGAATTACTTCAAGAAAACTCATCTCAAACACTTGACGAGTTGTCTACATCGTTGGTGATTGATTTATCAACTGTAGGAAAACGCCTTAAAGCTTTGGAAATGATCCAAAAAAAAGGAAATAGAGTTCCATATGAATTAAAATCGAGGGACGTCGAAGGGGAGAATTCACTTTTTATGAAGATTTTAAAAATTGGGTCGATTCATGGATTGTCTCGAAGGATGGGTTCTTTCGACAGGGTATCCGTCTCCAGCCCGAAATATGGGAAAAAGTAGTAGCAAGCGATGGGCAGTATTTTTATTAATATATTTTTTATTTTCATTAAAAATATTAAATCGTTATTTGTTTCTTAAAAAGAAAGCTACGAATTAATTCCAACACCTAATATAAAATCGGAAAGACCAAACGCAAATTGTTATTTAAATATCTGTTTCAATTTTTTTATTATGAAACTTATACTATTAAACTGCATTAAATAGTTCTTTTTTTTATGAACAAAATACGAGATTGATAAATATTATTTTTTTAACTGTATATTTCAGCTGATTCTTTATTTATTTTTTTTTTATTAATTTTACAAATAATACAAGTAAATTATTACCTTTTCTAAAAATTGTAAAGAATATACCTTTGTTTATATAAAATTGGTTATTAAACAATTTTACAAGACCTTTTGTAAAATTGATTGGTGTGAACATCCACCTAAAGTTTCTTATAATTAAATCTATTATATATATATATATATATATATATATGTGTGTTAAAAAAATGTAGTTAGTATAGTTAGTATAGTTATTCTTACGTTTAAAAAATTGAGAATAAGAAACATTATTCAGTAAGATAACGACCAAAGATAAGAACAAATATCAAACAAGTAATTTCGATAAGTCATTTAAGATAAGGTGATGAAAAAAAAAAAGAAGTAATTAAATTAAAAAAATAAAAGTATTTGCAAGTTAATTTATTTTTTATTGTATATAATGTTTATAGTATATATATATATCGATAGATAAATTAACAAAATTTGGGTAAAGAAAAAAAGAAATGAAAACGTTTGTGCACATAAAACTTATCAAACTACTTCGCATCATAATTCATTTTGTTTGAATTATTAAAAAAACAAAAGTGAGAGAGAAAAATGAAACTCCCATAAAAGTTAACACTTTTGAGTGTTTTCTTTTTTGCATATTACTTATTGGATCAACTATAATAACATGCATATTGTATAATAAATTAATGTGCTGCTTATAAGCGTGATTGTAGAAACATAATTTGTAAAATTAAAAGTCGATGCTTGATATCTCCTAGAAATCATTGATAAAAACAATAATAGTTATGTTACATTTGTCAATATAAACAATTTTTCATAATTAATTTTATAAATAAATAAAAACACTCCGATCGAAATTTCGCTCAATTTATTTCTATTGAATTTTTTGTCATTTTCTTTCTTTCATTTTTTTTTTCATTTTCATTTTTATTTTATCATTCGTCATTTTGTCAAAAACAAATAATCGAATCGAATATAAAAACAAGTAGCATTAATACTGAATCGTATAATAAATCACAGTGATTAATTTTTTTCATGCACAATGACACATTAACAATGATAATAATAATAATAATTATTATTATTATTATAATTATTATCAACATCATAGCATCGACTAATTATTTTTCGTTTTACGCATTAATTATCTTTTCTAATTGTTACAACGGTCCTTCTTTACGTTATTGTTTCGTCCTCGTATATATTATTATTATTATTATTAATATTATTATTATTATTATTGTCGAACACTCAGGTTGTATTATAAACAAATACATACATATATAAAACACCTGAGGGGGGAGATAAAAAATACAAAGTTTACTTATAACTGAATAACTTTTCACCCCCATCCCTGTGTGCTTATTTTTTTTTTGTTCGTCGATGTACATATACACATATAAACAAATAAGTAATATGTATGTAAAATACACATACAGATTCATATTTAGGACTCATCGAACGACCGATTGTGTAATGGCACCGCTCTTGCAAAATTACTGACAGTTTTATTAATTGTCGTTTACTAAAAAAAAAAGATAAAAGGAACATCTACGATTGTTTGTTTTACTTCATTATTATTAATATTATTAATATTATTATTATTATTATTATTATTATTTCTTTTTTTTTGTTTTTGTCATTTTTCGTTTTTCGTTGAGAAAAAAGTTAAACATTTTTTTAAATAAACTAAAATCATCTCTATTGGTTCGAATATTGGTCGTTCGAATTTAGGTTTATATCAAAATATTGAAAAAATGACGTTGATTCGAATGAAATATTATTTTCTGCACACATGAATAATCGTGAATTGTTGTGCGCGTAACCAACGATCTTCGAAAAATCTACGAGAACACTTTTCTTTGTTTTTTGTTTGTTTGTTTTTTTTAATTAATACTGCATCGAAAATCAGAAGTACGCGTTGTTTTCTTATTTATTTCTCACTTTTTTTTTTCTTTTTTTTTTTAATCTTTTTTATTATTTTATATTTTATTTTATCACTTGTCTTAAACTCGTTAAATCGTTACTTCCAGTTTTACAGACTAGCAAACGCGCATAAATAGCGACCTAACGCCGCCTTTTTTTTTTGCTTAGCATCTTACAATTAAAAATCGATAATCTTTTGTACGATTTCGTGCATCATGCACTAGGAACAGATCAGTGGCTTCCGTCAATGACGATGCGACGATAAATTATTATTATTATTATTTCGTTTTATTTCCAACGTCTAACTCTCTTTCTTTATTTGTATTATATTTTGTTATTTATCTTTAAAAACAATAACTAATTTCACATAACGTTAAAAGATAAAAGATAAACCCTTTTAGTCGAATAAATGAATTTTTCCAAATTTGTGTCAAAATTGTGTCAGGATAAAAACGTACAAAATAATGGCGTACAAAGGATCAAAGAGAAAACTTGTATATGAAATTATTTTGATAATTATCCAAAAGAATAAAATCTCTTTTTGTTTTTAGTTCATTTTTGTTACAATTTATTCATTATTGTTAATAAAATATTACCCGAAATCTACTAAAAAGTCATAAAGACAATGTTAAATGATGTACGACATGTATTGTACTATGATTATTTTATATCAAATAGATATCTAAAAAAAAAAATAACATAAATGTAATAAGAAACAAATAAAAAGCGGAAGGAAAAAATTTGATTGCGTCCTCATCGTCAAATACGATCATCGATATCATCGCGATCGCGATATTTAATAAAGTAATCCTAAGCAGCTCGCAACTCGTATATTTCTCGTGATTACTTGTCGAGAATTAATCGTACTTCAGTTATTTCATTCATGATGGTGTCCTTCTTGGGCTTCATACTATGCCGCGACCATCTTATCATCTTATCATCTTTTCATCTTCATCTTCATCTTCATCTACTGGCATCTAGGCAATTTATCCTTCCGGAAAATAGGAATGCGAGCGAGCGAGCGAGCGAGCTTAAAAACACACCTTCGGGGCGTTTCGTGTACGCAAGAAAAAAACTTAATTGTTATTAGTTCGCATCGCTGCTCCTCATCTTGCCGATTAGGCAGTTCACTTTTGCTCAATGATTTCTTTGATGCTGACATAAGAGCCAGTTAAAAAGCCTAACACACCGAATGATATAATGGCAAGATTTTTCCATAGTCTCCATTTGTACCTTCCAAGACCATCTTCTTGTTCCCAAACTGTTACCAATTCAATAACTGATGGAAACATCATACCAAGTGTCGACAAACAAACAGCTCCGACTAACGAAATGAACGGTCCGAGAGATGGCATAGCAATTGCTATGGATACCGTGAAGATTACCAATATTATTCTAAGGGAATATTCGGCGAATACTTTCTTAGAGCCGAAAAAGTGTCTAATGTTTTTCCAGATTATTTCCATAGGTACGTAGAATTGTAATCCGTACGTGAAGAATATCGCAATGGCTATCATGATTTTAGCAGATTGAGCAAGTATTTCGTCCTGTGGTGGATTTAACGTGATTGATGCTGCTGTTTTTTCACCGTATTTCCAATAACCGAAGAAACCTACGGTACTGTATAATAATACGACGAAGAACATCCCGGTATTCAAGACTCCTGGGCAACCAATGAAATGAGTTGGGGTTTTCATGTTGTTTTCCAAAGGCATTACCTGCAAATAATAATTACAATTATTTCTCAATATTAATTAATTTTAAATATTCTAACGGCAAATTTATCTTTAACATCTGACTTTCCTAATTTATTTTCTACACTCTGCAGGCTAAATGTAATTCGGTTTTTTTTTTTGTAGACCCTATCGCTAATTTTGCTAAATCAACTTAAATTAATATTACCCAAACATAAATAAATATTTTCAGATTAAATTACTATTTATATTATTTCATTCTTTTATCATTTTTATTCTCAACTAACTAACGTCAATTAAACGAAATGTTTAAATTCGGCACGCAGTAACTCCGCGTGAGGATCCCAGAGACCGGTATAATTGGAAAGTTTAATAACAGTTCCTTAACCTTTTAACTGTAGATGATGAGTTAATTCGTCGTAATACTTTTAAAACGACGCGAGTCTATTAAAACTCGATACGTCATATGATTCTTTTTGTTTCTTTTTATTTAAGAACATAAATAAAGTAAAGGTTGCTCAATTCGTAACACCGCCTAAATTGTACATTTGAAGTTGCAAATTGAATATTGTATCAAGAGTGTTTATAATGGCAATTAATCGTTCAGTAACGTCAATAATATTGATTTATATAACCAGTGTCTGTTAACGACTGAGTAGTATATATACCAAAAAGTCAGAGTTAAGAATCAACGTGGCGTTTTGAAAATGATAAGATAGATTAAAATGATAAGAATACTTACGACACCAATGCCTTCAAGAGCAAAGATTGCTGTACCGAAGAAGAGAGGAAGTTGAGCCCAGGAAGAAAAGTTAGGTACATCGCTGATAGTTGGTAAATCAGTAAATATGTAGTAGAAAGTTATTCCCATTCCGGTAGCGATCAATATATTGGCAAGCATAGAAAACGGTGCCAGGTACTTGAGATTTCTCACGAGAGAAAAGACTATGAGAAAAGGTAATAGTGCAGCCATATATAATCTTAATCGATTAACTGCTTCCCATTCCTGACCCATTTGCGTGTAATAAGTTACAACCTCTTCTAAATTCGTCGCAATAAAGACGATATATACGCAACAGCATCCGATCAAATCAATTACGAGAAATAGGTTTATGGTAGCCCTGAAAAAAAAAAGAGACATGACAATTCATGGTCAGATTTATCATGAGAAGAAAGGCAATTGACAGTGACCCTGAAAACAAAATCAAATTCTGAGGGTATGATATACCGGGCGTGTCTTTAAAATCACATTTACGAACTAATAAATTAACAATTTTCTATTCGGATTGTCGTCGTATTAAAACAATACAGTAACTGTAGATTCTTCATATCGTTGAATAAAAAAAAAAACGTTGTAATATATTAATTTGGTGCTTCTTTATTTTTTTGTCTATTCGTGTTAATTTGGTAAACCCACAGAACGAAGGATCAGACACGAAACTTCTTTGCTTTAAAAATCATTCGGTGGAGAAATATAAATAAATGCAAGTATTTTATTATATTATTCGATGAAATCGTAAATAAACATTCATACGATTGAATCCTACTATCTAAAAACGTAAATTCAAAGTTAAAAGATCCGATAAACCGCCAATGTATAAAACTCATTGAATCGCATAAACGTGTAACGCGGCTATATTTAGTCGCGCGTCGTTCCCATTTTTGTGACGACCTTGTAAATTCCCGAATACAAATTCCAATGCAATTAACATCGGTCGTATAAAACTCCTATAAAAAAAAAAAAGAACAAGTATTCGTAATTTATGTGGTAGACAAATACGATCACTTATGCGACTCGAAAACAAAATCATTGAAAGTCTACCACGGAATATGTTGAAAATGATTCATTTTAAAAATATGTACATTCTACCGTATGAAAAAAAAAGAGATTGAATAAATAATAAGAATAAAAAGTATTAAACTTACTTGGCAAGCCGAGCATACTTTTGTACGCCTTCGGGGCCAACAAGGAAAGCTGCTTCAGCAACATCAGCAAATCCCAAACTGGGAGTTTGTGTCCTTCTACAAAGTGCGTGTGCACATTTAACCAGTATATGTACACAGTAAGTGCAAATTGCACCGATGAAGAAAGTCGCGAATAGGCCAAAAATGAGTCCAGCATTTCTAAAGGCCAATGGCATAGCCAGTATGCCAGTACCAAGACTTCCTTTGAGCAGATGTATGAGTGTGTCAAGATCCGAGGTTGGATGGGCCAACTTTCGATGTTCGAATGGATCATAAAGGGCTGCCTCTTCGTCATTGGAACGTTCCACGAGAGGTAAAGTGGATCCATTGGTAACGGTGATTGGTACGTCATTTTTCTCGCACTTGTATCTGTAAAACCGTGGGCGTTAGTTTGGGTTAAGAAAATAATTATAATCAAAAGGTTGTACGATCTGTCATATATATATGTATATATATATATTTATATCGAATCTATATCCATTATACATGTATATATTTGTAGTACATATTCCATACACATATTTATATACATACATAAAGATATATATTTATATATCTAACAATTTATATGTAATGTACAGGTAATTAAATATTATGCACATGGAAAAAGGGAAAAAGTATTCTTTCTAGCCGCGAAAACACGACAAATGGCAAGCTTTTTTCAAAGGATTTAGGAACATTGCAATACTTTCTCTTTTTTTCCTTTGTTTTTTTATTTTATATTTTTCTTCTGAAGTCTCTTATACTCGTTTTTTTTTTTTTTTCATAGAAAATGCATTTCCGAATAGATACGCGTCTATGACTGTTTTTCTATTGTGGTTGTAAAAATAAAAAGAAATTAAGAAAAAAAAAAGGAGGATAAGGAAACGGAAGTGGATTAGGAAGAAGATAAAAAAATTAGAAGGTGGAAAGATAATAAAAAAATAAAAAAAAGCAAAGGAAGTAACAAAGAATAAAAATACACGGAACATGCTCGTTGTACGGTGTGTACGAATATGTATATACATAACCAATTAGCTTTGATTGACGAGTATACGCGTCATTGCAATTATTTGTATTACGCGACAAGTATTACTCGTCATGGCAAAAAAAGTAATTACCATTTGCTATTTTTTAATCGATTTACAGTGTTGTAATCTTCTTTTTAGAAAAAAAAGTATGTAACTAAATTGTGTCGCAGAAATCAAACGATGATCGAGTATACTCGTCAAGCACGGAGTATATTTAGCTGTTATAATATTTAATTAAGTTATAATCAAATAACTGTTTTACCTTTTTTTTTTTATCTGCATTAAGAGTATACTCGTAATAAGACAAAATTTTGCAATTTATCCATGACGAGTGTACTCGTCGTAATAAAATGTTGCAATTAATCAATGATGACTATACTAGTTGTCAACAGCTAATTGGTTAAATGTATATAATGTAATGAAAAAAAGGAACAAAAAAAATGATTAAAAATGGATAGCGAAAGGATTACGAAAAGGGGAAGAAGAATTTTATCGATAGAGCGGAAGCCGTGAAAAACGTAAATGCTCGAAGATGAAACCGAATAGATTCGCGTTAAGGAACTGTACCAGTGTGACACTTTCAAAAAATCGATTTTTTTTTTTTCTTGTCCTTTTCGACAGTTTATACCTTTAAGAATGTCTCGTTAAAATTTCAAGGCTACATCTCAAATATTTTTCGAATGGTAGCTTTTTGAAGAGCAATCGCTCGCAGGTTAATTAAATCCATAATTAAATCTTTAAACACATTCTAACTCAAAAAACAATTATCGAATAAACTTGAAATTTTAACTGAGTATTTTTGAATATATTTATTATACAATGATTATAAAATATTTTTAATTGAATAATAATTATTAATTTGGTATCGAAAAAATGACCATTTTTTTAGGCAAAAAAGCAAAGCCTTTTGTCAAAACTCTGCCATTTGGTCATATTTTGATATTTATCAAAAATCCTAGGTTCCATTGTACTGAGAATACCTTCTATTTAACCATCGTTTTTGGTTTTTCTGATTTCAGTCACTCAAGAGACCAGAATCATATCAGCAATGAAGGAACATTTTTTTTTTGGGCGTCTCTCCAAAGGCAACGCATAAATCGCTCGCATTTTAATATTTTTATAGAAAAACAAATTATATAACATAGTTCAATTATAGGCAAATATATCCTCAAACTTTCAATAGATTTGATGGAATAATTTTCATTAAAATAAAATTCTCAAATATTATCTAAATTTTGAGCGTTCATACTGGTATAGCTCCTTAATTGAAAAATAATCACAATGTAGTAGATAAATACGAAACTAACAGTAAACGATATTAAAGTCGATGAATAATACGAAGACGAACCAAAAAATCAAGTCATAGGCGTGAAAAAATTCTTGTATATCGCGAAAATTAAATTGACATATAACTTTATCTCTTTTGATTGAGATTTATAGTTATTTTATTATTATTTCGTAATTTTAATATTTCGACGGACGAGAGCGAGCTAAGAACGTTTTTCTTTACTTTTTTTTTTTTTTTTTTTTTTTACGAAATTCTGATGTACATTGCTGCTAGTAATTGCAGATTCGATTTCGGCGCGTTCCACGCATTATATTTTTGTCTCTATCAATCTCTCTCTCTCTTTTTCTCTCTTTCTTTCTCTCTCTCCCTCTCTCTCCCTCATTCTCTCCCTCTCTCTCTCTCTCTCTCTCTCTCTCTCTTTCCCTTTCCACATCTCGCTTTTTTTCGAATCTTCTTTTAATCCTGTAGAAAGAAATCCGTTTATTGGCGGAGCTTATGATAAAGAGAGACATTATAATTGGTGTTTACAAAATTTTTACGTGTACCTATTGTTTACAGTTTATCCGAAACAAAAAAACAAATTTATCTCAAAGCTAACGTTACAATTAACAATTTCACTTGATATTTCGGTTTTTGTATAAGGTCAACCAGAGGTTATTGTTTATAACGATAAGTCGTTAAACTCCATGATAAATATTTTTAATCTGTACAATCTATAAATATTATACAATCAAAATTGTTCAAAGAAATAATAAAGAACAAGTACAATATTCTAAGATTGCAATTCGTTATATGAAATTGATAACTTTATGTTCATTCGATTGGAATTTACTTTGGAACAAGTCACGGAAATAAATAGTTGAGTTTTTGGTTTTTTATTGAAACAACAACTCAAACCATTAGATGCGATTTACTTTACAGAAATTCCTCAGAGATTCCTTACTATACCTCTCGTTATCTTCGTTTTGCTTCATCTCTCCGTTAGAGTAACTGTCGCTATAAATTCTGCAAGCACACCGATGGCTTAATGAAAATAATTGATAATCACTGTCAACATCTTCATTTAGTTATAACGCGTCAACAATTTGGATTAATTCTGTTTTAATTCTAATTTACAAAGAACCGAAATATGAAGACATAAAAAATTGATCATACTATAGTGTCGAAAAATTAAAATGTAATCACTGTTTCTATGTACGTATGTATGTATGTATGTAATTGTATATAATATAAATAATAAAAAAATGTAATATATAATAATCATGTTCCAAAAAAAAGTCATGTTTAAATAGATAGAGTTGTGTATAGGTATTATAGGTACCCATATTAAGGTGCTTGCGGTAGTTTTCTCTCTCTCCGTAGTCGTCCGAAACTTTTTGTGTCTCTGAGAAAGCTCGAATGTAGCTTTTGCGTATCAGGTCAGGCTCAGAGGAAGTTGCCATCACCGCACTGCATCCCAACAGACGCATAATTAATAAACCCAGCGCCCAAGACACAGTACGACGCGACAAACAGACCTTTTTTCTTTGCTTTCTGACTATTTTTTCTTTTGCTTCCTCTTTTATATGTGCTCTCTATTTCTATCTTTATTTCTCTCTATCTCTCTCTTTCTACTTTCATATGCACATTTTGTCGAGAACAATTTCATAACGCTCCTTTCTATTTCTTTTTGTATTTAAAACTACGCCATTTTTCCACAACGACGACAATTGTTCTATACAAAGACACTTTTCTTTCTTTCTTTCTTTCTTTCTCTCTCTCTCTCTCTCTTTTTCTTTATGATTTGCACAATTTGTGCTAATTCTTTATTTTACCCATAAATCAATTTTTATTTCTCTTTTTGTTGTTTGCTTTTAGCTCTCTCCCTTTCTGTTTCTCTCTTTTTTTTATTTCTTTCTCACTCTCTCTCTCTCTCTCTCTCTCTCGCACTCCTACGCGCCATTTTTTTTTTTGATTTTACATACTCGACAATTCAAAACTAACCTCTTAACTGTGCCCCCAGTACAAGGGTACTCAACCTTTTTCCATCGGGTGCCGCATACGTTTATTTCCTATTCAAGCAGACCGCACATTTGCGCCGATAGAAAATTCAATGACTAAAAAAAAAAGGGGGAAAAAAAAATCATGACCGGACGACGCGGCACGTGGCCGCAAGTGTTTGGTAAAGTTGCCCTAGAATTATGCGGATGACGAGTATACTCGTTAAACGTCGAGTATTTTTTGCAGTTGCTGTAACATTCAATTAAATTATAACGAAAGTTTTCAACCTCTAAGGTATTTTATTTTATTGTTTTTAAAATTGTTTTCAATTTATAATTTGGAAAAAAAAATCAATTGATCTTTGAACCTTCGTAGAAATTAAAAATTCAAATAACTGCTTTTAACAATGAGTTATATTAAACTGTATT
Source organism: Mischocyttarus mexicanus (assembly GCA_023678845.1). NCBI lineage: Eukaryota > Metazoa > Arthropoda > Insecta > Hymenoptera > Vespidae > Mischocyttarus > Mischocyttarus mexicanus. The sequence continues at coordinate 1,169,411 of JACGTP010000012.1, read as the reverse complement.
ATTATTTTTCTATTTCTTTGTGAAACCTAATAATACTTTAAAACAATACATCGAATATATAAATAGTTTCTCAATGTATTTATTTCTATTGTCTCGAAAATATTTTTAAAATGTTTTAAAAATAACCAAACAAATGTGTTCAGTATTCTGGTAAATATTTGACGACAAATAAGAAATGTTAATAAAAAATTGTCTCGCACGAAGAGTATGCTCGTCATTCACAGTTAAGAGGTTAAACAAATCGTCCATGTTGATTAGGTATGTCAGTATTGTCATTTTATGTTCGTCAGTTCGTCATGTCATTTCGCGTCGCGGTCGCGTATCGCGGCTTTCTGCAAACCACACCGTTCGTGTTTTCATTTTCACATCGTCAGCTCATCGGACGAAGAGATTTATATTTTTGTGTTTTTATTTATTGCATATACATATATATATATATATATATTATATATATATTTTTTTTTACTTATTTTTTTATTCATTTTTAATAACTGCAACGCAGTTTAACGATATATCGTCTTATCTATCATTCTCTCAATTGTTACTCGCAGAGCACTTTGTTCGAGCCCGATATATATGCCCGGAGTTTGTTTATACACGAGTCTGGAATCATATAAATGCACATATTATACAGTAAAGACAGATCGTTTATCCTTTAAATATTAAACTACTTTCGTTCTTCGCTTGATTATTATTTTTTTTTTTTTGCATACCGCATGACCTCATCACGAAACATTTTTTTATTCCAGCTGATTCATGAGGAAACAATCTCTGGAATATTTGTTCTTTTTTTTTCTTTTGCTGCACCCTCCTCCTTCTTTCACGCGAGAACAAAATCCTTTCATGGAATTAGCACCATTGTACTATTTTTGTTCCATCATATATTACTCCATCTTTTTGAATGCGTCAGAGTTTCTCTCGTTGGGTTTAAGTTAAGGTTGAGTCAGTTTTATATACACGGTCATTGAAAAAGGTTTTTGATGGTTTATGTTTAATTACAACTCGCTCAAGTAACCGATTGAATGAAATATTTCTTTAATAAAATACTTTTCGTAACTTTCCAAATTCTTTTTTTAGATGTGACTGTACACAGTTATTGTTTTTCAAGTGACAAACAGAGTACTTATCACTGACGAAGCAACAATTTACGTTAATAGCTATGTAAATCGGCATATTTGTAGAATCTGAGGAGTCTTAACAACCAAAGTCGTATATAGTATGTCCTGCGATTATCCGAAATTATATGTGTTGTGTAGCATAATCTACAATCGTGTGATACTATCATTCATTTTCGTGAAAGGTACAATTACAGGAAATGTTTAATTGAACACGTTGGAACAATAAATTTTTCCTTGAGTCCAACAAATTAAACATGAAAATAACCCCCTCACCTCCATACGTGTAATTTTCCAATAAAACAGCGCACAGTAGCTTCAATTCCTCAAAACTTAGCCGAAAGTCAAAAGTATCTTTTTTTTAGATTTTTTACTCTTGGAATATGTGTAGTGTACACCGCCGTAGTCTTTGTCAACTATTTGTTATAAATAAATGTTCATTTAAATTATTAGCTAAAATGTGACCGTCTTACACATAGAATGTTGGATTTAAATATTATTTTAATATAAATATAAAAATATTAAGAGCGAGAAAGAAATAAAATATTAATTTTTAACCTTTTTCAATGATATTGTATTATAAAACGTACCTGTTGATTATACTAAAGAAAGAAATATTCTTATTCGTGTAAAAAAAATTGTAATCATAGTAACGTCATTGCAACGAATAAAAATGATATTATCGTCTTTAGTTTAAATTTACGTAACGTATCTCAAACGGTATCACGATTTTTCTAACGCAATTAGATAAATACAAATCATAAGATCTAATATTCGAGTTAATGTCAAAGATCGACGCATAACGATTACTCGACGCATAAGCATGCTCATTCCCTGATGCAATTATATTTGTCGATGTTTAATATGATTTCAAATTTTGAATAATAATAATAATTAAAATGATACGAATTGAACGAGCGAGTGATTAAGCACGAGCTTGAGAGCAAAAAATAACGCCGAGGGTGCAGCAAGAACGCAAACGCTTCGTCTGAATCGCATAAGAATTCAGCGGGTAACGCTTCAAGGTTTTCGAGTTTGAGGTATGGGAAGGGAGGAATTTGTCTTGTAAGTTTATATACATCTTTTTTCTTTAATTAATTAATTAATTAATAATTTTTAATAATCCTTCGAGATAAAAAGGAAAGTAGAAAAGAATAAATCAATCTTGTTAATTAGAATTGAATGGAAAAAAAAAAGAAATCCATGATGTTTCACAAGCATTTATATAAAAATCATTATTGTATTCGATTGGTGGTAATCAAGAAGCGTTATTACTTGCGTTCCAGCTACAATACGTATTGAAATATCAGCGATCAGGCGGTATGCAATGATAAAGAGGTACATAAGAAAAAAAAAGAAAAGGGGGTACACAAAGAGAGTGAGAGAATACACATATAACGAGATGCAATGCACAATATATGATCCTCGGGGGGTGTTCACTCACGTTCGCTCGAGCGCGGAGCAATTGGATTTGGCAATAAAGCAATGTGGCGATGATCGGTCGTGGTAGCGGATAACGTAATCGAACTCTCTCGATTATCACCGAACCACTTGTTCGATTTCATAAACCAACTTGGAAACTTACTTGACGAGAACCATGTCTGACAGTTCTGTTTTCACACCGTGCTTCTTTGGGTCGTATTCGGCTATCATCGGGCGCATGGGCGTTCTCTGTAAACAAAATCAAAGAACAATTAAATAAAAATAATAATAACAATTTTTTTTGCTTAATTATATATTAAAAATTAAAAATGTTCCATCTTTTTGATGCACGGTAAATGCATTGTGGGACACTTTTAAATCCATCTTGAAATATTGTAATAACTGAATGCACATAGTTTCATGAACGTAAATTAATTAATTTAACTGAATGATTAAAGTTATTCTTTTTCTTCCCCTAAAGAAATTACATTCTATTCTTATCTCTATTTACCAACCCCTAACCATGAACATAAAACAGTACAAAAAGTGCTCGAATTATATGACGTCTTTCATAAAATAGGGGCATGGTATGCAAAAGGTTGGCCACCCCTGGTTTAACCAAACCCATTTGCATCCTAAGCACGTATATGAGTGTAATTTTCCTGCCCGTTATCATCAAAGCGCAGTTTTTTTTATGCGTGTGAATTAAACACTAGGAACTCGTATATCTGCGTTATGGTGTTAATAATGGCCACTTTGCAACTATTTTTTTACACTTTTTGATGCAAATGGGGATTCAAATATTGAAATATTTTAAAATAGTTTACGAAGGTTTTAATATTTATCATTTTGATTTCCAAAGAAAGGGTTTATTTAAAATGCGAAACTTATATTTTGTATTATCGACAATGATAGTAAAAAGGGCTTTCAGACCGAAAGTACAGTGATTGCTCGGACGATGCAACATGTGAGCCAAGTATACTCGGAGTTGATTCGAGTTCGTTGGTCCCGTCTACGAGCTATTCCAAGATTCGTGAGTTTCGAGAGCAAAACGTGCACGAGAGGCTAAGGCAAATATTTCAAGCAACAACCAAAGCGCCGTTTATTACGAAAGGTTGATAAAGTATTTATGTTTTAATACTTTGAAGTAAGGAAAATTTGTGAAAATAAACAATAACACGTTGAACACTCTAATACTTGTTTTAATTATTCAAATATTTTGATAATTATTCATATATTTGAAAAGAAAAAGAATATTAATCGTAAATCCGACAATAAATAAAATCAATCTCTCGCTAAATGATAAAAAGTTATTTAAATATTTTACTATTTCAATTGAAAATGTAAATTGTGAAAATTCTCGTAAACTATACCGTTGCTTAAAATAATGATCATTTGTCAAATTGTTAAAAATATCTAACTATGCGTATTAACGTATTCAAAATATGGGACGCTTTTAACTTTATCAGGCTTCATAGAGTTAAACCTAATGACAGTTTTATGTATACTTATTTATATTGCAATCGGTTAAATTATGACTAAGTTATAAATACATTTTTATATTTCTACTATTCCACGAATAATAAATAAAATTATTTTCTTATGATAATAATAATAAAAATAATAATATTTATAATTATAATAAATGAAAATTGATGTATAATAAATGAAAATGATTGATAATTGAATTTAGTAGAAAATTTTTCTAATCGATTATCTACCGATTCGATCTTACGTTTAAATTTAAAAAAAGAATTATTCCGATTTATCAGTTTTTTTCCATTTTACAATAAGTATGTTTTAACTGTAGAGTAATCTATAAATATTGAAACAATTGTTGAAGTTATGTGTCTCTTTGAATGTACGCATATGCTGCAAAGACATTCACGTTATATTAAAACTTTACAGTTTTGTCATAAAAAACAGTTTTAACCGAATTGGCATACACGAAAGCTCAACAAATTATTGACCTATTAACTTCTTACAAGACTCATTTTCTTTGTAATTAAATTCCCTTATTACTTTGATATATAGAGAGAAGATAAAGAAAAACTATAGAAGCAAAATATCGTGAAACGTTCTCTCTTTTTTTCTTTTTCTTCCTTCTAATTTTTAATTTTAAATTTAAAAAAAGAAAAACAAGAATATGTGCGAAAAATTCGAGAAATATTTTTGAACGTTTGCCAAATTCTTTTTTTACCGATCCAATTTTTTTCTCCGAAGGACAACCAATAAATAGACAAATAGACAAAAATTAATTGCCTTTTTTCTCTTCTCAAATAATTCGTAGAGGAATAAGATTTGCGAATATTAAAATTTGCGATATATCTACGCTATTTAAAATTCTGAATAAATATAATACTAAAGATTCAATTTTATATCTTCTTTTTCATTACAAGAAAAAAATGTTATTATTAATCAGAATAGTCTCTCCTTTTATTTAAACAAACAAAAACCGATTTAACTGTTCCTACACACCGAGAATTTTCCACCAGTATTTAATAAACATAAAATTGATATTGATCAACAAAAGTGCTATTGCGTTTTCCGGAATTACGATAAAACATGAATGTTTTTCGGCACTCAAACGGGATTGAAACAAACCATAGAAATTGTAATAGAATTGAAAACTCTCAGGAAAAAACAACTATGATGATGAACTGTGATCCTATTTAACAAATAAAAATCTACAAATATATATTTAGGTTGTTTTATTATTCACCCTGATTCGAGATCGATCATTGTTAGATGTCAATGAGAGTGAACTCATCTCCACATCGTGAACGCTATCAGCATTTCCCATTTTATCCTTGATCAAAGTATCTCTTCTTTCTTAATACTCAATAACTTCTCCTAAAATATATTCCTATTGTTTTTCTTCGTAGCACGTAAAACTTTAACTCGAGAATACCACCTCGACACACAATTAAATAATCAATCTTTCAGAAAAAAAGAACAAAAACACTCACTCGCGGGATGTTATGAACTGATTAAATTAAAAAGTATCCTCCAAAAAATAGATTCTACTTTGTCGTAACTTTCATCGATCCAATAATAATCAATTCGGTCAATCATTGTAATAAACAATCTCCCAAGTGAATACATATTTTTACAAAAAAAAAAAAAAAATAAAATAAAATATTCAAAATAATCAATCAATCCGAAAATAAACCAAAAAGGCCAGGTCAACAAACGAGAAATGTGTTGCTGCTGCTGCTGCTACCCTTAACGAATAGAAACAAAACAAAAACAGAAGCGAAAACAAAATAAATAAAATAAAATAGGATAAATAGAAAAAGAAAGAAAGGTGTTGTTGGTACGAAGACGAGTTTAACTATCCGAGAGATCTCTTAGATAAAACTGTCGTAGAAATTTCTTTCTCTAAAACCCTGAGGTGGTAGTGTTGGTGGTGGTGGTGGTGTTTGGTGGTGGTAGTGGTGGTGGTGGTCCATTCCGGCGTATAAAACTGTTCGAGACACGTTAGAAACTCACGACGTAGAAAAGCGCGGATCGTTGCCAAAAATCTTTCGGCAATGTCCCGAGGACGCTGTACACGACTCTTTATATACGACTAACGACTACGAAAATAGGAAGAACAAATAGACGCGTGTCTAACTTCTTAACGTTAGTAACAACTATGACTCTCTTTACGCGATGACTATGGTCTCTAACCTTACGACTAAAACACATCTGTACAAACTCTGGTGCTATTAACAGGCATAAGCTCTTTAATAAGAAAAAAAATTGTTACTTATTGTTTAGCAACTATCGTCATAATCGTGTTCCAGAGTTTGACCAGCCATTTAGAATCCATCCTCTCCCACTTATGTTTCTTCTTTTTTTCTTTTTTCTTTTTTTCTTTCTGCAATTTTATTTTTCTACGCAACAGCACTTCTTATGCAAAAATAAAATTGCTGTCTCCAACAACCCCCACTATTTCATTCTACACCACTCCATCGTATCGCAAACTTCCACCCCCACCCTCCCACCTCTCATTCTCACTCTTATTTCTTAAAGTCCATTTAACGTGCACGCTAAAGACAGGTGTCATCGCCCACGCCGATCTTTATTTTCGATCCTCGAGCCCGAGCTAGTTTTCTACAACGTTGACCATTTTGTAACAGATAATAAACGTCATAGTAATGTTATTACGTATACACACATACTTGAGATTTGTAATCACCAGTGTAAAATATAACTTTAACAGTGGTATTACATTTCTGTTTATCTCTGTCTCTCCGAGGGAGAGTTTTTTTACCTCTTGCGTGATACAATACGATACGATAGGATAGGATACGATACGAAGGAACGGAATGGCGCCGAATGGGGCGCCGTGTTCACGAACGCAACACACACCACGGCTCGGAATCATTTGCGGTCTATTTAGAGCACGCGACGCGGCGCCTCGGTTAAGAAGCTACCGTATCCGTTCTAACATAACACGGGGATCGAAAAAAGATCGTTATTCCTGAGAAAGGATACGTCACCAGTGAAGTATTAAACTCTTGTCAGTTGATTAAAGCGGTTGTTGCGTAGGGTTCCGAATGAGTCCAGAGTTCTTTAAATTTCTTTCTTTTTTTACGTCTTTTTAATAAATTTATTTCATATTTTATGAGGTACGAAATTTGTAATATGTTAAATTACTTAATATGAGTTAATCAAAATATAAACTTCTTTTTTGTAACTTCGGTTTGCGAAAGCACGGAAATTTGTACCGCACAGGGTTCAAGTTTGACTTGATCCACTACTGTGCATCACTACTAGGAAATTATAAGCTGAATTCTATATGACGAGGTTAACGAGTTGTTACCGCAAAACCGAATTCACATATTTTGTTCAGGGTGAAACGAAAATATGTTTTCATTATTTCTGAGCATATAACAAAATAAAATATTAATAAATATCATATTATACAGTAGACTTCCGTATACCGCGATTCATATGTTATGAACATTTTTATTAATACGATTTTATTTTATTTTAATATTTATGTAAGTATTGTTTAGAATCCGACAAAAAAGATTATTAGATACCGTGAAGATTACATTTCATTTACGTTCCGCCAAAAGTTACCTTTTATACTTTGTGCCAAAAATGAGTTATGTAATTTACGTTGCTACAAATTTCATTAACAATTCAAGTAAAGTTCATTATTTCCTTTGATATTGTGTAAATATGTGTATAAAAGAGCATACTTTTCTCAAATTTGATTCTTCTCATTAAAAACTTATTTGACGAGCAATAACTCAAATTAATATAAATGTTAGTTTAGTGACTTTTGGATAAACCTATTTGCATTAAAATACGAAGAAATGTTTCATTTTAGCTAATAAGTTGTTCAATAAATCTATCCAGTTATTTTCAACAAACAGCAAAACCTACAAATTTGTAGAAACAAAGACAAGAAAATAATTCTAAATAAACAAAAAATTAATTCTAAAATTTTGAGTATTCCTGTATTTGATTATTTAGCAAGAACACGAGTTACTAGGAAGTTTTTATTGTATTTCTATTTCGATGAATACAATATTCTCATAAACTTCGGAAGCCTATTGTAATCATTATTTTCCCTACCATTCTTATCTCCCACTTCTTTTAGAAAAAAAAAAACAAATACAAATAAATAAAAATGTCAAACACGTTTTTCGATATGTGTCTAAAAAAAGGAAAAAAAAAATACAATACAATAGCGTATTCTCCCCAAAGGGGACAATCTTACACAATATCCTTTCACGGTCGACACCTTATCTTTGTCGTTAATGGTCACGCAATCGCTATTGAGAGATAAGTATAGTAAACTTTTATTAGTAACTTTATTTCTACACGAGTGCGTTGGCTCTGAACAAATTTTTCCGTAAACCTGATTTAACAAGGCAAGGGGGAGAGAGAACAATTTTACAGTAAATTTATCGGAAAAATCGATTTTTGTTTATTGATCTACAAAATTCTTCGAACATCCTAAAATATGTGAAGCCAACAAGTTTTATTTCCGAAAGAATTTTTTTTCCTCGAAATTGTGAACTATTTTTTAAGCGCATCGGATTGATAAAAAACGACTAGCCTACGTTAAATAAATTCTTGCTGGGACTGTACCAGCCTAATATTTACCTTTTGATATCTAACTTACAAATATACTTCAACAGATGTTGTAAGAAAGGGTTTTATATTTAATCTGAAACACTTTAACCCTCTTTTACGGGCCCGTGAAGTATTCAAGTTTCATGATAATATTGGGTTGGTGGAAAAAGAAATGTCGGATTTTTAGCCACAATTGTATAGGAAAATCCGACATTTTTTTTCCACCAACCCAAATATCAAAATTTTCCACATAAACGATTGGAAAGGGGATAAGCAGATCATTTTCTTATGCATCATCGAAACACGATATCATTAAGATACTTAACAATTACGTCAGTTATCAGAACTCTCACTTTTACTCGAGAAAATGTAAATGCTTATTTTGATGTTCTCGACTAAGAATATGCAGTATTAATAACATCATCATATAAAAATAATCTACTTTACGATAAGAAAAAATCCTTACTATCGTACAAAAGAAATATAAGAACAGTAGTAAAATAAAACTTACAGTAGAGACTTGAAAAGTTCTACCCTTCGGATCTACAGAAATAAAATTTGGTTAACTTTTAATATGGTTATTCTGTTACGTTTATGTTTTTTTTTTTTATTTTTTACACTTATCATTGTAACGTCTTCTTAATTTTACAACTCATGTCAATGTATTTCACGTCAGTATAAATTATTTCTAATTCTCGTTGAGAATTGATTGTAATATATTATTCTTTTCATAAAAAAAAAGAAAAAGTTTCTCATTACACTGACAACGAGATTTTGTATAATAAGAAATAAAATGAGTATCCTATATTCGTATCATCTCCTCTATAATGTTACCATCACGTGAATGAATACATTATGAATCCTAAATGAACGGAAGCTTGCAAAAGTAGTGCGCGCTAGGGTGGGCCGAGGTTCTCGAATAGCTTGACATGACACGACATGACACGAATATGATGACAAGGTCTCGAAGGTTAATCAAGAATAGACCGTCATTAATTCTAATATATATATATATATACGTCTACTTATCTGCATAATTTACTCTCGCAATCAAATGTGCGTGTGTTCGATAATAAAACATAGAACCCTCATAAAATGATATTGTATTTATTAAATATTAAATTGTCCTATAACTTTCTTACTTTTACTTGCTTAATTTTTACTTTTGTATTTTATTTTACTGATTGAAATTATGTCTAATAATTCATTCTATTCTATTAGTTTTCTCTGCTTCATAAATGTAAGAATACCAAGCATATTCCATTCTGAATAAAATGGGTTTTCGTGTAAACTTTGAATGGAAGTCCTGAATAGCTCATTGTCAGTGGTTAAACAACTCACTTACAATTAGAGAATCCTAACATCCCAGGTTTTAAGTCCTGATTAAAGTCCTACCAATAATTTTTTTCACGAATTCTATTATAAATATAAACTCGACAAATAAATTATAAAATAACAAAATAATTCTCCGTCCAGTAGTTTTGAGATGTAGAAATTAAAGAAAAAAAAAGAAAGTTTAACAAGCACACAGAACATCAATTTCTTATTACATTCAAACTGGAAGAGATACAATTATCGGTTTCGAGTATTAGATAAAAAAAAAATAATAAAATCGTCGTAATAATAGAGACAACGAATCGGCAAAAATTAAAGTGTGTGTCCATCGTAATTGATTTCGAGGAAAGAGAGAAGAGGAACGATTAGCGAGAAATTTTAAAAATAGAAATTAAGTGAGAGAAAAGAAAAACAAATGAGAATGTGAATATAGCCCAACAACAAATTAATAGTCAACAAGGATTGGCCCGTCAATTAACAAACCTACGTTCTTCAAACTGAAATCTATTAATTTGAGTTGGCGTCGATGAAGAAACGAAACGAAACGATGAGGAGGCTGAGAGGGAAAGGAGGGAAGAGGGAGGGGTGGAATCGTTTGTTATATTCGCAACAAACGATTCTATCTATTCATTGGCAGACTTTTATAGTTAGAGTATAGTCCTCGATTAAAAGAAATTGTTGGGATCAAAGGTGGATGGGGAGGGGAGAGAAGGAAGAGGAGAAACGTGTTTGAGAGTTCCTTTCGTGTTAGGGTTGTACGAATTGAAAACGATTGGGCGCTGTGTGTTACATACAACTCTCTTTCTGTACGATTCTTATTGCGGGAGACCGAGATTAATAAATACGAGCTTTAACCAGCCATCCGGCGCAATGACAATTAACGAATCTGCGAGTAACGTCACATCCTCATCTCATCTCATCTCATCTCATCTCGTCTGGTCGTCTGGTCTGGTTGGTCTGGTCTGGTTGGTCTCGTCTCGTTTCGACTCGTCCTCGGATATTTCTCTACCTCGTGCGAGATTTATCAACGCCACTGAACTGGCGTGAACACGCGGGATGCGCGTGGGAGGAAAGCACAGCACATCAAAGCAGAGCAGAGCAGAACTGAGCTGAGCTGGGCTGAGCAGAGCAGAGCAAAGCACATCATCGTCAGAGCAAATCATCGTCAGAGCACGTTTCTCCTTTGCCCCTGAATTACGAACGTGCGCGCGCGCGTTGTTTCGCCGTCACTTATTCGAACTACGTGGATGATGATCACGGTGAACTGGTTGGCAACAGCATTGACCTTCTTAATCCGCTTCGCGTGTTTTGGCCTCATCGAGGAGTGTTATATCCCTCTTTTTTCGTACTACATGGCTTTTACCGATTATACTAGATACGTATATAGTAGAGAATAGACCAGGACTGGATCGAGGATATTTTATACCTCGCACTTTTTTTCTTTTTAAGGGGACCAGATTTTGTAGGATTTCCCTTCTAGCCGCCATTTTGTCATCAATATATAGGAATCATTATACGAAAGTTTTGATTGAAATAAATAAATTTAAGTATCAAAAAAAAAACATTCTTTAAATTGTGGCCAATAAAATCAAATTAGACTTTTTATAATTATGTTAAAATCGACATATTTGAAAAATAACATTTCAAATCATTAGTCAGATTTTGACTTTTATTTGTTCTTTCTATTAGTTATTCAAGTATGAAATGGAGAAAAAAATGGACATAATTGAATTGAAATTTACTCCATTTCATACTTGACAACCTAATACTGACAATAAAACTCGGGGTCCACTTAAAGCCCATTGTACCCCAAGGTCAGTGCCCATTGTGCTGAAGTCTAAACCCCGGCCCTGACATAATAGAATACACATTTTAGACTAGTTCCCCGAAACATCGTACCTGCTGTTTGCGTGACTTCTATGCGAACGGTGAACCCTTTCCAATCTCTTATGATCTTTCTTCCGGCCGATATATCATGCGATACAACAAGTAACGGTAAATCGTTAAGTTCTCCTCCTCTTTCTCCTCCTCCTCGTCTGATACAAGTCTCGTCTCAACTCGTCCCAACTCGTCTAAACTCGTCACGTGTACATAAAGTTTCATTTTCGGCTTACGAAATGCGAAAATGGTTGCTCAACCAACCATATCATTATATTCCCTATTTACCTTTTCTCTACATCTTCAACATATTAATTTAAATATCTTTTTTCTAACATTATTTTATAATATATGCAAATAGCTACTAAGAAAAGTTATTTCCATAAATTTAATATTTCCTATAACGAGTAAGATTATTTATTCAAATTTGTTCGTTTTTTTTTTATTGTTAAATGCATACTTTTTACAGTTCGAAGTTTAAGTATTCCGTTAAAACGTAAAGGTTAAATAGATTCTACATTAGAATAAAAAAATTAATGTGTGTGAATAAATGTTTAAAAGTTATTTAAATCTTTGTCAAAACAAAAATACAATAATGCTAAAATCATATTTTTTTACAAATTATTTCCCACAGAAATCATCTAGTCTATGCCAATACGTTTGTTTTCATCTAAAAACTTATTATTTTTATAAAATTGAATTCTTATTCACGTAGAAGAATCCTAAAAGACGATTGATTAATTTGGTCTAATAAAGCTTTTAAAGAACATCATATTTATGAATAAAAAAAAAAATTATAGTTGAAAGAGAAAAAATGTAATACTGCCATATTCATCACAAGTGATTACAAACGATTGTTTTGGTAAATGGCTACAGTAATCATCGGAAGCTTGAACATCGTCAATTAACGAATTTTGAACATCATAGATAATTACAGAATACTTTGAAAATCAAAACTACATTATTCAATAATTAAAGATTTTAATTAGAAAATTATATATTTTATTATAGAAAATAGCTTTGCTATTTCATTTATACTTTAAACTAGAATCATTTATCATACTTAATCTATCACATATTACATTTAATTTTTCTATGTTCAAACACGAAGTATAACTTTATCTCATAAGTGCATTTGTTTTTGTAGGAGTAAAAAAAAAAGAAAGTAATTTTTAACTAATGTTCCATTTAACAGTGCATCGTATCAAAACATTTCAAGCATAAATAAGATTAACCAATACCATCTCCACTGGTAGGTAATAACCTTTATGGTCAGATTCCAAGCAATATTTGTAAATAAATATTCCGAAAAAAAAAGTAATCAAGTGCAATAGAGTTTACTAAGGCGCCACTATGCCCACCCATGACCTCTAGCAAGATAAACGATCTATGAATAAAAATGCGATCTTATATAACCACCACATTTATTATAATTTTTTCATATACTTAAATAGAGAGAGAGAGAGAGAGAGAGAGAGAGAGAGAATAAATGAAAATACATTGGTGGCGCCAGAAAACAAAATACATGAATTTAACATGACGGTCAAAGTATTATTAACATTATTAACGAACCGTCCTATTTGAAAATCAAATTGTTCCTCTATTGAACACATTGAGATCTAAAACATTTATACATTTCTTTCAACAATACGTGTAATCTACGACGACCGAATAGATTTCATAAATTTTCTTCGATCAAAAAGATAAAATAATTATAAATACTCGTCTCGTATCAGTTCAAAATTGTGCGAATTAAAAAGAAGAAAGCAAAAAAAAAACTGAAACGGGAAGGAGGAAAAAAATCGATCGAAATTTCTCGTTATGTTTATCGAGATTTGTAATTGGATATTTAAGCGGAAGTGAGGAATATCGTTAAGAGGACAAAATGTTGCGTATAATAGAACGGCGCCATGGTAAAGTATCGTACGGTTTGCAAAAGAAAGAAGGACAGAATGAGAATGAGACAGAAAGAGAGAGAGAGAGAGAGAGGATAGACAACACAGGTAAGGTAGTTGAAGGGTAGGGACAAATATCATTGGCAAAGTCTGGTGGGAATGGTGGGGAGAGAGGGGGGAGAGAAACGAGTAGCAAAGTTCAGGCATTGGCGATCGGTTTGAAAGAAGGGGCAAAAAGGAGGGGTGGTTGGAGGGGGAAAGTTAAAAGGTGCGCCTTCCTAAGGAGACCGAGAAAAAAAAAGAGACGGACGGAGGTAGTAAGGTAAAAAAAAGAAGAAAAAAAAAGGAAAAAAAAAAAAAAGAAATAAAAGAAATACAAAGATAGGGGGAAAGCATGCGACGAGAAAATTTCCATGACGTAGTTTAAACGTAGAGTCATGTGTACCTTATAGTCTACGTATGTAGTATGTATTACATACAACATACGTATAAGAAGACATACGTAAGCAAGTATATCGGATTGCCATGAAAGTTCACGTAGGATGGAGATGAATAATAAATATACTATCGTATTGTTTTCAAAATTGATGATCATTTTTTGGGGTAAAATCTAAATATAAATTTAAAATTAATCCAAACTGTTATAAATTTTGTTTGAAAATTTTAATAAGAACCTTTCCTTATTCTGGTAACTTAATTAATATAAAATTAACGTAACTATGTAATGAGTCCTAAATAATTGTCTGGAACTAAAGAAAAATGTTAATAATATTCTCGTGTAATCCACTAATCTTTAAACTCTTGTATTTAAGTAACTAAAATTAAAATATATGTATATATATGTATGTATATATATTTTGTCATTGCGTTACATTACGTTACATACGCAATAACACGTCATCGGTTATGCGAAACGATCACTTTAAACACTAGGTCCTAAGTTTTCTATCTCTCTCTCTCTCTCTCTCTCTCTCTCTCTCAATCTAACTCTTTGCTTGGATTCGGTCAAACCGGTTCTAAAACGACTACTACCTACTTGCTAAGAAAAAATAAAAAAATAAAAAAGAGGGAATAAAAAGAAAAATGTAATCCTGGGACAGAGTCACGAGGTACTCAAGAAAATGGCAAACGACCGAGAAATCGTTGCTAAAGGCAAAGGCTTCCACCCTTCCTCCTCCCCAACCAGTCGTCTTCTTCTTCTTCTTCTTCTTCTCAACTATTTCTATCATACACACACACACATACACGCATGCATACATACATACATACATACATACATACTTTCCTACTTTCACCAAAAGTTTAATCCTACTGATCGTGAAATGATATTCTCGTTCTGAAATCTGTTCATTTTTATACACACGTTTGTACATATGGATGATGATGATGATGACGTAAACGGTCATATTACTACCACGTGTTCAGTAAGTTCAGTACTTAGGAAGATGACAAATCATTATGTTTATTAACATATCAAATATCTAATAATAGTTTTTAACTTGTACAGTCATTACTTGTGATTATGGTCCGATAAAATCTATTAATCCGATTTATTTCTCCATAAATAAATCAGATTTTGATCCGATGTTAATGTAACATAATATTTTGACATTTTTTAAATAAAGAACAAAAGAATTTGTTGTGAAACAAATAAGAATGAAAAGAAAAATATATCCAGGTTTATAAAGAAATATTTTGCAATTTGAAGAGTAAGATAAGTATTTGTTGAAACGAATAAGAATAAAAGGAAATATATTATTTTATCGGATATTCCGAATCATTTAGTTTCCAGGAAGGAATCAAACCGCAAGGAAATTGCGATAAGAAAAATACGAGAACAAAAAAATAAAGAATAAACAAGGATAAATACTTTTTAAACGATTCTCGGATGGAAGGGGGTGATTAGGGTGGGAAAGTATAGCGAAGAGGAAAAAGGAAGAAAGAGGTTATTATATGTAGATAATTTCTTATCGAGTTGAGATTTGATGATTGATTCGTCAGTGTTAGATGCCGTGATAAAGAAATAATAATAATAATAATAATAAAAATCAAATATAAAAAAAGAGTTAAAAAGATTACTCATGCGCGCATATACAATAAAAATTTTATTGATCGATTACGTATTATTCTCGTGAGACAGATAATGTGAGATAATATTGCGTGACGAATCGTAATATCGATGTGTTCCATGATAATTCTCATCTGTGTTCATCGGTTATTTATTTTTTTTTTTTCAAGATAAAAATTATTTAGTTAATTCTAACTTTGATTTGGATTACGTTGGTTGCAATCTGTAATGTTTTTATTTGAATGTAAGAATAAATAAGAAGATGAAGATAAAAAAAGAAACTTTGACAAATTTTAATTGAAGTTCATGATATTCTCATCTGTGTTCTTCAGTTTTTGTTACGAGATAAAAATTATTTACAATTAGTTAATTCTAACGTTCGGTTGGATTGAATTGGTTGGTTAGTTTGTTGTACTCGGTAACATTTTTATTTGAATGCAAGAACAAATAAGAATAAGAAGAAGAAAAAAATGAAACCTTGAAAATTTTAATTGGATAAGTCAATTATTGACAATTTCTTAACAATTATGGGAACACTTGTATCAACGGGGATTTAATTACGATAATCAAATAATTATCTTTTATTGGAGAAACAAATTTATGGTCTCAAATGGTGACATTACGAACGAAAAAGAAAACTTCGAAAAGGAGAAGGAGGAAGAAGGAGGAGGAAGGGGGAGAAAGATAAATTGCGCAAAAATGTCAAGTAGGTTTGCGAAATTGACTGTCAAACGTGCGTCTTATCGGTTAGATCGTTGAACAAAATTTTAGTGCGTTGTCCGAATGGAAAATACGTACAATCGTTTTAACCGGTTTCCTCAAATTCCTATGAAACTTCAAACCCTGACACATCGTTTTGAAATAAATTAACATATCCTACATACACACACACACACGCACACACATTTATTCCTTTTATACGAAGAAAAAAAAAACAATTTATTCTAAATGTATTTTAATCAATACGTTTGTATTAATTTCACGTGGCCCGTGTGTTTAGGTCATCATCAGGTGTGAACGAAATCTACAACGGTTTTATTACGTTCCATTTCAAAAAAAAAAAAAAGAAAAGAAATGTTTCAAAAGAGAAATTATTTTAATCCGGATAAGAATAAAGTATAATTAAAACTTTACGATAATACATATTTATATATGTATTTATTACGAGAAAAAGAAATGTGAATACCGTTTATTATTAATAGTTTTTTTTAGGAACTAGTCGTGTGCGCGTGCGCACGAAAAAAATTTCAGCAAACCATTTTCTTTCAACAGCGTTTAACGCGAAGTTCAAAGATAACGGTACAAATAAACCTATTTTCTCTTCGTATTCTCTTTATGTATTCAAGGAGACATCATTATATTGATTTTATAGTATTTACAGGACAGAACTAAATTTCAAATATCCCAAAAACTTAATAATAATCCTATTACTCTAGAATTCATTTTTTAATTATATAAAAGTGAATTATACTAGGTTTGTCAAGTATGAAATGGAGCAAAAAAATACACATAATTGAATAGAAATTTGCTCCATTTCATACTTGACAACCTAATATTAAAACAAATATCTTTTTTATCAGTATCCACCGACAAATTACATTTCAAATATCCCCAAAAATTTAATAATAATAATACTATATTCGAGAAATAATTTTTGAATTTTATACAACATGAAATATATGAAAAAGTAATTATTTTATTCTTTAAGTTACGCAACGTTATTCACGAAAGTTAAAAAGAACTAGCGCACACACGGAGTTCGGCTAAATTTAGTAGTCAAAGAATGCGGAAGTGGGTAGAAAAAAAAAGAAACAACTACGAAAGCGTTGATAAAGTAAGGAAGAAAATAATTACTCAACACGTTATTAATTTAAAGAATATAAAATAATATTTGAAACTCACCTGAAATTTGCCCCCATGGACAGGTGGTGCGCCTTGATTTTGCATCTTATGCGACATCTTCTCGAAAACGTATGGAACACACCAAGTATGTGTCAGTGTGTATATATAAAATCTATATATATAACCCTGGTACTATTCAAACTCTTGTCTCTCTTTCTTTCTCTTTGAATGAATAAATACTCTGCGACAGATACACACACACACACACTCTCAAATACGTTTATATCTATCTCTGTGTTTACGTTCGCGCGTGTGTGTGTATATAAATACGTGTATGTAAATATTTCTGTTTTCTGACGGCACGAAACGGCAATGCCTTCAAACGTATCTCCTCCTCTTCTTTCTCTTTCAAATTATTCTTTTCTCTTTCCTTTTTCGAACTTTATTCTAAAGTCCGATTGTTTTTATTTTTCAAATAATTTCCCTCACTTTTAATCGAGCTTCGGCCCTTTTTCAGTATCTCACTCTTTCGAAAAATATCGTTTTAAAAATCAAAAACAATATATAACAGAAAAAATAATAAAAACAGTACGTGTATTTTGCTGTTAAATAAAAAAAAATACTTTTCTTCTTCTTCTTTTTTTACAATAATATTAATAATAATAATTAATAATATCAACGTATGTGCATATACACAACTCGATCGGATTTATCTTCACGAAGGTTCTAATTTAGAAAAACTAAACAAAAGTGTTTAACGACAATTCTCTCTCTTTCTCTAAATTTATTTCCAAATGGGATAAAAAAATATACAGAAACAGCCAAAAATAACACAGATGCAAACAAAAAATAAGATTGAATATACAATATAATATATATATATGTATTGATTAGAAAAAAATAACAGATTCTGATCAAAATAATCTCGTTTTAAGGCAAACTATGATATTTCGATAATTGGATTGGACAAAGTTTCAAGTGAGAGAGAAATTAAAAAAAAAAAATAAGAAAAACAAAACAAGTATGCGAATGTTATGAAAAAAACCGGGCAAAAAACAGCTTTTAAACTTCGTGTCCGTCGCGCAAAGACTCTCAAAGTAGAATGACGAAGACTATACTTCTCCGCCGATGTGGGAGGCCCGGTTTAACTCCGCTTCTTCTCCCTGCAACTTTCCACCACACTCCTCTCGCGTACGGCACCCCTCGCCACTCACTCTCTCTCTTTCCCTCTCCTTGCTTCCCTTTTTTTCTTACTCTTGTTTTTTTTCTTTCTCTTTCCTTTTCCCCCCTTTTATGCCATTTGCCATTGCTTATCCCCCCCACTCGACGACTGAAAAGTTTCATTCCGCTTCGTGCGCTTGCTTTTTATCCCCACCTTTCATTCTAATCCACGCTACTATTCTCTCTCACTCTCTCCGATATTATCCTCCCCCCTCCCCAACCGCCAACCACCCTACCCTTTCGTACCCAGCCCCTTTACCACTAACCCCTAACCCCTAGTCGTAGTTACGCAGACACGATTACGAGACTAGATATCTCATGGCCAAACTTTACGGTTAAACCTTACTAACTATTCCTCCCACCCACCCTCTTCCCATTCCTCTTACCACCCACAACCCAACTAACCCACGCACTTTAATTCAATGTTTTATCTTTCTTTCTCTCATCGTCGAATTTCTTTCATTCAGTTTTTCCTCATATTCGTTTTCCTTTCTTTTTTTGATTTTTTTCTTTTTCCAAAAATTGTCTAGACCAACCATAGGGAGGATCATTGTGTTCTTTCAAAACCCAGAGGAAGGGGCAGTTACCTAACTTTCCCTTAACTTCTTTCTCCATTGATCTTATTTTTTTCTTTTTCTCATGAATGATATTATATTAAATATCAGAAATTCTTATCTCTATAATTTCTTCTTGGTGTTAAGTTTATTTTATTGAAAATGTCGATGAAATCAGAGAAATAATCGAAGTTGATCGACATGTGTTAGCAGTCGTAGCATTGCCCAGGAGTTAAAGATCGACCATAAAACAGTTTTAAACCATTTACTCAAAGCTGGATTCAAAAAAAGACTAGATGTTGGGCGCCACACCAATAACCACACAGAAACGTGTAATGGATCGAATTTCCATCTACGAAGCCTTGACCAAACGGAATGAAATCGACCCATTTCTTAAACGGATGGTGACTGGGGATGAGAAATGGGTCACATACGACAACATTGTGCGAAAACAATCGTGTCAAGGCTTGTTGGAACAGCTTAAACTGTGCTCGAACCAGGACTAACGGTTAGGAAGGTTCTGCTGTGCATTTGGTGGGACTGGAAAGAAAACATTTATTATGAGTGGCTTCCAAGTAGCCAAACACTACATTCAGATCTCTAATGTCAACAATTGGACCGTTTGAAGCTACCGATTGACCAGAAACAGCCAGGATTGGTCAACAGGAGAGATGTTGTGTTTCATCAGGACAACGCCAGGGCCACACATGTTTAAAGTAACTCGCCAGAAACTCAGCCAGAAACTTGATTGAGATGTTTTGATGCATCCACCATATAATTCGGACCTGGCACTAAGCGATTACCATGCTTTTTATTGCATTACGAAACTTCCTTAGTGATAAGAAATTGGCATCGAGAGAAAATTGTGAGTTTTTTGCCAATAGGGATCAATACTTCTATGAAAAGTTACCTTTAAAATGGCAACAAATTATAGAACAAAACAGTACATATTTGATTTAAATCAGACAGTCCAAAACATGTTAAATAAATTCTTGAATTTGACGTTAAAGTAGTGGATTTTATTTTTTCGTCGACCTAATATATTGTCGAGGTGTATCCATCAATCTTTTTTAAAACGTACATATGCTGCACACGTTCTTTGAATAATTATTTTTATTTTTAAATTTGTAATCGTAAATAACGAAAAGAAAAAATATTATTAGAAAAATAATTATAAAATTATTACAGAAATAAAATTAAAATTATTATTTTAGAAATACTTAAAAAGTATCGCTAAATTTTTTATCCAAATTTTTTGTTATTTTATTCTCTTTAAATAAGAATAACATTGAAAAAAAATCCGACAAGCATCGACCAAGGGATTAATAATAATCGAATTGTTATTTTTAAATTAATGAAAATTTTTCAACGTTCTGGATAAATTTGTTTTCAAACTTTGAAGGATTAAATAATGTATCACTGTGAAGCAAAAAAGATTAAAGTTTTCAATAAGGTTTATCGATTTCTTTCAATCTATTGACCTTCCACATCCTTTTTTCTGTCAAGGATAAGATTTCGTAACATGCGAAATAAGATTTCGTAACATGCGAATTTGTTTTCTTCAAATAATCGATATTAGATGGATTTGTGTCTATGAGATGTTCAAAATAGTTGTATCTGTTTTTCTATAATAATTTATTGCATAATTTCTTTATTATCAAACACTTTCTCGATTTTATAACTTACTTTTATTTTTTTTTTTTCTAATACAAATAATCTATGTTCTGATAGATCGCAATAATTATTAATAGTTCAACTATTAAAAATTAATTTTATTTGATCTTTGTATAACCTTTTATCATTCTACTCATTTAATTTACTTGTTTTTAACGTTGCTACGCTGCTGAAAATAAAATTTATTGATTTATCTTTCTCCCCTTCTCTCAAAGTCTCTTTCTTTCTCTCTCTCTCTCTTTCTTTCTCTTATGCATTGAATGATTAAACACAGAAAACTAGAAAGTTCAAAAATAAATTATTTCGTTAAAGGAAATAAACAAGGAAAAATAAAAAACGAAAGAGATATGATTATTGTTTAGATTGCGGTACAAATAAATTGATTTGATAATTTTCTTCAACTCTTTTCCATTGTTTACTTTAAAGTATCATAGATTCGAGATAAAATATATAATATATCAGAATATAATAGTTATTAAATTCTAGAATGTTTATTCTTATCACGCAACTTGTTCATGATTAAGATTAATAATATCACGTTATAGTAATCACGTAATATTGAATAAACTCGGAAAAGTTATTACCCTATTTAAGAGAAAAACAAATCTCAAATCTTGAATTTCAAATAAATCATTTCATTTGGGTAAAATATTTACCGTTGATTTTGAATGAAAAAAGTTATATTTACAAGAAATAAATATATATTTTCACGAATTAAAGTAGTTAAAAAATAAATTCTACTTCTCCGATTTCATCTTCAGAGTAAGCAAAAACTAAATGCAACATTCATTTTATACGCAATAAGACAACGTATATGTATGTATGTATGTATGTATGTGTGTATATCTCAAAAGTTATGCTTTTAGTTTAATTTTATTTACAAACGTCAGCATTAAAACCTTAAACGTTATCGCGTAATATTTTATACGCCAAAAGGAATCCCATTTTATATACCATACGTTACAAATAACGTTAACATTTATAGCAAACAATAATTTAATTATTAAACAATCATGACAAAAATCGAATACAAATAATGAGTAGTCTTTAATTCTTTGTAAAGAAAAGAAAAAACAAAATTGTATAAATTTATTATTTAATAATCAGAATTTTCAAAGAACTATAACGAAGAATAAATAATTAACACCGTATATAAATGAATTTATACTATAGTATAAAATAAATAAAAATATAATAATTAATTTTGTAATATTGACTCATATTAATTATTACACAAATAATAATAATTTGTCACGGTGTTAAATTATTTCAAATATCCTATGTTGACAACACAACACAAAATAAATTTAATTTAAGGGGCTATACGCAGTTAGAATTTTCAAAAAATCGATTTTTTTTTGCATTTTCGGAATGTACATGTATTTGAGTATATTCTTTGAAAATTTCAAACCGATCCAGTAAATATTTTCGGAGATATACTCATATTTTTAAGGACACTTCAGAGCGTTAGAGTGGGTAGAGTGAAACTTTAAACGCGTTTTTCTCAAAACAGTGTTTACAAAGTTAATGATAACAAGATCTCAAAAACAGCTCAATCGATCGATCTGAAATTTTAACACAACCTTCTCAAATATATTCGTCAGGAATTAATCGAAGGAATAAGATTTCCGATAATTGTTTATATTTTTTTAAACAATGTTTCGGTCAAAATTTTGGTCGAAAATTTAACTTTTTTAATACACAGTCGGCATTTTATCAAAAATTAAAATTATAACTATTCCTTCGATCAATTCCAAGATTCATTTATCCACTAAAAGAATCTGACTTATTTTTGACTTTAAAATAATCCAAACCAAAGATATCATGATCACCGTCAAACGCCTTTTTTTGGAGGACTTTCTGGAAATCGTTTACCAATATCCTGCATTCAAAACAAAATAATAAACAAATATATACAAAATAAAATATCTGAAGTGCAAGTAATTAAAGCTTAAGTAATTTTATATCTGGATATACATCTCATATCCAGATACAAGAATAATCTGTTCGTATGTGGAAAAAAAATAAAAATAAAAAATAAAAAAAAAAAAGGGATACGCGCGCGGTCGTGTTTTAATATTGATCTATCAATCTTATCAATGAAAAAGATACGAAGATATTAAATGAATAAGCATCGTCTTACACTTTTGATTATATTGAAGAGTCAAGTTGTATATAAAATCTCGAGTATCGTATGATGGGTATAGCATTCCTTACAATCCGAGTCGCGTCTCTAATTCTAAAGTGAAAACTTTCCACTCGAAGTAAGAAAAAAGAAAGAAAGAAAGAAAGAAAAGGACAGAAAAGAAAAAAAAAAGGAAGGAAGAAAGGAAGGAAGGAAGGAAAGAAGGAAGGATGGCGTGTTTCGCTAAAATCTTAGCAAGAAGAACAGAACAGAATAACAGAAACGCGGGAAAGTTATGCTAGCTAAGAAACTAGATGGAACGTGAAAGAGTTAAACGTGCGTTGGCATAACGCCTTCTTCATGCCTCACTACTATAATCTTTGATTCCACTTTACAAATATGGAAAGGCAATATGATCACGAGGAGTAGTAGGGGCAAAAAAGAAAGTAAAGATGTACGATAAATAAAATTAAATATATATAAATATATTCTTACATAAATAAGAAGAATGAATGAACGTGTTAAAAAATATATATATTTATTATAATATTATATAATAATAAATAAAATAATAGATTTCTTTTTCCCCAAACTAATGTTATATATATTATATTGCGTGTGTGTGTGTGTGTGTGTGTGTTCTAACACAAATAAGAAGAAGATGAAAGGATTCTGACGTAGGAACCACACGACACCGGCGCCAAAAAACGAAAACTTGAAATTATCTTCGCCAATATAACCCATATTCCGCCCACACCTAAATGTTCCAGATTCAGTATAACTGTCTCTCCCGTGTTCTATTTGATAATAAAAATTGTTAGTAACCGATCGAAGACAGACAGACAGACATCTCGTCGCCAAGTTCCCATCGAAAACCACCTCCTATTTACACTATGTTAACTTTTAAGAAAGGCACGACCTTGAACGAGGAAACAACTTTTTATCTATAATAATCCCCCTTTCATTCGTTTTCTATACTCTCGTTTCCCCCCTTTTTTTCTATTTTTTTTTTATATTTGTATTATGTTCCCTTTCATTTTTGGACATCAAGGAAACTAATACCATCATCTCAACTATGAAAGATGAAAGAACCTAAAAGCAAATGTATATTTGTTATAGATGTGTGTGTTGGTGTGTGTGTGTGTGTGTAGGTTTTACAAGTTGAACAGGCAAGGAAGGGTACTTGTGGAGAGAAAGAGAAAAAGATATTCAAAGGAAGAAGGGAGAGGGTACGAAAGAAGGGAAAGGAAGGGGAATGTTGAAGAAAGAATGAGAGAGTAAAAGATTCCTTGTCCTAAGAGGGGACTCCAGACCACATGAGGCCCGCCGACGAATCCCCCCACCCTCCGACCCCTTTTGTACAGTACGCTACAAAAATTTTCTAACTTCTATTATTTTCTTCTATTCCCCTTTTTAGAAAGAACTTTTTGATACGATTCTATGTAAATGTTAGCCAATAAGATACGAGGAAGGTAACATTGATCGATCAATTGGTTTATTTATTTATTTATCTATTTAAATATGGAACAAATTTATAAAATGATCATCCATTAATATTCTTCCGTCAACGTTGCGAATTGATTACTGCTTTTCCTTTTTTTGTAAGAGAACTATTGTAGAACAAAATGATTGTTATTTTCTTTCTTTCTTAATTTACGCTCCAATTCTTTTCTATTTTAGGTTCTTAGGACAGTCCAAGTTAAAAGTACTTTTCAAACGGCAAGATGATTCGTACGATTTTGTAATTGACTTCCGTTTTATTGCGAGAGATTGCTAAAATTCGAGATAAAGAACTTTTAGAAGATATCACGTAATCCTTGCAAATTCCCATGTCTATAAAGCATGGAAAGATTTCAGTAAGATAAATGAATAATGAAACTAATTAGAAACTCGTGTTGAAGAGGAAATTAAATAATTGTTAAAATACTGAAAAAAAATGTTCTCCTATGTTTGAATAGTCAAACACCAACGGGTAGTGTCTGTTACGTTAATCTGGTTTTTTTAGGCGCAGTTTATACGAAGCGTCTACAAGACGCCGAAGACTGCGATGGAAATTTCCATTGCAGTTGGCACGTTGTGCGGTGTGACCGTACAGTCCACCATAAAAATTTATTCTCCCTTATTTCTACTTCTTCTTCTTCTTCTTCTTAATCTATTTGTTTTCTTTTTCTCCTTAAACACAAAACCTCTCTCTTACAAACGATCGAAGAAGAAGCATTATCGATGTTTCTATATAGAAAAAGTCAACTCATCTTATCTTTCTACGAATCTCTCTTACGATGTTACAATTCATGAAGATTAAATTAACTTAAGTCATTTTTCTCAATAGTTGATCATTGTTATAGGTAACAAAAACCTGTTGTGACATTTATAGACTATTTCTTCCTTTTTTTTTATCGTCCACATACCATTTACTAAGAAATTACTTACGAAGAATGATTAAACAAACGTATTGCGACAATACATTAATACGAGTTCTTAACTTATTATCAATGTATGTATGTATGTACAATGACGCGACATTGTAAAATTTTTCTTAACTAAACATAACTATTTCATGATTCTAAGCAATACGAGTTTTCTTAACTTCGTCTAATCTCAAATCTAATAATAAGTATTATTAATTCGTAATCTCGTTTTATTCATGTATTATTATAAGATATTTTATTACGATTAAATCTGGAATAATGTGTCATTTAAAAAAATAAAAAAAAATACATTTATTGGGTAATCGCCAATGAAAGCAAAAAAAAATATCAGCATCGCTATGACGCACGTGGTACGCTTATGTAATCAAAAATTCTGGTATGTCATTTAAGAATTTTTCTTCCTTTTATTTTATTTATATAATTTTATTGTCAACAGTTGATTATAACAATATTATTAAAATTAATCGTTCATCGAGCCGATCGTATATAATAAATTAGGAATAATTAAATTAAAAATAAGTTATTTAACGTATAATTGTAACTGTATCAAAATTCGCGGTTATTTTAATTAATAGAAATATCCACTAGAGAGCGCTAAGTTCTACACTGCGACCAATAGACGTGGAGCAATGCCGTTGGTCGTTTGTTACGTGCCAAATTATTCGATAACATAACCTAACTGATTTTTGATTGGCTATTTATTTCTAACCGTATTTATCTTCATAGAAACGACTGATGGAGAAAAAAAAAGTATTTTTCATGCAAATAAATATTTAGTTATTAGAAAATATTTTACACAGTAGATTTTCAATCAAGTAAAAAAATGTATTCAGTGGTTTAATTGTATCGTTAAGTTACTTCTAGTATAATCGGATAGTAAACTTCATTGAAAACAATTTTTTCCAATACTTGTCATTATTTGAAGTATTAATTCGATGCAAATGAATGAAAATAATTGTATAGTTGATATTAATTTTGATTAAAATATAGTGAATAGTTTTATTTCATTCAACAATATTTACGTACACGTTGTCACGTTAAGTCAACTTTACGAAGATAATGTGATCGATCAACGGTCAGGATATACAAAATATCAGTGAAGACAAATTGTACAAATATTTATAAAAGAAA
The DNA here is from genome assembly GCA_023678845.1 of Mischocyttarus mexicanus. NCBI lineage: Eukaryota > Metazoa > Arthropoda > Insecta > Hymenoptera > Vespidae > Mischocyttarus > Mischocyttarus mexicanus. The sequence continues at coordinate 1,142,644 of JACGTP010000012.1, read as the reverse complement.
GAAAGAGAAAGAGAGAGAGAGTGATAAAAAAGGTCGATAATAGTGATGTTCAACATAAATCTAAATATTATTTCAAATACGTGATTGATTAGTAGTGTGTGAATCGTAGAAGGCAATTTAAAAAATGTTAGTGAAATGTGATTTCAGTATTTGTTAATAAATCAATCATTATTTAGAAAAGAAAAATAAGGAAACTAATTATTGAGATTAAAGTTTCTAAGTTTTCTTTTTTTTTCTTTTGTTCAAAGAAAAACGATTAACTAGAAGTATTTTTTTTTGACGAACTGTAGTGATTAACATGAGTTACCATCGTATTTACAGAATGATGATTATGAAAAGGTTTTTTTGTTTAATTATTTTTAATTTTCTAGAAATACGTATGGACAGTTTAACATTAACATGTCAACATTGAAATTAAGTATGCAGGATAAGAAAGACTTGGACAAATTTATCAAATTCCTGGCGCTAAAGGCTGCTCAAATCATCGTACAATCTAGATCTGGTGAGAAAGTATGTACAAAATGTAAACCAAATTCAAAGGGAACCGATTGGGTAAGTTATTATAATCCATATTCACATTTTTTTTTCTTTTTCATTACATTATCGTTATCTTTTTAAATTTATTGCGTATCGTATTATCCATGAGTTACCTCATTTGCCAAGTTGATCAACAACACTAAACAAAAAGTTAGAGAAAATTAATAAACTAATATAATTTTGTATCGAATTATCATCAAAATTGTTCTGATTTATTGAAATTAAAAGCTCATCATTTATTTTTAATACAACAAGTTGTATTCATCATTTTGTCTTGCATGAACAACTCGCATATGGTTCTATGTGCAAGATTCGTTTAACCCACATCTAAATCTTTTCTTTAAGAACTTTTTGCGATCATAATTGTTGTTTAGTACAATTACTTAAATTCTCATTTTGTTTTTCGATAGATTCTCTTTATATTTTAATTGAGTATACACTTAAACGTATAAACGTCAAACTTTGTACGTTCATTGTGTCTTACCAATAATTATGTATCCGCCAATAATAATAAAAGTTATATATGTCTCAGTATATCTTAGAGTTTGACCGCAAAGAATTTAAATAAATTTATGTTATTGAAAAATATAATTTTATTGTTAGATGCATACACTAGTTTAAATCCTTTGTGAGTAAAGCAATAATTTTTCAATAGATATTTCTTATTTATTAGATTCAAGCAGAAAAATTGTATATTCATAAAGTATATTATCAATGAGGAAAACTGTTAATGATTATTTTTTAATAAATATTGATGATTTAACTTTCAAAATGCATTGATAAAATTAAATGCGTGTATATAAATTAATCCTTTACGTTGCCGATTGTACATTGAACGCAATGCGAGTCATTCATTCGTAAATAATTAATCAACTACATGTTTTTTATTATAATCTTTTGATATAGATAATATATATTTATATATGATTATGGGTTTTAATTGTATAGTTCAACTTAGCGATTCATGATGTACCGGATGCCTTAGCGGATGCTAAGAGAGCATTAAACAGTGAAATAGCTAATTCTATACCACTGTGTATAGAAATATCTTTAAGAACTGTAGAAGGTGATACAATGGTTTTGGAAACATGGTGTTTAGGTGTTCTACCAGAACACAGTGATCCTACAGTAAGAGTAACATATACAGTCTACAACAGGATGGGTATTTTATTAAAATCGTTACTATCTGTCTCGAGGGCTACTCCAGCTTATAAATTAAGTCGCAAACAAGGACCAGATTCTTATGTTATCTGTTACAACATTCATATGGGGGAACCTCAACTACATACTTTAGGTATTTATATTCATACCATTGTACACGCTTAACTTAACACGCGCGTTACTTATTTTATTTTAAATCAATAATTAAAATATTTATGAAACTGAGTTTACTGTTAAATTATACGTATTGTATGCAGATATGTATGTATTCGCAGGGTTAGTAAGTTAAGACTGACCACTCGAATAATTTTTACAATATTAGTAGTAGAAACAAAAAATGTTTCAGTTTACACATTTGTTCAAATAAATTTATGTAGATATATACTAATAAATTATTTTGATGTATCATAGGTGACAACTACAAACATGTACGAGTAGGACAACTCTGTACTCCTGTTGGTACTATTCATGTATCGGTACTATACAGGACTAAAATGACAATTTCTCCTACACATACAGGAAGAGATTCGATTATGCTTAAGAGCGATCATTTTCATTCGGATTTAAGTCCACGTCATGCCCGCTATCAGCAAAAGTATGATGAATTATTTTTTATACTTATTTTAAATCAGATATGCATGATGGAATATTTTGAATCATACATTAAACAATATACGCAAGTTGATGTCATCTTTAAGTAACATATTTAAACAGTTCTCTCTCTCTCTCTCTCTCTCTCTCACTCTCTCTCTCTTTCTATATATATATATATATATATAACAATTTCATATATGTTTTTTTTTTTTTTAGTGAGGAAAAGTCTAAATCTTTGAGCGATACTTTAAAAATGGGAGCATTTGCCGCTAGTAATCCACCTTTGGTTAAAGAAGGAGATTTAGTAATACCAGATGTACCATTTAGTTCTTTGTTAACTCCTCGACAAACATCACCACCGCCTGGTCCTCTTGCTGATACTTTAAATACAAAAAATGTAACAACAAGTGTTCCAACAGATGGAAACAATGGTAACAATGAAAAATTGTCCAATGATAATGCTACGTCGAAACCCAATTCTCAGAATGAATCTAGAAGAAGTAGCGCACATGATGATTTTATTATGGTAGATTTGGTAATTAAAGTCTTTAAAATAAAATATTTTAAATTTATATTTCAAATAAGCTCATATATCTCTTCAATAAATTTTTTTATAGAAAACACCTTTCGCTATTACTAATACCAAAAGCGATTTAGGAGCCTTTTATCGAGCATGTCAAAGTGCACCACAACTTCAAGCATTTATGGAGGAAAGAACACTGGCAGAACAAGTCGGAGATCTTACTAAACAATTGGAAACATTTGAAACAAATATGCAACATTACGAAGACATATTATCTTCGTTATGTCAAACAGAAAACAATAACTAATTAACAAATATTCAACGTATTTCGGATACATAAGAATATAATTTATCACACTATGCACTCATATTTATTATCATTGTTCTTATCGAATAGTATACAGTATCATTATCATCATCATCATTACTATTATTATTAGCAATGGATACCAATTTGCTTGGTGCTTGTTCGATGATTATTACTCGATGATAAAAGCTAGTAATTGCTTCAAAAATACGCAGCTTCTATTATAATTTTTATTTCTCTTTATTTTTTATATCAAATTGTGTAAACTTGATATAAGTAATCTTTTATAATACAAATTTTGATAAAATTTCATTTAAAGCACCATAAATATCGTAACTTAAAGCATTATAAAGTATATGCTACTGTTAAATGTTCTCTCGATTCTCATATATATTTACAAAAAAAAATGTTGGATATTAAGCTTTATTGGCTTAACCAAATAAGCATAATGTATGCATGTGTGCATGTGTGAGTATGCTTGTACACGCATATATATATTTATATATATAAATATATATCAAACGTTAACCCTCTTACAAGCCATTTTATTTTAAAGATATACGCTTATATATTTTAATTTTATATTCTTTATTGTTATTGGGTATTCAAAGTTCTTAATATTCTTTAAGTATATCTGTCCCTCGATTTAAACAGTATAACTTAAAATGATATTTAAGAGAGAAAGAAAATTATATATTATATATATATATACAAATATTTAATGCATTTGCAAAGAAAGTAAAAAAGTAAATTTGTTATTATTTTCAATTAGAAATGATTAATGTATATTTTGAGTAGCTAATCATTTTTTCTAGCAAATTATATTTAAATTAATATAATGTGTAAATTATTCTTCAATATATGATTATGAATTTTATATAATGTATAAATAATTGTAAACCTTTCGATGCAGCTATGTTGTTCGCAATTAAGATATGAAGATTTGAAAATTTGAAAATTTGTAAATCGAAGTAAAATATCAATGAATTACTATAGTCACCAGTAGAACATTGTAAACATTATGATGTTTGGTGACTATAGTTACCAATAGTATCGAAAGAGTTAATATAAAATAAAAATGAGAAATTTTTAATTTTTTTCTGTTTTTGTTGACTTAGTTTGATATCAATGATATCAATCATTATCATTAAAATGTCTATGAGAAGATTGTTCGTTCTAATGACATCGATAATTATTAATTAGTTTCAAGCAAATTGTTTATGGAACCTACATGTTGGTTCAATTTTTGACTCTGATTTATCGAGTATAATTTTTTTTGTATTTAATTTTATGTATTATATAATACGTTCACCACAAGTTAACAATAACAAAAATTTTAAAAAATGTACAATCAAATAATAATTTGAGATTTATTAATATATGACGAAGTAGATTAAAAAAAAAAATAGAAAATTCATTTTTTCAAACGTATGAAAGAAAAATGCATTTTCTAACTATGTATAAAAGTGTACTGTATAAATCAAAGGATGAGTTTAAGTTTTATATTTAATACGATATAATTATATATTTATAAGTAATATAATAATAATTTTTATATATGTATTATATAATATTATTTTGTAAACATGACAAAATATTTGGTTACAGAGGGTTAACTGCCGCTGTCATCATATATATATGTGAGAAAATGTGAATATTATATTATAGTTTATCATTAATAATTGTTAATTAGTATAATTGACAAATTTACTATTATGATCATTGTTTATTCATTAATAATTGTTAATTAGTATCACTGAAAGATTAGCAATTATTTATTGTCTGTATATATTGTAAATTATTATTTAGTACGATTATGAATTTCATTAAATAAAGAAGTTACGTTATCTTATGCTTATAATATTTACACTGATGAACTAATTTATATTTATACCTAGAAATACATTATGTGGTGTGTTGTTTGAGAGAGTTTATTAGCAAGTTATTTCTACGGTAGATGACAGCGTTTTATTCTCAAGTACACATGGTTTCTAACCTGTACAATATTTATAAATATTCAAACGCTAATATTCTAATATTCCTATGTTCAGTTTAACGTATAATAATATTAATTTTAGTTAAACATTTTTGAATTCATTCAATTTTTAAAATGTCTGACGAAAAGTTGTATCTCCGAGCAATTACGTTATTTTATTTTTATAAAGAGAAAAACGCAGTTGAAACGATAAAAAATAATTGTGATGTGAATGGTGAAAGTGTAGTTAATAAACTAATTGTTAAAAAATTGTTTCAAAAGTTTTGTGATCAAGATTTTAGGTTAGTGAATAATAATCGTTCTTATATGCATATTATTTTAATTAACACAAAAATTTTTAATACATTCGAAAGTATCAAAGTAACTCAAACAATATTTATTCCAAATTGGAATTATCTCTAGGATGATTGCATGTAACTTAATATTTCATTTTTCATAATTAAAATAAATTTTCTTAATAATGAATTTAAACATTATTAAATAATCAAATTTTGTGTAATTGCTAAACCGATAAATAATATAAAAAAAAAAAAAATATGTAATTTGATCAATTTTCTGTACTTTGTATTTTATGGGGCTAATTAATTTGCCAAATGAACGGTTAAAATATGTCATCGTTAAATAAAATAGCATCTTTCCAAGGAACATTTTTATAATTACTGCTCCTTAGATTTCTTTTCATAATAGGTAACTGTTGTTTTTTTATCATAGCTGAAATTAAAACAAATTTTTTTTCAATAACTCTTTCAATTGAAAAATCTAATCTTTTATAATTTTAAATTTTTATGGGTTTTACTGATTACTATGTTTACCTGACAGCAATACTCTGTCACTGGTTTTGTTCATTTTGGGCTGATTATTTATTTTAATTGTAAGTGGCACCTACATAAACTTACTTCAACTCTTTTTAACATTTTACTTGGCAGTGACTGTAAGGAAATAATGTCACGGATTTAGAATAGAAAAAACAAAATAGACAATATTTTAGATTTTTTTATGAATAAAATAATCTTTTGTTATATATACAGGATGATAACTAAAGTACATTTAAGTAAATTCCAAGTATACATCTAATATGTTGCCAAGAAACCAGCTTATGATATAAATAATACAATTTAGTATTATAAGACTTTAAAATATCTGACTCTTTGTTTTTTACCATCCTGTATAATTATTTATATATTATTTACATACCTTAAAATTTGCATCTTTAGATGCATCGTTTGTTTTTCCCCGTTTTGAGATTTTGGAAGATCTACGACCGTTATATGATTTACGTATCTTTTCTTTTTTTTCCTTAAAAATATATAAATTATTAAGTATGCAAACTGTTAGAAAGGATATGAGTAATGCGTAGTAGAAATACTTCATAGTGCAAACTATTAAGTATGGTGTGTTTAAATGTTTATAAATTTAATTACAAAATATCACCTCTGTTTTATTCCAATGTTTCTCTTGTTTTGATTCCTCTGTGCTAGAATTAGAATTAATAGAAAAACTATCATTTTCTCTTTTATTGGATCCTTTAGTACAATACTTCATATAATCTTCATTGCTCTTGTGTATATTTACAGATTCTGAGATATTTATGGAATCATGACGCTCTGTATCACTTTCAATATTATTAAAATCCAAATTAAAATGATGTATTTCTCTATCAGTTTTCATTGATTTTCGGAATTTTTTAGAATTTCTAGCAGTAGGATTACAAAACATTATTTTTTTATTTTGCTCACATTTATTTTGTTTCACTAATATCTCTTCATTTAATAATATCCTATCAGATATGATTGTAGGTTTATCTACATAAGCATTACTTTCCAATGTTTTAGAATTTTCTTTATTAGGTTGTTGTAAAAGCGTATCATTTATCTCCTCTGACTCGATGCTAACATTTTGTTTTTCTCTTACAACTACCCCTGAAGTTCTATGCGATTCTTCTACATTGTTCTTAGTGGAATCAATTGAATTTTTTAATAGTGGTACATTGTAAGATCTTTCAAAATTATTTATCATTTTGTTACTTTGTATTTGAGAGCTATTTGCAACATTGGATGCTACTTTAGACCACAAAATATTCTTATCAAAACCCAAAATTTCTAATAATCTAGAAATCTCATGTAAAGGCACATCATTGCGTAGCAGATTAGTAACGATTTTATTTGGTATATCATCTTTTAAACTGTCCGTTTTATTTTTTTTTGGAAAATGAGGCAACTGATTATCATTTAAATTTTCATATTTGTTTTGATTTTCCTTATTTACATCATTATTACTAGTATTTTTTACTTTTTGTATTTTGCTAGAAGAAGGTAAATCTGTCGAACTTAGCAGATAAGTTTTATCGCATACATTATTATCATTAATTGGAATCTGGTTATTGCACTTTTTACCACAGAAAGTACAAAGATGTTCTTTGAATTTAATGGCATTTTGTATCTGTCCTTTTTGCATATATTCTAATTTAGGCCAATAAAAATTAGAGTTAGAACCTAGCGTAACAAATAACTTCCAAAAATATGTTACATTTTTCCAATCTTCGGGAAAACCATTAAAGAATTTGAATCTAATATAATCCGGTAATTCTAAAACAAAACAATGCGTCTATTAAAATCAAATAATCATTTTAGCCAAAACTTAACAAAATATTTCTAAATCTTACCATCCGAATAATCTACAAGATTTCCATTGAGATGATATGTGTGATTAAAAATTGATTCCACAATTGTGGCAGTCAATCTTTTGTTTATAGGCTTACTACGTTCAACGTTTCCACTATATAAAATAAATATGAAAAAGAAAAATGGAAAAAAAATGATAAGTTATTTTAAGATAATTTAATTATTTCAATTTACCAATCTGAGGTTCCCATAATGATCAAATCACCCTTCTTACTTAACATAACTCTCCAATTAAAAAAATTTATAATTAGTTTTTCTTTAGGATTTGTAGTAACGTCTTTTTGATTATAACTGTAGTTATTTCTATGGTTGAAATCATTTCTTAACTTTTTATCCATTACAGAGTTATTAGCTACATTCATCTAAAATAACGACAAATTGTTATCATTTACAGACATATTAATAATTTTTAATCATCAATTAATAATATTTATTATTAAACTAATCTTTTATATTTACGCTGTAAAAGTAAAGATTGCAATTGATTCCTCACCGATTTTGATTTATTTCTGTGCGGTGAATCAACAATGAATAAATTCTTAAATTCATTTGATTTGCCAGACATACCACACGTTACAATAGTTAACGAGAAAACTACTGACAAATGAACTTAGGCACAATTTAAAAACAAAAACGTACCATTTCTCTAATAATACGCATTCATTGAATATATAATCTTCATTGAATGTTCGCGGGAACATTAATCAAATTTAAATAGTGGTGGTAAGTTCAATTGTTAAATGAAATAATTGAAACAAATTCAAAATATTGAATTTACGTTACTATAAACAAATTTTACGGTTATTACATTCGTGATATGGGATCTGATACATGGGAGAAGACCTCAATAGGTGCTCTTAACACATTCTTTTGTTTTGTCAATGTTTTAAAGCACCTAACCTACATTTCTTCTTATTTAAAATCTGCAATCATTTAGTTGCCAATTCAATAGACATAAGAATACTTTTGCCACGCTCGCCAAGTCTCAATTGACGTCGAAACCATTGTCAGAGCTACAGTCTTAGAACAATCTTTCAATTTCTTATCTCTGTTATGGTGTGTCATTTCATACTTTGTATAAAAAGACATCAGCAATTAAAGAACCTTTCTAAGAACCACAAGTACAATTTTATCTGTTGGAGATAACGAAATCTCACAGTCTGCATTCATTTTAGATTTCGCCTTTCACTCGCCACTCGTCCTACCGCGCGAAAGTTTAAATTAAATTATACACGTTTATCAAAATTAGTAAATGATTTATTTTTAAGAACAATATTAATTGCAATTTATTAAACAACCAAAATACAAAGTCGTAATGTGTCCAAAAATGTTTTGTTAGTTGTTGTATACCATAAGAGTAAATCTAAAAGAGAAAGTATAGTAAATGTAAAATAAATTCTATATGTTCATCAAATAATAACACATTAAATAGCAATTTTTTAAAGAACCGAAATACGAAGTCATAATATATTAAACATTTTTTCGCGTAATCTTTGTTGATTTACCGTAACAACAGTAAATCAGCAAAGGTAAAGTGTAATCTGTGATTCATCTTTGAACTAACAGATGACAGCACTATCGTACAATATCTATGTTTAAGATCCTTGTGACGTTAAGAGGGCATCGTTGGCAAGAGAGAGCCTTCACTGAGCAGTAAACAACATGGCTGGTTTACTTTCGTGTGCGGGTTATGTCGTTCCCGTCATTTCGTCCAAAAGTCTCTCAATTTTTGACAACTGATAGCTATTCTTGGTGAGTAAATACTACATTACACGATTAACATTATTATTTAACTTTAAACCTATTACAAACTTTGACAAAATTAAATCCCTCAATAACTGTTCTTAACTTTACATTATAATCAGAAACCGTATGTTCGTGTTTCTAAATCTCTAATAACATCTTATTACAATCCAATATTTTATATCATTTCATAATTACCATTAAAAAATCTTCATAACCTTAACCTCGATTCATAAATATTCAAAACATATTTAATCTTTTAATTTTTTTTATTTACCTCGTGTTTATACAATTACCTAAATTAAGTTACAAAAATTTACATTTTTTTTTTACTAAAAACAAATCTTTTCAATTTTTATATGTAAGATCATAATCATCATTATCATCATCATCATCATCATTACATTCCAACCTGCTTCAATCATTTTTAATAATTTTTCTATCGATACTTTTTTACTTTATCGATAATTGGAAAAAAAATACTATACTCATAATCTCAAATACAAATATCTCAAAATTAGCCTCGAACTATGATTAATTAAACTATATATAAATATTTATACGTGTGCTAACTTTTTACATGGAAAACACACATTCGTACCGCCCAACGGTTATCCGTCAACGAGTTCTCGTACTTTCCTCAACCTTTCCTCTCTTCTCCTCGTATTCTCTTACCCCTTACTCCACTTCTATTTTCCTACCGGTCACCGTTACCCCATTATTCTACCACTCCTTCGAACTTGTTTCATTAGTATTCTTTTTTTTTTCTTCTTCGAGCAACAGATAGTTATTTTTTTTTTCACTTTATTTTTGTTTTTTTTTTCTTTTTTTTCAAACGGAAAAACGTTCGCGAACTTTATCACCGTTCCTTTTTTTCTCATCAACCCCCTCCCCATTCCTCGTTCCTGTACCACTCCTTGCTTTAACCTGTTTATTTTTCTTTTTTTTCTTCCTTTACTTCTTTGCACAATCATCAAAATGCGAATGCAAGTTTTTTTTTACATTAACCTGTGTGTGTATGTACTTCCCGAACGAACTCTCATTCGGTAAGAATCGACGTGAACGAACGTGGGTGATTGGAGCGACACTTAGCGGGAGAAAAATTAACTAAAAACACGTTAGGGGAATACTTTTTTTCCTCCCACTTTTCTCGTTCATTAGATTTGATCGTTCGGTGTGTATATGCTTGTAAATCGGTGTATACGTTGTGTGTGTCACTCGTTGTACACCTCTTGTATACTTTTCACTCATATATTCCCCCCCTCTACTCTAATATTTTTCTTACTAGTTTCTTTCCCCTCATTCACGTCGTTTGAAAGAACGCGTAGATTGAAGAACCGAGCTGAAAATCAGATAAATGCATGATCGTTAAATGTTTGAGTGGCACGCGAAACGATCTTACTACTTACATTATATGACATTTTTTCTATTTCATTGCATTTCATATATATAATTTAAAACTATATATTATTTGGACCCTTTTATTTATAAAGTGGTGCAAGCCCATTTTCTGTTGTTTACAAAATATTTCAGATTAGAATATTAATCTATTCAAAAATATCAATTAATTATATCAAGTTTGATTTGTCAATATGTGTAATTTGAATAAATAAATTTCTTTTAGGCGAATTTAACTGAAATAATTTACATTTACTAGCTGCAAATGGACTTATATCACTTTCATAATTAGTCAATTGTACAAATTATTTCATTTCTAACTTTCTTGATGTTTAGAAAAAAGTTACGATGTATAAAGTTGATAAGATAATTTATATTTAGAAAAATATCAGTTTCCGGAAATATGATAAAAAAAATTTTATGATTTAATTTAAATTGAATTTTTATGACCTAATTTTTGTGATATTTCAAAATTAATCATAATATATAAAATTGTTAGTATAACTTATATTTAGAAAAATATCAGTTACCGGAAATTTTGATAATAAATTTTGAAGGTTCAATTTAAATTTAACTTTTATGATTTAATATCTTTGTGATATTTGGAAACCAATTATAATATATAAAATTAATAATATTATTTGTATTAAAAAATACATTAGTATTTTTTTTTTTTCAATAATTTGATAATAAATTTTATTATAAAAAAAAATCATATCGTAGAAAAAAGGAAATGGAAACAAAAATACAATTACACCAGTATGGTATTTTAAAAGTTATATAAGTCCATTTTTTAAACACTGAAACTCGTAGTATATCGTATTTCCGTTCTTATCTAAACAATGAAAACTGGAAAAAAAAGAGAAGGAAAAAATATATTTCAAACTTAAAAGTAATAAAAGTAGTTAATCGTTCTTCTTGGCACTCTTTAAGATATGAAAAGAATAATGCGTCGTCTTGTAGCTTGGAAATTCTTGATTGGAAATTTGCAATGACCTGTACCATTTAAAAGGTTAATTTTTACAGAACAGTTTCTAATGTAGTCAATAAGTATCAAGTACGATAACTAAACACGCAATTTGTATATAGATAGATCGGTTACAGTAAACACAACCATAAAATACTTATGTGTGCGTACACATTCCAATTATTTTTTTCTTCGAACGAGTTCAAGTCGATCTACCAACTCGATATTTCATTCCATTATAAAACGTTGCAATTAAATAATAAATTTCAATATATATATATATACAACTATCTTCTTAATAAATTAACATTTTTATTTTTTTATTTTATAATCAAAATTACAATTGAATTTTTTGTTTCTTTGCAATAAAGTAATATTTCGAAACAATTGTCAAAATGAATTAATTTAAGTTTTAATTACCTGTAAAATATCAGTGAAATAAAATTAATGCGTTAGAGTATGATAAGAATATAATTATTGCATTGTGAAATAGATATCGAAGAGAATTTTTTTTTTTTATTAGTAATAACATAGAAACAATTGAAAAAATTATTAGTATTGAATAAATGTATGAAAAAAATGTTTAAAGTTATAGTTTTCTGTTTATATTTTTATAAATTAGGTAATTTATAAAATGTTAAATTAAGTAAGAAAGTAGTAGCATTTTTATTTATCGATTGGGTGATCAGGGTTCGATTTCATATAGATATTTTATTTTTATTATTTTTTAATAATAATAATTTTCAAATTAATCATCAATTTAAAAGTATTATCAATTTTGATATAAATACACCTATCCTAAGGTATATAACTTATTTATTATACATTGAAGATAGGTTCCTTAAAAAACCGTGTGCATCTAAAACAAACTAAAATATGCATAATTCAGTTATTTATTTCAACGTAAAATAACAAATATACATAAAGGTATATATGGACCGTTTACTTTAAAAGTGGTGCAATTACCATTGAAGCTTCAATTACCTGTTATCTCATTTTTGCTGAAAATGGACTCACAATACTTTTAAAGTAAACGGTCCAAATACTAACTATAATAGTTATAAATAATCAAATTTACACCAAAATTAATCACAAATACGTAATATTTCGTGTTAAACAAAAAAATTTATTTACACACTACTAAATAAAATCTAAACCACTTTCAAATAAAAATTTTATCATTTCATTTGTTTTCATCTTACACATTTATTTAATAAAATTAATTAATATATGAAATTGTATTTGCAAAAAAAAAATAGACACAAACTTTACGAACAATTCGATTATAATTTTATTAATCTAAATTAAAATTGCTTCGTACAAACTAACAATATAAGTATAAGTCATATTTGTAATTATATAGATATAAACAAAATAAAAACACTATTCATAGAAAGTAACAATAGACGCAACAACAAACGAGGAAACTAAAACCGATGAGATAAATACACGGAATTACACATGATGTCACATCGGACGATAATAAGTCATTCATTCTCATGTCAGTATCTATAGGTGGTCGATAATACGTACAAGAGGGGGGTAGGAGGCATATGAAATAGGATACTTAAATAACTCTATTTTCTTTAGATTATATGAAAGAAATGTTGGGAACAATATTACTTTATTTTAAGTGCACATATAATATTGCTATTTTTCTATATTTATCTAATCTAATATATTAGGTTGTCAAGTATGAAATGGAGCAACAACAAAAATGCACATAATTGAATTGAAATTTGCTCAATTTCATATTTGACAACCTAATATATATATATATTGACTATTTATATTTATTGAATATTTATAAACTAATGAATTCATCATATTAATTAATTTGCATTAATAGGATCTAAATAATGCAGCTATTATTCAATTTAACGATTAACAAAATTAAGACCGTTATTGCAGATATATTATATTCGCATTTGTGAACTAAATATTATATAATCGTGAATATGTACAGAGTTTCCTAAAAGTAATTTTTTTTCTTTGAAAAAAAAAAAAATATAAGAACAAAGGAATCCATTGTTCGTTTATTAACACTTTAAAGGTCTAACGACTTGCAGCCTATGCGGTCTGTACGGACAGTGTACGGCTACCGCTGACGATCATTGTGGACGGAATACTTTTTCGCTAGACTGCACTCTTTTGTGTTTTTATTTTATTTTAGGTGCAAATAAAAGTAACTGCAATACTTCTATGTAGATGATCGAAAAAATCAACAGACGCATATATGCGTCCTCAGAGCTTAAAGAGTTAATAGAGTTACAATACTTTGTTTTTCATTTTAAGATTTGAATTTTTAGTTACGATGGTTTTTCAAAAAGTATAGGCCCACGATTAGGCCGCCATTTGAAATACCTGTGCTAAAACAATGTATAATTTTTCATTTTTATTTTCTTAGAAGTGAAAGAAACATTTTTCAATTATAAATTTATATGATTTTTCTTGATCTATATACATTATTTTATTAGCATGTGATATAAATTTGATCTTAATGTTTTGGGACACCTTATATATTATACATAAAGTATATGTGTTTTTGTTGCCGTATAAATAAGTTATAAATTATGTAACGTTCGATAATAATCAATGATATGTATAGATATCTAACTATATTTATTTTCTCGATATAATCACCTTCAATCTTCGATTAATTTTCTACAAAAGTCATAGTTCAATTTTTCTTTTTTTTTTTTTTTGCAAAATAACGTAATGAAAAAAAATTAGTTACAGGAAATTGCATTTATCTTGAAGTGACACAGCGTAACAATAAAATGGCAGTATAATTACACGATAAATTCGTGAAACGTATTGCATCGGTGTTTATTGTATGAATTTTTTTTTTTTTTCTTCTTTTTTCTCTGAAAATAATTGATAATAGATTTTTATGATTTATGATTCATTGTAAAGATAAATTTTATAATACAATATAACTTCTTTTATAGTTTCAACAGATGTTTTATTCTGTTTTCACATTATTATTTATATTTTTATTAACATTCTTTTTTCGTTGTAATAAACGAATTGAACAATTTTTAAAAATATTGATTTTAGTATAACATTTTAATTTTTTTCGAACCTTAATGAAAATAAATTTTGACTTTGTGGTCCGTTCGGGGCCCTACGCGGCTATATTTAATCCGTCACTGTATGCATATCGTATCAAATCTCTTTCTTTCATTATCTTTTAGCAAAATCTAGAATGTTCACCTTCTAAAGAAAGTAAATTGAGATTTATTGACATGCATAACCTATACCAGGGGTAGTCAACCTTTTTATATTCACCGTTCACTATTGTATCTTTCTGTTAGTAAAATTTGCTAACCTTCCAACCGGTTCCACAATAATAGTGTTTTATAAAATAGGAAAGTAACTTTTTATTTTATAGAATTTATAAAAACAAAGTTAGAGTAAGTTAAAACATATAATAATAATAATTATTATTATTAAAACAATATCTATCTAATAAATAATTTTAAAAAGTCAATTAAATTAAAACAAATGGAAAATAATTCAATATTGGATAAAACTCCTAATACCTCCCCCACCATAAAAGTTGGAATGCCCATTAGTGGGCGGTAGGAATCTGGTTGACTACCACTGACGTATACGGAAAAAATGGTAAAGGAAGATTACAAAAAAATGGTGAGTAAGGACACGTGGAGAAAAGATCCTTGGATAACCTTAGCTCGGTCACATCGATCCATAGTAATAGTACTTTGAATAATAGATATTCTTGTAACTCATACAATGGGTGTCGTTGGTGAATGACGAATCATAAACCCACCCCTTTCTTCCTCATAACTATCACCCCCCTTTTCTGTGAATTATTAAATTCACTAATGACAATAGGAAATTTGTTTTAAAAAATCATGTACATTTGTGTATATCTCAGATGACCCTAAATGTTTCGGTAATATTTTATAAACAGATTTCAACGATTGTAATAATGAAAAATGTTCATTAACAAATGTCGTTTAGAAATGCTTTAGCCTTGAGTGACAATTAGTCAAAATTGTTTGTACAATAAAATCATATCAATTAGTATAATACATAGGCTGTTTTCCAAAATTAAAAAGATGTAACATTTGTTTACTATAAAATAAAATAATTATTAAATAAAATTAATTACAATATTTTTTTTTTGAAAATGAGGTACGATAATATTATATTGAATTATATTTTTGCTATAAAAAATTATCTTCAATGTTTATTATAATCTTGAATCTGTATTACGTCTTGACTTCTTATGATTGTATTTCCTGTTTTTGAATTAATAAGTTTTTCCGTAAAATAAAAAAAAATAAAATATGCACTAGGCAAAAATAACTGATAGACAAAAGACGTCCTGCTATGCAATACAGTTTTCTTCGTACAGTCTCATCCACAAAGGGTTAATCATCCGGTATAACCAAAACAAATCTTTGCAACAGTGACTTTGCCCCGAGCAATTTTTCCGTACAATAAAAAAGACATCATAATTATTTCTATTATTAAATATTAATGACTCTCGCGTCTTGTGTACGAACATATATACATTTGTATTAATGTTTTTTACACTCAAAGCAATTGAACTATACGTTGGTAATTAATTTCAAGGTGTAATTCATTAAATAGAGGAGTTACGTAATTACAAGGAAAAAAAATCATGATAATCTATTCAATTATGCAACATAATGGTAAACATTAAAATTTATATTAATGAAGAATTATTATTGTGATTAAATTAAATATCGATTGAATAAAATATTTCTATTTCATTTTATTATTTATATGATATCAATTCGTTTAAAAAAGAATCAATGAAAGAAAAAAATTTATTTGTATAAAGTAATAGTGTTTTTATAGTATTGATTTTATAATTAATTCAATACAGAAATTCTAAACAGAATAAGTTTTTTTTCATACATTCATTATAGGTTATATTTAAATACTTATATTCATTGTAGGTTATATTTTGATTCATTCATTATGGGTTATATTATCGTACATTAATTATAGATTATATTTTCTTACATTAACTGTAGGTTGTATTTTAATACATTAACTATAGGTTATATTTTCCTTACATTAATTATAGGTTATATTTTCTTACATTAACTATAAGTTGTATTTATATACATTAACTAGGGGTTATATTTTCATACGTTAATAATAGATTATATTTTTGACATTAATTCCTGCCTACTCGGTTACAGGAAGATATTGAAACTTCAACGTTGCCAAGTTTTTACAATAAAATCATACGTCTTTTTGTAGTTTAGATAAGATTTATCGTCAAAGAGATTCTCAATCGATTGAAAAAAGAACCACGGTAAAATTTCTACTTCCAGAATAAACTATAGCTTTAAAGGAATCTTTTATTATTCAAAATGTATGCTAATGAAATTCCTATAGATAAGAATACGAGTAGAGTTTGAATTAAACGTTTACGACACAGTGAATTTTACTAAAAGAATTTACCAAACGGTCGAAAAAATTTGAAAATGTTGAACCGCAGAAATTGTTCGATAAAAATCAAACTCCAAACGTTTGTAGAGTTTTCGAAATCTTTCAAATGTTACTCTAATAGATTCTTCAAAACGCTCGAATGTTATAGGAAAAATTCATAAAAAAAAAGAAAATGGCTGCTACATTTAAAATAAAAAAAATCTGGCAAATTTACAAGAATATGTTCTTATATTTATTTTAATAATGAATATTTAATTTAGCTTTGATATACAATACCAAATAATTGTTTAGCATTCAACTAGTTCGATAATAAAAAAGTGTACAATGTTTTTATTTTTGACTTCACAATAACTATAATAATAAATGTTATTTTAATATATATATTAAGAACATATATTTTAGGTAATAAAGTAGCAAATAATTATTAGCGTTCAATTAGTTTAATATTAAAAAGAAAATCTACAACTTCTGTTGCAGATAGATTATATTTGATCGGTTACGACATAAAACAGATGTACATAAACTGTCGATAAGTTAAATGTTAAATGTCTAGATACTACAACTGACCTTAACAGTGTAAAGGATTAAAAATCTGCTTGAATATTCTCAATGCGATCGGGGAACGGTCATGTGGAGATGTGGGGTAGGGGTGGGGGTGAGGGTTGTTGGACATTGGTAGATATCAAAGATAAATATAGTTGGTTACGATAAAATCCAGGCTGAGGGAGAGGGTTGAAGGAACGTTAAGAGTAGTACTTGAATTATTATGTTCCAGTCGAAAGAACAAAACACATACATACACACACACACACACATAACGCGGTAATCCTCTTATTGGATTTTTTTACGCTCGATAGATAATACGTCATGTTTGAAAGGAATGAGTTCGTGTCATACGTTTTCTTTCCAATTATTCTACACCCCACCACCGTTTTTTAATCGTGAGAAATCATAGTGATCGCGTTAGCGTCTGACGTGGTTCTTCAATCGTTTTCTTTCGATCAAACAACGACAACGACGACTACTTAGCCAGAACGTTAGTTATCATTGTCACTATCATCATCATCATCATCATCATCATCATAGTCGTTGGAAACCTTGACCGTTGGTTAAAAGGCCAATCACGAATAGGCATCTCGTAGAAGAGAGACACGAACATTTAAAAATATTCTTTTGCATGTGTGTGTTTTAATACTACTATTAGCCAAAATATAATAATATTTTTTATATCCCTTTACGAGAATGAAAGTAAAACATTGTCAACGCACTCCAACGTTATTCTTACTTGGTTATATTAATTCATATAAGAAGGGTGTAGGGGGGAGAGTTACATACACGTTCGACCTTGACCGATGTTCACCAACAAATAATATACTTCTGTGCTTTGATTCCATGTAAAAATGATACATAAACTACTAAAACTACTACAATCCGATATACTCTATATGTTTATGAAACTTTCAAAGCGAGTTACGACGATATCATTTGAATCATTGATAACTTTTATGTACTTTCGATATGGTAAGAAAGAGTTCTTAGCTAACATTTTTTTTTTTTCTTCTTTTTCTTTTTTTCTTTTTTTCTTTTTTTTTTTTTTTTTTCTTAACTACGACGTTAAACTAAAGAAAGGTCGAATCGAACTACGAACTGATTATAATATATTTTTTCCATATAGATATTAGGTTGTCAAGTATGAAATGGAGCAAAAAAAAATGCACATAATTGAATTGAGAATTTGCTCCATTTTATATTTGATAATCTAGTATATAATATTAAATTGAATTGATATTCAAATCAAAACTTGTATATTAAATTGAAAGTTCTTAATACGGGGAAGAGTATCAACCAATTTACGAGTCAAACGAAAAGTGAAAGATTTTTAAGGGGAGTATTTTCAGTGTTGGGAGGAGAACGGGGAAATATCGATCGAGAAAAAACAATGTGTATATCTGAACAGTTTATTTGGAAAATGTCTCCTAACAAGTCCATTTATGTTTCAATTGAGATATTTAAAAGTTTGCGTTACAATGGAATATAGGATACCATCAGTGTATCACAGGCTATTTAACATTCTGGATTTATTAGCCATAATTTTAAGAATTTTTTTACTTCTTTATAAGACCGAAAGTGCTGGTCAATCAAGCCGTGTGCCATTGATCGAAACGAGTGATAGTCAGAAGGTAAAAAGTCGTAGTAAAAAAAATAACTGTGTATATTAATCTCCGTTTTTTTTTACCTTACATTTTTACCTATACTCCGGTTGATATTATCTAACTTAAACCAGGATTAGTTCAAAGTAATGTGGAGATTCTTACAAGTTTGATTTTACGCATCTAATCAAAAAAAGATATATACCCATACGTTAATGCAAGGGGGGGGGGGTTATTTTTTTGGTGGAAACTGGCTCGTCCAATTTCAACTTTACAGTCTTTTATATAACTTTTTTTTTTTTATACGATATTGAGGTTCTAAAGTCATTGTGCCTTTAAGCAGGTGCCTTTTGTACTTTAACCTAGAGCCGGACCTGAGTCTTAGGTAAGATCGATTGAGATTATCTGGGGTCGCTAAAACGATTTACTTTTGTGATGATGGTCTTCTTTTCAAAATAGCGTTGGGGGTACCCTCTAAACTTGTTTGGTTTTCACCACCTGGTCAAAAATAAATACTAAAAAACGACACCTTCTTAAGGGACAATGTTTGTACCACAAATCCTTCAACTTTCTAATCCTCTTTAACGCTATTTATTTCTTTTACTACGACTTTGGAGTCTTGAAGTTATTAACGTTTCTAGACAGGTGCTTTTTGCATCCCCAGAATCGACCTTGATCTTACAATTAATTTAAATCAATGATCTTTTTACAAAAAAAAATATGCGTTTGCATAAAGTGTAAAAATAGTGTAATAGTAACAATAATCATTATTATGGTGGTAATAATTATAATAATATTTCAATATTAATAACACGACATAATATCATAATATTAAATCTAGCAATAAATTAATAATTTAACCAACATTACTTAAAAAAAATAAACGATGTTATGAAACTGACCTATTTATGATTATTCTTTTTTGATAAAACTGTGCAATGTCATAAATAATTGTCTGTTTTATCATAAAAAATTAATATATTTTTGGCTCAGATATCATCTAGTTCGAAAAAAAAGAAAAAATATAAAAAATAAGAATTTGTTCGTGATATATTAGAAAAAAAATCCGCATTTAGATCAAATTACTTTAACGATAAAGTTAAAAGGAAAAAACGTTTATATCTATTGTTGACCATGCCGCGCCCTTTGCTATCTTCGGCCCTACCCTTCCTTCAGACACTGCAGGGGTTTAGTTCTTTCCGTTGCCATTAAAAGTCGTCACAAACGTTTGTGTTCGTCGATGGTTTAGTAAAAAACTACGACGTGTGGGGACGAACAGTATAGTTACACACAACACACACTTTTGGAAATAACTCGAAGCCGAGCCTAGTTCGTAAATTATTTATCCGAGGAATAGTTGATAATCGTGTCATTAAAGGAGCGTCCAATCTAACCGACCAACCAACCAATAGTCGAGAAATAGCTTCAACAGACAAAAGACTATCGCCATCGTTATCTTTTTTCTATTTTATATACCGTTCTAGAGAAATTGCTGTTATTTTCCAAGGTTGCTGTAATGTATTTATAAATAACTTTAAGGGTAGAATAAGACTTACATGCATTGTACTTCTATGATGACTTCTAGGGCTGACCAAACATGTCTATAGCAAAGCGATTTTTGATCTATAGTTCAAGAAAATTAGTCGGAATTTGATGCCATGAAATGAACGTTGCTTGAAAATCCAAATTATTGAAATTATTAATTTATTTTTTTTCACGAATTTATTTTTTAACTAAAAATGCACATTTTTGCGAGTCTAAACAGGAACACAACACTACTTATTGTTGATCACTTTCCCGATCTATTCACACATTTTAATATAGTGATCAAGAAAAAATAAATAATCTATTAGGAAATGAAATAATGATAATAACTCTTCAAACTGATATTTTTAATCTTACAAGTCTAGGAAACTTTGAGGAAAATTTTACCATTCGAAAAAGTAACATACGCAAAAGCTACTATAGTAGCGTACCGTTCAAACATCCTCAAAAGAGGATGTTACTTTTAGTAATTAAAAATTTAAGTATTAGAAATCTATCACTGGAATATTATTTAGATTAATTAAATTAATTTTTGAAGAAATTTTTAGATTTATGACGTATGCCTTCACGTTTTATTCCGAAAAAACTGACTTGTGTTGTGAAAAATATCGTTGTATTAAAATTACTGATGAGATACTTTCTATTGTGATAAATTCTCATTTGTTTAATGCACGATAACAATCAAAAACACTCTTAGTACAATTTTAAAATGTGGATGCTGCATAATAAATAAACATAGCTAAAAACTCAACACGCAATCTTCAGATATAAACCCGATAGAAGAACACTTGTATAAGATTACTTGAAACGTCAAATCAGAAAACATCAAATTTTCTCAAAGAAAAGAAAAAAAGAAATGCTTAAAAAAATGTGCCAATAAAATTTGTAGAAAACAAAATCCCACAATGCATAACATCAAATTTAATTAATCCAATATTTAAAAGAAAATTACAGCAATTATAAAACCAATAGAAAGAACATCTCATACAATGTTAATTAATTTTATTTGTTATATAATTTATAGTTTTTAAACTATGGTAGATAGCTATTGTTTGTGAATTTAAAAAAAAAAAGAAAAATTACTTTATTGCCGATATATTTCTACCGATTATTTACTTCTTCTCCTTGTATATACAAGTAAATTATTATTTATTGCATCTTACTTATTTTCTTTTTAAAGATTTCGAAGAATGTGTGTCCTTGTTTAAAAAAAAAAAATCAATTAACAAACGACAAATTCACAAAGGCATTCTAAAGAATTTATTAACTTCAGGAATACTTTTCTAAACCCGTTATTATACATTTTGATCTATAACTAAAATTGGTTGTCAGTTGTTCAGGTTGCCATTTCTTAACTGACTCACCCTCTGTACACGTACTTACGTACCATGCATACATAAATATATGAACGAACTCTAGGGGATGGTGGGGAGAGATTCGTTGGAAGGTAGATAGGAATTTCTTCGTGAAAAGTCGAAAGATCATTTACGTAATATTATTACTGAGCCGTGTAACGAAAGAATTACAGACATTTTCGAAAGGGCATCA
>JACGTP010000012.1:956212-1106107 GCA_023678845.1 Mischocyttarus mexicanus | reverse complement strand
AACTGTTAATGAAAAAATAATTCTAGGTAAATCTGTGATATGTTGTCGTGTAACACCCTTACAAAAAGCAATGGTCGTTGAATTAATTAAAAAGAATAAAAATGCTGTCACATTGGCGATTGGAGATGGAGCTAATGATGTTTCGATGATAAAGACAGCTCATATTGGCGTTGGTATTAGTGGACAGGAAGGACTGCAAGCTGTACTAGCCTCCGATTATTCGATAGGGCAATTTAGGTTTTTAGAAAGATTGTTACTTGTCCATGGCAGGTGGTCATATTATAGAATGAGCAAGTTCCTTAGGTACTTCTTTTATAAAAATTTTGCATTCACTCTCTGCCATATCTGGTTCGCCTTCTTCTGTGGATTTAGCGCACAGGTATGTTTGAAATAAATAATAATCTTTATTTACGAACAAGGAACGTGAGCACCGGCGTTTAATGTATTAAAAATTAAACAAATAACATAAATGATGATTTTGAAAGGCGAATGCGATTCTTTAAGATTCCTTTGTTAGAGCAAAATTGCTCCAAAGTAGAGATAAAGAATATGATCTTAAATATAATAATCTGATATGTTTATATATATTTGTGAATGAATGTGTTATGCATGTATATGGTATATTTATAGATATATATTCGTATATAAGAAAATATATATATATTTATCTTTTTTTCCTTTTCATTTCATTTTTTAGACAGTGTTTGATCCAATGTACATTTCTGTCTATAATCTATTTTATACGTCACTACCAGTCTTGGCGGTTGGCATATTTGATCAAGATGTTAATGATAAAAATAGCCTAATGTATCCAAAGCTATATGCACCTGGACTTCAAAATCTTCTCTTTAACAAAAAAGAATTTTGTTGGAGCGCTCTACATGGTTTTTTTGCTAGTTGCGTGTTATTTTTGGTACCCTATGGTAAGTAATTAAATTCTTTCCGCATTTAACTATTTTCATTGACCGTAACTTATTTTTATATTTAAAGCATTTGAACAAAATAAACTAATAAAAATAAAATTGAATTTTAGGAACATACAAGGATGGAGTATCACCAAAGGGCTATGTACTTTCAGACCATATGCTGCTGGGCAGTGTTGTAGCTACGATATTAGTTATAGTTGTAACAGTTCAAATTGCTCTTGACACATCATATTGGACAATTGTTAATCATATTATGGTGTGGGGCTCGTTGATATGGTATTTTATTTTAGATTACTTTTATAACTTCGTCATAGGAGGTAGTTACGCTGGCAGTCTTACAATGGTACGTATATTTCAATATACTTTTATCAAGTTAAACCCTTTGCGCTCCAACTTACCAATATTGCTATCAATATCGTACTTTTGTGATTATAATAAAAATTACAAGATTAAAATATGTTATATATTAAAAATATTAATTGGCATGAAAATTTGTTTGAGCGACCCAATACATATCGAAGCATAGTAAAATAATATGAATCATAATTAACACTTTGAATGCCAATTTCGGCGTGGCAGTCAAAGTGTTAATACATATATGTATATATATATTTTTGTTTTTCTTTAAAGGCTATGTCAGAAGCAACATTTTGGTTCACGACAGTTATAACATGTATAATCCTAGTGATACCAGTTCTTTCATGGAGGTTCTTCTTTATGGATGTTAGGCCAACACTCTCCGATAGAGTAAGATTGAAACAAAGATTAGCGCAATTGCGTTCTCGTCAGAGTCAGGACATTTTGCGTACTCCATCAACGAGACGCACGCGAAGATCTCTGCGTTCGGGTTACGCATTTGCACATCAAGAAGGTTTCGGACGACTTATTACATCTGGAAAAATCATGCGCAAATTACCAAATGGTGCAGATTTTAAGTTCGCTATGCCATTTACTAATAATGTTACTAAACAAGTTAATGTTGCTACTACGTCGCCAAAGGAGAATGCATCTCGGAATTCGCACACATTGGATGCTATTACTCTGTGAATCTTTACGTTAATCACAGTGTTGCACAGTAAGTATGATTTCTTCGTTCACGTATTGTCTCGTGAGAATAAGTTTAAAGAAAAAAAAGGAAAACAAAAAAAAAAAAAGAAATAACATTGTCACTCAGTTTGCCTTATTGAAAGTTTTATGTCATAAATCATTCTTTTTCTTTACTTTATATTTATCCCAGGCAAAGACATATAATCATTTTTTTAAGTTTTTTTTTTTTAGAGGTATAAAGAAAAAATTAATTAATGAACGCGATCTGCCATTTATTATCTCAAAATCGAAAATAATTAAATAATTATGTTTTTTTTTTATTTTCTCTTTTAATTTTCTTTCTATTATTTTCTTCATTCGCGCTCATAATCGATTATTATTATATAAGAATCAGTTTTTTATATATAAAAGTTTTGTATAACGTTTCAGTATTTTGCATTTCAGTGAGGCACACTGTATTATAATAGTCTTAATCTATATTTTCTACCTCCTTAACTGCAATTGATTATATTTATGATTTACAACAATAATTCTATATATGTCAATTAAGATTGCGTGAAATATAATATTTTGTTCTCTTATATATATATATATATATTTCATATAAATATAATTAATCGTATCTCTTTCAAAAGTATTAAATTATTCATATTTGAGTTATTATTAAATTAATTAAATAATTATGATTTTTCTTATAAAACAATACACACATGTATACATACACAATACATAAATTAATTATATCGGAAAAAAAATTACACGCTTTAACAATTACAAAAGATTTAAAAGAAAAGAAAAAAAAGGAAAAGTATCGTATTCTGATATTTGGTTAACGATAATTAATATTTGTAATTTTTTTTTTTTTTTTCTTTTTTTGGAGAATTTACTTTCTTCGAAGATGATTTTTAAACCGTAGATGATAAGTAGTAATCATTTTAATATGTTATGGGGCAATGTATATATTCTGGGCATCGTATAAAATACCCATGTAAAAATTGAGCAATGTGTATAATTAACATGTATTGTATAGATTGCCCTGGGATATTCTATACATTTACTTGCAGCAATACATTGCCCCTGTAACATATATATATATATATACCATATGCAATTGTACAGCTTATAATAACGATAAGCATTCTAATCGTTATAAAAAAAAAAAAAAAAGAAATTCATTTTACTGTGATACGTGTAAATCATATACAGCAGTTTAAAATATTGATTAATTAATTTCTTTGTTTGCACTTTAAGTATACAAAAAAAAAAAAAGAGAAAAAAGAAGGAAGATTATTATATTTGTAGCGAGAAGTAGAAAAACATTAATTTGTCATTGATTAATCTTTTTATTATCTGTTATATAATTGCTATTAAAAAAAAAAAATCAACATTATCGAATCCATTGTCTTTTCTTCTTTTTCATTTACATAGAAGAATTATTATTGACGATACAATATTCTAAAAAAAAATATCATCTCTCTGGTAAGTTTAGCAATTGAATCAAGCGAAAACTATTATTGTAAATTTGTATCTACATAATTAAAAGCGTCTCAACCTTGAAACATACATTATTTATTCTTATTACTTCTAGTGTATGTACATCTAAAAAAAAAGAAAAGAAAAAAAAAAACATTCTTCTGCTGTTCTTACTTGTATTATATGCTATTTCTATAAAAAAAAAAAAAACCATGATCAATGTAAAGAATATATTTACTCTATACATTATTACTTGTACAAGCATATAATAGATATTCATAATTGCCTTTGTAAAACATTAATACAAATCACTATTAAGATAATACTGTATTATAGTATTCACTGTAAATATTTCAAAAAGATACACATATTATATATATATGTATATGTATATGTATATGTATATGTATATGTATATACACACAACAGACACACACATATACACAAACATTATAATATATTATGTTGTATTACGTTACAATAATACATTAAATTAAATAAGATTATATTATATTGTATTGTATTGTATTAAATTATATTACATTACATTACATAAACATTACATTACTTTATATTATATTATACTATATACTCTATATTATATATTATATTATATTATATTATAACAAACTAATATTATAATATATTAAATATTAAGCATACATTTTTTAAAAGAAAGTAATATATAGTTAGAATAATCTGAAGAAAGCACGAACATAATATAGCTATATTATATACTGTGAACAAACGTTTGCCTTGGACTGACTACTAAAAAAGAAAGAAATAAAGAAAGAAAGAAAGAAAAAAAAATAAATAAATAATAAATAAATAAATAAATAAATAATTAAATAAATAAATACACATACACACAAACACGTATGTACCTATCGTGTATACTTGCGCGTATGTATATATAGTATGTACATATGCGTATACGTAAAGTAAAAGGCAGTAGTAACGTTAACAAAAAAAAAATCTGTATTTCTACTTTTAATATTACTGTGAAACAGAGAGAGAGAGAGAGAGAGAAAGAGAGAGAAAAAAAAACAAAAAAAGAAAAAGTCAGATAACTGATATATGAAAAGTGTGTTCCACAATCAAATCATTACGTAAAAAAGAAAAAGAGAGGATATAAACTCACCGCTTTAATGCTACTTACAATGTGTCTCATATTTGAATCACACAATTTAATTGAGATCTTTGTATATACCATACCACAGTCCCATTTAATCTATTATTACGCAGTATATCAATTCTTTATTACTACTTATTATCGGTTTCTTGTAAGTTTATCTAAGTATATCTGAAAAATAAAATTGTACAAGACCTCTCTTTTATAATATATATCCGAAAATATGTGTAGATTAAAATTCGAAGTACAAGGAACAACTAACTAAAGAGACTGCTGAATTTTTATTGCGATCTTCTCAATCTATAGAGTATATATAATAAAATACATACAAAACTAACAAAAGAAATAAATAAATAAATAAATAAATAAAGAATAAGTGGATCGTTTATAATAGTTTCATATATTAACATGTCTATTTATGTTAGAAACAAATATTATAGATAATATTGTGATTAGTTATTAATCAATGTGAAAAAAACTAATATTATATTAGTTCATCAGTGAGTCTGCTTTTTATGTATGTTTCTAAAATGAAATTTGTTTAAGTGAAATGAGGCTGACACTGAATGATCATTGAATTGAATCTAATATTAATGATTCAATTTATTAATATTTTTTTATTTTTAATCATTTATATATATAAACAAAACGGCAAGATTGTTTAATTTTTCTTCAATAGTTAATAATCATAACAAACAAAATAACAATAACACATTTTTAATGTGGTTTCTCTTGTTTAAGATACCTTTATCACATTAATGACACTAAGTATATTCTTATTTTCTTCTCCGATGTTCTTACAATCAAAAATAAATTTCCATGTAATTATCTTTTTTGCGTATTAGTTTTCAAGTAGGATTACACATATAAACTGAGAGTAATGCATACATAAGATTTATATTTATTTTAATTATATACATGATATCGTACACAGTTTTGTGTCGCTATCGTCTATGGTGTTAATCTATTAAATATTTATAAGTAATATTTCTGAAAAATATAACAGATTTGTTTTCATTGTAATAATTACCATATCTCAACTACCAGTGTAACTATTTGAATATAAGCTGCTCTAAACTTGCATTTCGTAACACTTTCAATTAATTCAATAAATTCATTATATAATTTTATTTCATTGCATATATATATAAGATTTAATTTTGACTTATTTCATTAATACCATTTCATACATTGGGACCATGAAAAGATATGTGTAATAATATGAGTTAATAACATTGTGTAGCATCTTTTTAATATAATTAGCATAAGTATAATTGAAACAGTGTCTTGCATCAAATGCATTTTAATATCCCCCTATCCCCCATTACATTTAAAAACAATGATGTCTACAGAAAGTACGTTAGAATTATATTAACAAATAATATTATTATCTAACTAACAGAAACAGACTTGCCCTTAATGTCTATTTATCATAAATAATTGTATTATATTTTTTTCAATAGCACACAAATTTGTTGTACAAGAAAAAAAACAATTTGATCTTTCTATTTAAGTTACAAAACCCTTTTGTAATAACATTTCAATTAATAATAGTATAAGAAGTCTGCTTGATTAAAAGAAAGTTCAATGATAGACAAAACAAATACAGCCTATTAAACTTAATCAAGTTTCTTTATAAACACAATTTTATATATATAAGTATTAATAATGCGGAGAGTATATATATTTTGATTCATGAGATACAAAAGAAGTAGAATATTTGTTGTATATTGGCTTATTCATAAAAAAAAAAAACAAAAGTTACAACATAAAGTATTTATGTTTATTTGGTAATCCTCTTTAAGTGGACATAAATTACAATTAATAAATATGCGATGATAAAAATCTATTTATTTTTTGGATTAAAATATCCATCAAAATTGTAGTCGTTTAGCGAGGGGAGCACCTTCTATGGTCTCCAACAATTTACGTTTTAAACTTATCTTTTCTTCTGGCTGATGTTTTATTGTCGATGGAAGAGGTAATCTGGGTCCAGGTGTCGGAGATGGTTTATTGCTAAAGTATGGCATTTGTAATGCTTGGTCACAGCTACATCTCTCTAATGGATTAACATTTAATAGACAAGCAATTAAATCTAATAAATCATCGCTTGCGGCAGTGAATATATCCTTCAATGGCATTCCCGGAAAAGGTTTAAATTGAATAAAGTCGGATAATTCCATCATGCCTGGCCATGTTTCGTCAGTTGGTGTACCTAATGTCTGTAAAATACAATAATTTATATCTTCTCATTATTTATATTAAACAATACATACATAAAACCACATATTATGTTTTTCTACAATTGGAAGATCATCGTGGTTTAAACAAAAAGCTTAACAAAAAAAAAGGCTTAGCGTTTAACGCGTTAAATATGTGTAAAGAAAAAGATACCTGAAATATCCTAGTAAGTTGATCCAAATCGGATTCTCCTGGTAAGAAAGGTGCGCGTAATAATAATTCTGCTAATATACAACCAACCGCCCACATGTCGATAGGAGTACTATAAAGTCTTGCGCCATAAAGTAACTCAGGGGCCCTATACCATCTAGTTACCACCTGATGAGTATTTATTCTATTAGGGGAACCAAAAAATTTGGCTAACCCGAAATCACCTATTTTCAATACTCCCTCGGACGTAACTAATAAATTATTAGGTTTTAAATCCCTATGGAGTATCCAATTAAAGTGTAAATAATCTAATCCTTGAAGTGTTTGAATCATATATGCTTTTATATGTGCAGGGGTTAATACAATATTGTTGTCTTTTATTATTACTTCTAAATCTGTATCCATGAAATCAAACACCAAGGATACATTAGATTTATAACCGAAGACATCTAAAATAACAGATAAAATATTATTAATTAATTCAAACATCGCTATTATATTTTCTTTTATCCTTCTAATGAATTCTCAATGATTTTAACGTAATCGTAAAAATAATTTACCCAATAATCCAATCACGTTATCATGTTTCAACTCTTGTAAAAGTTTTATTTCTCTCAGCGCAGTTCTATTTATCCCATCTTTAGCTTCTGCACGACTACCGACTTTGATCTAAAAGAAATGGCGATAAAAATAAACAAAGATATTTTTAAAAGAGATATTAATATTATTTATATATAGTCCAGTCAAATTAGCATTTTTTTTGATAAGATGCTGTTCCGACCTGGCTAGAAAAAATTTTTTCAAAGGTTGGGAATGTGGTCTATATTTAGGCGCATAATGCATTTTGTATGAAAAATCAAAATGTGAAAAAAAACCGTGAAAAAATCGCGTTTTAAATATTATATTTCATTAAATATTTTAGGTACTTATAAAAGTCGAGATATCGAATTCTTAGAACGCTTTTCCGTTTTAAAGTCGCGCGGTCGAATTTGCAATTGTGCTCGATTCTTTTTCGCTCAACAAATGAGAAAATTTGCAGTTTTCTTTAAAAAATTCCCCTGACCGTATTAATTATTATTTTCGAAAAATGAAAGTTGCATATTGTTCTTTTCATAAATTTCATGAAAATATATTAATATTAAACTATTGAAAAACAATACGTAAAAAAAACATTTTTTCACATTTTGATTTTTCATGCAAAATTTACACACTTAAGCAAATACATTATGCAGATCTTAATGTAGACCACGTTCTCGATCTTTGAAAAATTTTTTTAGTCAGGTCGGAGCAACATCTATTTTGAGCCCAAAATCAGAGATTGACTGGATTAATATATATAACATAAATAAAACAATGTAAAATATTTTTGTTACTAACCTTTTTAACAGCAACGATGTTTCCTGTCTTTATATCCTTCGCTTTGTAAACAGTTGCAAACTGAAAATATAGGTTATGTAAGACATTTATTATAAACTGGTGACAAGGGAATAACACAATTAAACATAACCAATAAAATAATAAACGTTTCTAACCTGTCCTTCTCCAAGAAAATCGATTTTTTCATATCTTCGCAATTTCTCAGCCATAGCTATAACAAACTAAGGTAATAGTTACTTGTTTCAGCATTGCATATAATATCCGAATTGTGTTTTGTAAACCTCGTGAGATACAAATGTTTGAAACCCAAGATGGACTTTGTTAAAAATCACAGATAATATAATAAGATGAATGTCTTCTCTGTTATAAATATTTGATATGTAGTAGTCTAGCCGTCCCGCTAACCGCGGAGAAAGAAGTAACTATTAATTCCGAGGCTGGTTTTTGCCATAGGCTTACCGTCTTGCTATTCACTTATTCGTGCCATACGTCGGCACCCCATCTAAATCGAGCATCACACACAGCATCAATTATATGACGATGAGTTAATTATCATTCAGACAAAATACGAAAAAGTAATAAAGTTTTCTACCTCGAACGCGATTCCGTTTTTATCTTTGACCAGAAAGTCAGTTCACCTTCCTATCCTTCGATTACTTCCTTAACACGTTTAACGTAAGTCCCTTTCTTATTATCACAAAAATTACTTAAGAGGCATATCTAATGTGAAATTTTGAAAAAATCGATTTTCTTTCATGTTTCGATAGTCTATACCTTTAAAAATTAACATATTAAAATTTCAAATGCATATTTCAAATAATTTTTGAGTTACAGCAATCTGTAGATTAGCCGCTCATCAAAAATAAAATGAGTAACTTAAACTTTAAACGCGTTTATCTTTAAACTACATTTTTCAAATTTGCTCCAGTTGTAACTCGAAGACAAATCATTTAAACATAACGAATCATAATATTCTTACACTTGTTTGGATTCCACCAATTGAAAGTCGGGAAATTTTAGTTCATTTAAATTTCAGTTTCAGTTAATGGCGGTTTCGTAAATATCAGTTTAAGTTCATCGAATCGTCGTTTTAAAAGTGAAGTTAGTATATTCTCTATGTATTATGAAAATAATATTGTAATCTGTTTTATTAACCTTATATTGTAATATATATATAGTTCAATTAATGTAATATTAATTTTGAGATTTGATAATAAATATATTGTTTATTTCAGTTAAGAAAATTGAAAATGTCTCGTATACGTCAATTGTCTATTTGCGGTATTCGAAATTTTGATGATCAAGGTCATGAAAGAATACGTTTCGCTCGTCCTTTGACACTTATTCTTGGACCAAATGGTACTGGAAAAACAACTTTAATAGAATGTTTAAAATTTGCCACAACCGGGGATTTTCCACCTGGTTCTGATAGAGGAAAATCATTTATTCATGATAAAAGTTCATTGGAACTTCGTGTGGTAATAACACTTATTAATGTTGTTATTTATTAAATTTTCTTTCGTAAAAAGAAAAATATTATAATAATATTAAGTAATGGTATTATTTATTATAGGTAAAAGGTTGTATTAAAGCTGAAATTGTGAGTAGTAACGGAAATATTTACACAATAAGTAGAGTGATTGAATGTCTGCGTACAAGTTCAGGATCTAAATTCAAAAGTGTAGACAATACGATAAGTAAGAAAGAAAAAGGAACAGGCAAAGTAAATAATTATTCGTATTCCTTCTAAAATATAATAATTTGTCGTTACATATTTTATTATTTTATTTGTATCTTTTTATATTTGTCAATATATATATATATAGGTGCTTTCAATAACAAATCGATGTAATGATATAAATATCGAAGTAGTCAATGTAATGGGTGTTTCCAAATCGATCTTGAATTACGTTATATTTTGTCATCAAGAAGAATTTAGTTGGCCCTTGGACGAGGGAAAAAAATTGAAAGAAAAGTTCGATGAGATCTTTGAAAGCGTCAGATTAAACAAAGCTCTTGAGAATTTTCTTAAATCTATTAAAAAATTGGAAGAGAATATACGCGTATTGAAAGTACAAAAGGAATCACTTAAAAATACTGTTAATATAGCTGAAGAAAATGAGAGAAAACATCAAAATACTAAAGAAAGATTGGAAGAGGCTACAAATGAAATAACGACGGTTGATAAAGAATTGGAGTCTATAATTACAGAAAAAGAGAAATTAGAAAAAATGGATGCCACTTATAAAAAATTAATATCTGAAAAAGGTACGATATATTATATCTTTAAAATATGAGTTGTTCAATTAATCAATTAATTCCACTCTTTGAAAAATATTAACACATTGTTGACTAGCCATGAGTAAAATCGTGTCATGATGCCAAAATATTAATTTAGTTACGAGTTAACTGCCAAATCACTTGGAAGTTAATGGCTTATATGTAACTTATAGCTTTACTATAGGGACGATTGTTTCCTGTAAATATCATGAATCCTTTTAATGATAATAAAAATTAATTACCACGTATAGATAAAAAGAAATTCGAATACGATATGAACAAAAAACAAATTGAATCATTGGAAGAGAATATGCAATTTTTTAAAGGAACTATTAGAGAATTATCTAACCAATTAGAACTACATAATAGCAATTTATTAGAAAAATCTTCTGAAATAGCAGAGGTAAATATTTGAACATTTTTTTATTATAATCTAGTATAAAAAATCTAATAAAAATAATTTCATTTGTTATATTGATATATAATTGATATTATTTAAATAAATATTAATTATGTAGGCAGAAAAAAAATTGCAAGAAATTTCATTGGATGACACAAAGGTAAGAAATGCAATAACGGAGAAAAAAATTTCTGTCGGTACGTTAAAGCAAAAAATGCAAGATCAAGAGGAAAAAATTATTCATCGTAATAAAATACTTAACAATATGTTAGCTCAATGGAATATTAAAACAGTAATTGATACAGATACATCTGATACTGGTATGATTTATTTTATACACGTATATATATATATATATTATGTTTGTTTCTAATAACGATAAATTATTTATTTGGAAAAAAGCATCCTTCGTTGAAAAACTTGAAGACAAGGTAGAAAATCTTAAGCAAACAGCAGAAGAAAAAAGGCAGGAAAGAAATATGGAAGAGGAAAAACTTCAGAAAGAAGTTGATACATTACGTTCTGAACGTTCTAAGATAGAATCTGAGATAAATATTAAAAATAATGAAGTTGATGAAATAAAAAATGAAATAGAAAGTGTTAAAAATGAAATATTTTCGGTTAGTATCCTATCAATTATATCTATATAAAATATTAACTGTTTGAGTACCAGATGTCTTTTAAAAAATCCAATCGAAAAAAAGCAAACAGCGCAATAGCACTAAACTATTAGCATTAAATTATTTTTATATAATAGCATTAAATTATTTTTGCTGATACTAAGGAACAGAATCGCGTTTCTCGTTTTTTTATCCTTACATCGATAATTTTAGTGTCCATATTGTTCAAATGCGCTGGGTTTTTTTTCATGAAATCTAAAGAGTGTGAAAACAACACATAGGACTCAAACGATTAAGGACAAATGTAAATATAATCTTTTATTTATTTTTAGATCGGAATTTCTGCCAATAAGTTAAGTTCTTTGGATGAAAATTTTAAAAAAATGAATCAAGTGATTCAAGATATTAAAAAATCTTGTGACGTTTCTTCACTCAATGAACAGATAGGCGATGAAATTACCATGAGAGATGCAACAGAAGTTGAAATAAATACAGTAGACGAAGAGATAGAAATTTTACACAAACGTGTTGCATTAGAATCTGAAATGTCGTTACATAAATCAACGATGCAAGCAAAGAAAAAAGAAATAGAGTGTTTTAAAAAGAAACATGAAGATACAATTAAAATGTTGCTCGAAAGTGATGAGATACCTCATACCAAGTTAAAAGATAAATTGGTTCCTGTGCAAGAAAAATTAGTACGTTATTTAAATTATTTCATTAATATTTTCTCATCGTTAAAAGGCACGCTCATTGATAATAGTAGTATATAATAAAAATATTAATAATATTCATTTTAAGATGGATCGTATTAAAACAATAAATTCTGATATACAATTGGAGCAAGAGAAATTAATAGCCGTAGAAACGACATTGAAATATAGTAAAGAAGAACTTAATCAGAAACTTTTAGAATTAAATGGTTAGTATTATGTATAAACAATAAACAAATCTATTGTTTATATAGTTATAATAGTTTATATATTTATGCATTCTACTGTTTATTATTCAAATGGAATTCTTTTTTTTTTTAGCTAATAAACAGAAAATATCTTCCATTTGTGATTATAAAGATTTTGATGAAAAGTTATTGTCACAATCTAAAAGGGTAAAAGATCTTCAGGATAAAAGAGGAATGTATGCGTATCAAAACACCGCTTACACAGAATATATGAAACAATTCAAAAAACAAGATCCTTGTTGTCCTTTGTGTCATAGAGATTTTGATAAATCATACAACATAGATACTTTAATAAAAGAAATGGAAGAAGATATAAAAAATCGGCCCGAAATTCTTAAACATTGTGAAACTGATTTGAAAGCGCAACAAAATGAATATGATACTATGTTACAATTAAAACCAATTGTTGAGAAAATAAATCTATTAGAAGTTGAATTACCTCTATTAGAGTAAGTTATATCAATTTTTATTCGATTTCTTTTTTTTTATATTCATATTATTAGAAGTATCAATTTTTAAATTAAATAATTCTTCTCATTGTATTATTTTAATCTAAAAAAATCAGAGACGATTTAAAAAGTACAGAAGAACAATTAAAAAAGCACCAAACAAGTATACTGGAAAAAAAAAAATTGAAAGCCATACCTGAAGTTATTTTGAATAAATCGAAAAATCTATTTGAAGATATTATGCTTTGGGATAGATTAATAGATGATACAAATAATCTTAAGGAAAAAATAAATGCTATTGAAAATCTCATGTCTAAAACAGGTATGATTAATTTAGTAGAAAAAAAAAGAAATACTTTAATATTATATTATATTTATCAATATATCTTATACTTATTATAATACGTATAATCATCATCTTATTTAGGAGGTGAGATTATTAGAACTATCACCGAGGCGCAAGCTCATAGAAATTCATTGAAAGTTTCTTTAAAAAATAGTCGCAACCAAATAGAACAGTTACAATCCAAATTAAGTAAATTTAATGAAAGATATCAGCGTGCTCGTGAAGAACGAAACGTGATTTATGAAGAAAAAATTAAAATACAGTTACATATTAAAAATTTGGAAAGTTTTAAAAATAAACAGAAGGACTTGAATTTACGGCAAACTATGTTAAAAGAGTCTGTAGAAAAATTACGAGAAAATTTGTTGATTGCAAGCAAAGATTTAGAATTAGCTGTTTGTCAATTGGATCAATTAAAAGTATGTATTTAAATTTGCTTTTACATATAATGCAGTAAGTAATAATTATTATATTTAATTTTCACTTTACATTTAGAAAGAAAATTGGGAAAAAGAAAAGATTGATAGACAAGCAGTCACACAAGGAGAAAGGCAATTATTTGAATTGAATAAAATTCAGAATGAAGTTGATGCTTTTGATAATTGCAGTATTCCTGATAATTTAGCAAAATTACAACTTGAGATAAAAGCTTTTGAAGAAAAAATAAATGAAAATACTACTAAGAAGACAAATTTTGAAACAACGATAAAAAATTTGAAGGATGCTATTAGTCATCATGAAACTCGTAAAAGAGATTTGAGTGATAATCTTACATTGAGGAAACTTCAATTTGCTGCTGAGGAATTACAGCAACAGTATCAAAATTTGAATGAAAAGATAGAAAATATGAATTACAAAGAGATAACGGAAAAATGGAAGGTAATAAAAAAACGCGAAGAAGTTTTGTTGAGAAAGGTCAGTAAAATATTTTTCAAATAAAATATTATATATTTTATGAGAAAGGATATAATTTTTAATTAAAGATTTGGAATATAATTTTAGAAAAATGTAACTATAGGAAAGCAAGAAGAATTGCAAAACCAATTATTGCAATATGCCGAAGAACTTAAAATACATAGCTATAAATTAGCTCATAAGAATTACATGAATAAATGTATTGAATTAACGGTAATAACAATTGTTTTAATGGATATTCTTTTATCTGCGTAGAGATTAAATTATATTTTATTGTCAACGATATATAATTTAGGTACAAAGTGAAGCAATTTCGGATTTAAAAAAATACTGCAAGGTATTGGATGCTGCAATGATGAAATATCACAAAGAACGCATGGAGAGTGTTAATAAAATAATCAAAAGTCTTTGGAATGCTATATACATTGGTAATGATACAACTTCTATAGAAATTCGTACAAATGATACCGTAGGTATAGGATCAGCTATGCGTAGATCTTACAATTATAAATTAGTTCAAATAAAGAATGGAAGAGAGATGGATATGCGAGGACGGTGTAGTGCAGGTCAAAAGGTAAATAATTTTGTTATATTTAAGTAATAAATTCATTTTTTATGTTAAAACTATTAATTTATATATGAACAAATATATATTTTAGGTTTTAGCATCGATTATCATAAGACTTGCATTGGCTGAAACATTTTGCAAAGATTGCGGAGTTCTTGCGCTCGATGAACCAACTACTAATTTAGATGATGAAAATACAAATAGTTTAGCACATGCTCTTAATATGTGCGTAATAGTTTCTTTTTTTGACAGCAAATGGTAAATATAAATATATAATAAAATTGTAAATTTTTTTATCCATTTTAGGATTATAAAGTCAAGATCTCGATATCAAAAGAATTTCCAACTTATTGTGATCAGTCACGATGAAAAGTTTTTAATTAAGCTTGCCCAACTAAACAACAGCTGCGGCTATTATGAACTTTTTCGTAAAGATAAGTACGTATTGATTCTTTATTTTAGAACAACCATATATTGTATATAACAATGGATATAAATATTTTCTTTTTTTTTTTTTAGTGGTCTATCATCAATTCGATTTCGCGAAAATGGAACAGATTCTGTTAACGATAATATACGTATTGAAGGAAATTATTTGACATCTGAGGCCGAGGAACGTGATGAACCTGAACAAAAAAGACAAAAGAAAAAAAGAACTCGTGGTAATATCGAAAACAATCCTAATGAACCGCCAAGGAAACGATTTATTTGTAATTTCTAAAAAAAAAAAAGAAGAAAAAAAGAATTTGAAGAAATAGAATAAAAAAAGGGATAACAAAAATGTTACCATTCAAAAAAGAAAAAAAAATAAAGTACACCCAAATAAATGGAAGAAATAACTTTATCAAATTGTATATAATAAGTTCCTTAAATAAGGATACGTCTGTGATTATATGTATTGTATTTTAGATACATAAGGTTACTTAAAATAATATTTAATTTTATCATGAAAAAGGGTACAAATTACATAACTATATGTTTGTAATACATTTTTATATATATACATAAGTACATTCATTTGAAAATAAGCAGGTCTTTTGTTGAACTATCGAAATACACATTCTATTTATTACATTTTTATAAAATAATATGTAAGATATCACTTTTTATAGTAATAATTCGAGAAAATCATGATTTTTGCTTTTTTTTAACTCTTCTTGTACCTCCATAAGCTTTTATCTTATCTTGTTTTATAATAAATTTGTTAAAACTTTTTTCTCTCTCTATCTTTCTCTCTCAAAGCTATATCTTTACTTTAACAATAAATGTACTCATAAAATCAGTCTCAATCATGTTTTAAACCTATTGATTAAAAATTAATAGATTTATTTTCACGTGTGTGTGTGCGCGTGCGTGTGGCACAAATCTATCTTTATAATTAATATTAACATTTTTATTTTTATTAATTGCAATTTGGGTTTTATATTCATTATAAATAATATACGTATTGAAGAAAATTATATAGTCATAACAAAGTTGCGGTCATAGCAAAATTGGAGTCATAGCAAAGTTACTGTCATAGCAAAATTGTCGCTTTTTTTTTCTGTATTATCAAACTTCAAAAGGTATATGTAAACATTTCATTTCATATGGTTTAGTCTAGGTTAAGATATTAAAGGTTAAGCGACACTACATTTGTTGTTCGAACAAATGGATAAAAACGAGTTTCGTGTGTTAATCAAACACTGTTTTTTGATGGAAAAGAATACTGTTCAAACAAAGAAATGGCTTGATAAGTGTTACTCAGACTCTGCTCCATCGATAACAACGGTTAAAAGGTGGTTTGCTGACTTTAAACGTGGTCGAATAACCACCGACGATGCTGAACGCTCTGGTCGACCAAAATCGGCAGCTGTTCAAGAAAACATAAGAAAAGTTCACAAAATAATTTTAGCCGATCGTAAATTGAAGTTACGTGAGATAGCAGAAGAGTTGAAGATATCAGAGGGTAGTGTATTTACTATTTTGCATGAACATTTGTCCATGAGAAATCTTTGCTCAAAATGGGTACCGCGTTTACTCACACCGGATCAAAAACAACAACGCATAGACGATTCAGAGCGCTGTTTGGAACTGTTCATGCGAGATGAAAAGGATTTCTTCCGTCGTTATGTGACAATGGATCAAACATGGATCCATTACTACACACCTGAATCAATAAGATCGTCAACTAAGTTAATAGCTACTAGTGAAAGTTGTCCAAAGCGATCAAAAACTCAAACATCAGCTGACAAAGTTATGGCATCTATATTTTGGGACGTGCATGGTATTTTATTCATTGACTATCTTGAAAAAGGTAAAACTATCAATAGTGAAGAATATTACATGACATTATTGGATCAATTGAGTATAGAAATCAAGAAAAAACGCCCTCACATGAAAAACAAAAAAGTACTGTTTCATCAAACCAATGCCCTGTACCACAAATCAATGAAAACTATGATTAAATTGAATGAATTAAATTTTGAATTACTTCCCCACCCACCGAACTCTCCAGATCTGGCCCCAAGCGACTACTGGCTTTATGTAGACATCAAAAAGATGCTCCAGGGAAAGAAATTTGACTCAGATGAAGAAGTTATTGCAGAAACTGAGGCGTATTTTGTGAGCCAAGACAAATTGTTTTATAAAAAAGGTATTGAAAAGTTAAAGGAGCGTTGGAATGAATGTATCACTCTTGAAGGAGAGTATATTGATTAATAAATTCGAATTTCTAAGAAAAGAAAATTATTTTTCTTACAAGGACAAGAGACCAGCGATTTACAGAAATCTTTTTGAAACATTACAAATTTGTAGAGATTAATGAATACTATAAATATTTCCATGGAATCATTGGGTAAAAATCAATACTCTCCAAGATATTGACCAAAGAAATTTTAATAAGTAGTAGAATATCAGTATATATATTTTCATTTTAAAGTCTCGTCTTTCTAAGTTTTATCAATACTTCGTAAGTATATAACAATTTTCTGTTTCTCCTTCTGTTTAAAGGTATAAGTTTATTATTTCTAACTTATATTGCTTATCGATTTAATCGATAAATACATCTTATTTTTAATAGTTTGTTTGGTAGGGTTGATCTTCTTTAGTATTTGCGTCATAATATTAACAAGTTGTTCAGATGTGAGCCCAGTTTTTTTAGATTTGAATTTTTGCAAAAGTTCTGTTGTAGTCATTGGCTTACGCATTAAATATCTTCTAACTGCATCTTCGGTAATACCAGATTCACTGTAACAAAATAAAAATATAATAATTAGTTGCTCTTATTGTATTTTTCAATTTTAAATTCAATTTATATAAAATATAAACTTATTATAAATATGAAAGATTTTACCTGGTACCAGGTATATAAGAAGTCACTTGTGCTAAATTAAAGTTATCTAATTTTAATTTTTTAGCTTGCGATAAATCAGGGGAATCAGATTGTTTTCTTTTAAATGAATCAACCGAGGTGGTTAATGCAGATGTTGGAGTTGCAGATCTTGAACTGTGTGCACTATTTGATTTTTTGATTTCCTTTTCTTTTAACGTATCAGATTCTGATCCAGAATCGCTAGATAAATCACTGGAAGAAGATTTACCAGGTGCAGATTTTTTGGTATCCTTTTTTTTGCTCTGTTTCTTTTTTTTCTTCTTATCCTTCTTACCAACAGGATCTTTTTCTTTATCCTAAATAAACAAACACACATATATTTCATAGAATAAAATAATTAAATAAAGTATGCAAATAATGAAAATAATAAAGTATTTAATAATCATACCTTATCATCCTTTTCCTTGTTTTCATCATTTTCATCTTTATCCTCGTCCCCTTCTTTTTTATCTGCTTGTTCTTCGTCTCCTTCCTCATCATCAGACGCAAGCAATTTTCTTAAAGCATCTTCTTCTGCTACAGATTTGATTTCCTTTTGTTGTTCTAATTCTGATTCAGAATCAGAAGAATCTGAAATATAATCGCATTCTCTTCCTTCTTCATCACCATCGTCACTTTCTTCAAATGCTTCATCATCTGATGCATTTTTCTTTTTCTTCTTCTTCTTTTGCATTTCCACTGCAAATAAAACAATATTAATATATATAGTTTCTAGTTAAGAGATAAATACTTTCCAATATTTTATAATATGTTAAATTAGTTACATTTTCCTTTTTTCTTCTTCTTGTTATTATCTTCTTCATCTGAACCTTTCTTACTTTGTTCGTCGCTCGATGAATCATCATCATCAGAATCTATCCATTCATCCATTTCAGATATCTTCAAATCCTTATTCTTCTTACCAGATTTCTTACCTTTACCACCATCTATTAGATCTTCTTCATCACCACCTTCTTCATCGTTCTTCATTCTTTTGCGTAACATCAATGTAAAATAATTCATTACTTTATTTCTACGACTAAATTCCTGTTCTGCTTCTTCCGCGCTAAGTGCTTTGTATCTTTGAATAGATTGAAAATTGTACCACTCGTGTAATGGAAAAGCTTCAATGGCACCGTCAGCAGCATGTGTAAACACATAATATGCAGCATTTTCGCTGATACCACCTTCTCGTATACCTTTAAATTTTTTCCCTGTCTTTCCACCTGACTTTAAAATCCATGGCTGATCTTCTGGTTTATATCTCCTACTTGTAATACCAAATTTTTTTCTCCTAGCTTCTTCCCTGGCATCTCGTCCAAATTCTGATCCAGCTCCGTACTTTGGCATCTCTTCTTCTAACCCTTTGTATTCTTTCATATTATTCTCACGTTCCATTTTAACTTGTTTCCATTTAGAAAAATCAACATTTAATGTTGCATTGAAACGCATCACATTATGCTTTTTCTTATTGTTTCTGACAAATAATAAAATTGATAATGTTATATGCAGTTATAGAATATGAATTTAATGATAAATAAATGAAAAATTACTTACTTGGGTACCCTTATACTAAATTCTTGTACAGATGGTACCCCAGGAGGCTGCAAATAAAATAATAACATTAGCAAGAAAATAAATATGAAAAAAATGACAGTTTTCTTTTTTCAAATGTATTTCTAGGTTTGGTTTTTTACCTTTGGTGGAACGATATTCGCCATTTTATTTTTCTGATATATTTACTTGAAAAATATACACTGAAATTATATCTTGATTTCTACATCATTGTCTCTACAAGTATTTCCTCGTCTTTAGAAACTAATATATTATTATATCACGTGCTGCGAGTGTGAATAGAGTGTGATAGAGTGTGAAAAGACAAAGGCTGTACTCTCGTACAAAGAACTATACTTTTTCTAATAAATTTATGTCATTGCTAATTATTTTGGACTATAAATATTTTAGTAGCTGTACTCCCAAGTACTTATAACCAACACTGTCGGTAAGTTCCTATGGTAAAGTTACCATCAAAATTTTCTTACCTAATGTCATCTAGCGGTTGACACTTGTTACTAAAAGTGAAATACTTTCTCTACCTCCTATATCATCATGTGTTCCTGTTACCATTTTCTCAGCTTTATTTCGCTAGAAAACTATTTCAATCACCGGAATAGGGTACAAGGCCCCATTATGGGCAGGTCCCCCTTTATGGACACCCTGTTGAATTTTATTATTTTATTAGTAAACTCTGTTAATAATTACAATTGTTAATATTTTATAAAAATTATGGATATTTTTAAAATCGAAAAATTGTAATATTTTATTTCCAGGTATATAAACTATTTATCTTTATTTAAATTTCTTAACAAAAAAGATCTTATTTTCAAACCTAGATTTTGATATTATGTTTTTTTTTTATGTAAGATCAAGGATTTAAATGATAATAATTTGTTACTAACATTAAATAAATAATATTTTTTATTAGTTGCTAATATAAAAATATTATTACACCATGACGATTATTTACATATATAATAATTTTGTTTATATAATATGTATATATATATAATTTGTATCTTATTAAACTATTTCTTGGAATCTATAGAATACGTCATGCATATAAATGTTTTTAATTTATTACTGTTAGTTAAATAAATTGATTTATTTTACTTAAGTTATAGAATGTGATCCAGGTAACATTTGCACCCTTTATTATTTCCAAAATATGCGTTACACCAAAAAAACGTTGTATACAAAAGTTGCATAGTTCAAAGGGGTACATTGTATAATGCATTTATTTTTTTTATAAATAGAAACATTTGGAATATTTGAAGGTCAACTTTGTTTATTTAAATAGAATACTATATAACGTAGAAGGATATATGTTTCAAAATTTTGGTATGAAAATAATTTAAGAAGGGAATATAAACGAGACGATTAAAATAAGAAACTCAACAAAATGCACGATTGTTGAAACGATTTTATTCCCGTTGACCTAAACAAAATATAAATGTATGGCATCGAAAAAAAAAAATGTAAAAATCTGAATTTCTATTTTTAAAAATTGTACACATGTACGTCTATGAACTTACTTTTCTACGTTTTAACATTCACTACGACGAGCACGAAATATATTACGTTGTATGAAAAATAGGATGAAAGAAAGAAAAAACAAAATTTCAAACAAATTCAAATTCGTGTAAAATGTTTAACACGCGAAAAAATGATTTTTTTCGAGGATTGTCAAAGGCCAAGTAAAGTTAAATTTATAATAGATAAAATATTTCAATACATGTACCTATTTTAATGTAAATAGAAAATAAATGAATAAATCTAAGAAAGATATTTGATTTTTGTCTTTTAAGAATATATATCCGGACAAACGAATTATATAAATAATTGATTTATTTTACGCTCGTCGTTTTGTGTTATTATTTTAATATTATCCTTATTTTATATTTTCATTCGTTTCGTTTCACATCAGTATACTTTGATAACATTACAAATGTTCTCCTTTCTTTATGCTTCTTCTTCTTCTTCATCTTCTTTCTTATTTTTGAGTTCACGTTATTATTTTCTCTTTTTAAAAATATCAACGTCTAGTTTATCTCTTTCTCGCGTTCGGATAAATGATTAATTAATTAATTAATTAATTAATTAAACTCATTCGACTGTACGATGATCGTTATTAATTCGTTCATTCGTGATGGATACGTGATTAGGCAAATATAGCATTAAAAACGTATCCAAACATTGCATACTTATTTGGCATCTTTCGAGACGTTTATCGTACAAAAATAATCCTACCTATCTAATTCTAATCATTTCTTAAACTTAACAACACGTTTTATGAAATA
The DNA here is from genome assembly GCA_023678845.1 of Mischocyttarus mexicanus. Lineage (NCBI taxonomy): Eukaryota > Metazoa > Arthropoda > Insecta > Hymenoptera > Vespidae > Mischocyttarus > Mischocyttarus mexicanus. The sequence goes on along the minus strand of JACGTP010000012.1, from coordinate 1,084,013 downwards.
TTTATATATATATATTAGCTTGTCAAATATGAAATGGAGCAAAAAATGCACATTATTAAATTGAAATTTGCTCCATTGCATACTTAACAACCTAATATATAACATTACATATATATAACATATACAATTGTGAATAACGTAAGATCATTGTACACATTCTTATAATAAAAAAAAAAGATTAAAAAAAATAATAATAATAATAATTACAATTGAAGAGCAGCGTGTTTCTAATTTTCCTTGCACGAAACGCGGGGAACGTTTTTAAATTTTGCTAAGTTTTATCAAATGTATTATTTTTTGTTTTTTTTTTTTAAACTATTTCTTCTTCTCTTCTTTTATTTTATAAATTTATAATATTATATAAGTTTAAAAAGAACTGATAAAAAGTGTTTGGACGGATTTACACGGTATACTGAATAATGTTTTTAAAAAAAAAATATATATGACGCGTCTAATCTACTTTGACGCATTAATATTTCACTTAAAATATTTAATATAACAATACATATATATTTGTCGTGTTTTATTCGTCGGTTTGTTGGTAAAATGTCGTTATTGTTTTTTTTAAATATTATCAATCTCACGTACGCAAGTATAATCGTTTGTTTTCAATTTTGATCATCGTGCTCCATTGCATTTAATTAAAATACAATATCATTATTAAATGCACGTTTAAGATTGAATCAACATTTTTTTAGAATTATTTTCCTCTTTTTGGCAATCCCCCTCTCAGCCCCTCTGCTTTTTTTTTCCTCACCGGACGATACGTTCGTAACGATTATATTGCATTTAGAGATTTTACAATAGGACGATGGTAGAATTTTATTTGGAATTTTGAAACGCTGGATTTAGTTGGCCACTTTTACTGTTAGTCACGTTGGCTGGCAATGGATTGCTCAGGTGAAGTTTTTCTTGTCGTTTAGCGGCTCGTGCCAAACAACATAGAGCACCAATTAGTATAATAACACCTAATGCTGCCAATCCTCCCGAAAATGCAGCTCTTAGAATCGGTGGCAAATCTACTGCCATTTTTAATAATGAACGCATTTCCGGTGGTAGTTCATCGATCACCTGCAAACATTAACCGCAAGCATATATTTTATTTGTTTATTTTTTATTTTGAAGTAAGGAGGTTTCAAATAATTAAGATAAAATTTTATTCAATTAAAATGAAATAGTAAATAATATTTATACGAAATATTGAATAAACGATCGAGGTGATAGATTTAAAAAAAAAGAAATACCACAAGGACTTTGTCATACTTAAAACGAACGTTGCAAGAATGATTTTTAACAAGTTTTCCAAACAATAGCAATGATTCATAAACTCTCATTGTTCGTTACTTTCATTAACGTTTATTAACTAACGAGAATTGATTGTTATTCTAATTCGATTCTTCCTAAAATAATATTCATCGTTTATACATTACTAAAAAATTTTTAATATCAATTTGCATTGAGATCAATAATAATTATTTATATCTTTTAAAATAATATCAAATAATCTTATTGATTTATGTTGCATTATTCGTTGTATAATTTTATTCGCATATTCATATAAAATTAATGTACATATTTATCATTTTATCAAGATAAAAGAAACAAGACACAGTAGAGATTAAATTCACGTTATGCAAAATAGGGAACGTTGAAATAGTTAGTTATTGCGACAAAACAACAGCAACAATCAACGATTAAGACCAAGTTCTGAAGAAAGATAAAAAGAAGAAAAATACAATGTTGTTCGTTCGGATGCAAGAATGAAAGCAGTATGGTGTAATAGGATGTAAGATGGAGTTACTGTTTAAATGGTAATGTGGTGGTGGTAATGGTGATGGTGATGCTTGGTGTATAAAATACTTACATCCTCGAACCACATGATGGGGAAAACGATGTCAGGGAAAGATGCAACTTGTTTGATGTCTCGCACCTGGCTTACAGCGAGATTTATTTGTATCCTTGCACGGGCTCGGAGGGCTGTACCCATCATTGGTTGAATATCAACAAAAAGTTCGTGCTTTTCTTGTACTGGTGGTGACACACCTATCACGGCATCTCTCAATGCAGGATCAGCTGAAAAGATCAAAAAAAAACTTCCTGTTAAATCATTCTAATCATTTCTACAATATTTATTGAAATAGATTTCAACAAATATAGAACATTATTTTCCTCTTAATCATTAAAACAGTTCTCAACTTATATAACATTGTATTAGATTTCTTTAACAAATTAATATTAATTTTTCTACAAATTTTTCCCTTTTTGGTTTTTTTTTTATCCAGCTTATCAAATTATTTAAGCTGTTGTGTGTGTGTATTATATATTTTTGTAATTATTTGGTTCGTATAACATATTAGGTTGTCTTAGTATGAAATGGAGCAAATTTCTATTCAATTATGTCTATTTTTTGCTCCATTTCATACTTGACAATCTAATAGTATTAAAAACAAATAATAGTTTTATAGAAGTATTGAACAATTAGAAAAATTGGATCAAAATATCAATCGAATTAATTTTGCTTCGAATGAAGCTTTAAATTAGAATATATCCAAATCAAAGTTCATTTTTTTTTATTTCTTTTTAAGAAAAATCATAGCGTAGAAAAGTAAGAGGAAAATTGAAAGATTAAATTATCATTATAGAATATTCTATTCCTCTAATAATTCTCTTTCAATATCCTTTATGTATTCTTCTTCTTCTTCTTCTTCTGGATCTTTTCTCACGATTTTAAAACTCCAGGTGGTGGTGTAATTCGTGGGAGTAATTCGGTCACGAGTCTCACGATGCCTTCGAATCGTTATTGTTTATATGGAATATAACAGCAATAGGAAAGAAAAAGTATTAAGAAAATAGGTCTCACATAGGTAACGTTTCACGAAACCGGAAGTGAAGTAGTCGACAGTAGACTATGACTTACGAAATAACTCGAGCTTTCGAACGCACCTCGTAATACTACTTTCTCTATTTCTACCTTTCTGGATAATAGACACACGATAAATGAATGAATAGATGGATGAATGGATGGTTGGATGGATGAATAAATATTACTATAGTGATCAGGAAAATTTGAAAGAACGTTTGTGTTACAGAGATGACCGTAATCGTAGTTGAATTTATTGCTTGGACATAACGTGTTATTCAATGACCGGTTATTTACTCGATAATCGATACTTTACTCATATTTTTAATTATAATAATTAAATAACTATCGAAAATTTCTCTTAGTATAATTATTTCTAAATACACTGACTCGGTTTTCTTTCCTTTTTTTTTTTATTGTTGTTGTTGTTGTTGTAATTATACGATATAAAAAATTGAAAAAGTAGAAGAAATTGAATAAAAATTTACCCAAATAAAAGTGTGGAAAACTAAGAAGTATAGGTGAATCGAATTGGCAGGCAGAAACGTTGAATGTTCCATCAGGTGCACAGGGTGGTCCAGCAGGACAGAAACATTGTTGAGAGGATACTTTGTCTGGAGATGCAAATACATTTTTTGGTGGTGTAAATCTGTATCCAGGAACTTCCCCGGCAGTCATTACTTCTTTCTATTAAATGAAAAGAAAAAAATACAAAAAAAATCGTTAATAATCCTAATAAAAAAAAAAGAAAAAAAAAGGAAGAATAGAGAACTTATGTAAGATTTGATTTCTATTGTTTTCGTGAGAAAAAATTACGTTCTCAGAGATTAGATAATTGAAAATAAATAGAGGAATACTTGAAGATCATCATCAATCGAGGGAAACAAAAATAATTAAAAGATGAAAATAGATTTTTACCTGGAATACCAATGGTAGTGCCCTGCAAAGATCCTTGTCGAATATTTTCAAAACGGTATCCTTAGTGATACGTGGTGGAAAAATACTACCATCGCTACCCATAATACTATCGCAACTCGGTGTAGACCAATGGCCTAAAAACTTCTTATCATTCCATTTCTCAATTAAACCATATTTCGTGACATCTTCGTCACCAGTATAAACGGTATACCAATCAGGTTGTGTACCGTTCTTTCCGTACAATAAACCGAATTGGTCGTAAATAAATTTTGGATCTTTCGGTACTACGTCCTTGGCTAATTTCAAAAGTGGATCTTCGTATCCCCATAATAATTGTTCTACGGATACTTCCACGAATGGTTTGATTTTTAATATGTCCATTACAGATGCCATTGCGAGTCTGAGGAAACGAGCTGCGTGTTTTGTTTGGGTAGTTGCTGATAACATTGGAATGTTTGGTACTACTACGAGATCATCGTCAGGTCCAACTGACAGTTCCTATTAAATAAACATTTTATATTCCTCTATTAAGTATTTCCATATTGCATATTTTTGAAATATATTCATTTTATATTTAAATATATTTATTAGTCACGAAAAAACATATTCAATGATTTAAGTTTAAATTTTGAATTAGAATTTTATTTTTTATCCTATGAATAACATTATTCAATATATGTATTATTTATAAAAATATCAAATAACGATTAAAACTCGTAACGCGTGGTTATTGAATGATTTATAGAACAGAAAAAACAAATTCATCCTTAGGTTTCTTTTTTTTTTTTGAATTAAATGTCTTGTCCATCGTTGCTTCAATGCAATATGAATTATTAATTAATAACGATAAAAATATTCTTATATAATCCTTGAAAAAAGTAATATAATCTACTTTGTATTTTCTTGAACACGAGATAAAAATAATAAATTAAACTAAAAAAGAGAAAAAAAAAAAAGAACTGATGAAGATAATTTAAATAATGACAGGATAATAGGTAAATGTTAGATGTTGTTCTGGATCTCTTAGAAACATCATCACGAATAGTTATTTTCCATACTTGCTGGTGAAATCCTAACATACGGTATTAAATTAATAATCGTNTTTAATGGGAATAAAAAATAATTAAAATCAAATGAAAAAATATAAAAAATAAAAAGAAAGAAAAAAAACTTCCAGTCGTTAAAATTTGATAGAAGGTATTATTTTTATTTTATATAAAACGTCCTAATGTTTCTGTTTTTTTTTCTTTCAATAAAATGATCAAAAATAGAATTAGAATGGAAATGTAATTAGATTGCAAAATGATATGCATTACTATTTTCTCATTTGATGATACTATTAGATTGTCAAGTATGAAATGGAGCGAAAAATGCACATAAATGAATTGAAATTTGCTCCATTTCATACTTGACAACTTAATACTAACAATAAATCACAGAATATAATTATTGCGACTGTGTATTTAATTGCTATTTACTCTAATAACATTTTTATATTATCAAATAACAAAAATCTAAAGAAAAAAAGAATAATCTTCATTGCTAACCGGTAAATATTCATATACCTTAGGAAGTATACGATTAAAAAAAAAATATAAATTATGCATCGTTAACTTTTCTCTTCCTCTCACTGTCATTTTGTAGACTGTTGTAAATGTTAACCATTGAACGTCCTTGGTCCTTACTTAATCAATATCCTTTTTTTATGATTCTACTTTTTTCAATTTATTCAAGAAAAATATCATCTATTACGCAATTATAATTAATAGTAACGTGAAATAATTTATTGCGATAATATATCGTATTGAATATATTATATTAGGTATATAAAAATATTCAAATAAGTTAATATCAAAGTAATTAATGTTAATTGTAAAAATATCATCTACGTATAAGCCCTAAAGATGCATTGAACATTTGAAAGAGGATTGAATTCGAGAAATCAACGATCAACTTCCAATTCTAATTATTGCACATGTTTAATGCATATTTATCGTTTTCGTCGTCGGTGAAAGTTTCTTGCACGTTTACTATACGTGGTTTTATACCTTCACATGAAATACCTTCTTCGAGTTGCTTGCTTGCTACGTTGTGCGGTTTTATCAACTCGAAACTTTTAGATATTATCTTTTATAATTATTGATGTATATGATGTTTTATTGAATAGTTATAATTAATGTATCATTTAATTTTATATTATTTATATTTAAATTTAATTAAATATATATATATATTAAAAAAATTGTAGATAATTGAATTGAAATTTGCTCCATTTCATGCTTGACAACCTAATATATATATAATTAAATTTTTTTCAATAAGAATAATAAAAAACACATCAATTGATATATTTATATATGTGTGTGTGTGTGTTAAAAATATGATAAAAAATAATTAATCTCATTAATAATGCGTTAAGTATTATCATGTAAAAGTAAATGTTAGTCATTTTGAAGTAGACGTTGATCTTTCGAGTGTTGGATCATGTAATGACTTTCACGATCTATTCGTCTTCTTTTTACAACAGTAATAATCGTCTCGATCATTTTCAACACAAAAGATTACATTTCCTTGAAATAAGAGAAATCATGCGATACGTTATTCTATTGCAGAGTACGCTCGGTCATAAGGTCATCGTTCGAAAGGATGATGAGATGAAGTAGAAAATAATAAAAAGAAAATAAATATATAAAAATGTTAGAGAGAAAGAAAGAGGAAGGGAAGGAAATGCAATGATTAATTAAAACCACAGATTATGGTTTTGTGTCGACGACGACGACGATGTCGACGATGATGATGACGGTTCGAGTAATCTTTTAGAAGTTATTCAAACGAAATACTAAAAAAAAGTTTATTTTTTTTTTCACATTCAGAACAACAGGATCGTATTTATTATAAGGTGACTATGGTACCCATATTTATATGGGGTAATATAAAAAACTCAAATAATTTAATACATTCGTTGAAATGTTAAACGAAGAAAATGCATCGTTGATTTTGATTATCTTTTCGCATTTCTTTTTCATTTTTTTCAATTTCAATTCAAATCATTTTATATATCGTATTAATATTTTAGTATTTTTTAGTATTTTTCATAGAAATGAATTATTTTATAGAAATAAATATATATTTTTCTTTATATTTCATAGAAAAACCATTTACACAAAATCTGAGTTTAGGGTATTAAATTGTATAATTACGTTCCTGGATTAGAATGTTGTTATGAATTAAATTACAGACCCAGAATCGATTATTCTGGAAAGTCAATTTTTTTTTTTCTTCTTCTTCTTCTTCTTACTTTGATTATCTTTACGCAACGAAATAAAACTGTTTAGAAGAACTGGAGAGTTATTGATTAAATAATAATAAAAATAATACGAGAGTTTTGCTGACAGATTACAAATCTTATTACTAATGATCATTATACCGTAGACAGCGTGTACATAGTAACCTATTGATCCGTTTTATTCTACGTAAACGAATATATTATTTTTTGCAGTTATGTAAAAATTTTCATGTTAAATATAAAAATGTTTCTACTCTCAATAAAGTTATATATTTTCATTTATTTTATTAGAAAATTATATTTCATGTAAAAAAAAAATATATATATATATTAAGTTGTCAAATTCTTTGCTCCATTTCATACTTGACAACCTAATACATTATAAAATAATTGTAAAAATATGAAAATGTTAGCGTATTTGCGGTTCCTGTCATTCGATCATCGGAATAATACAATAATTAATAAAAATTAAAAAGAAAAGAAAGATATTGTATATTATTTAACGTAAAATAAAATAATCGAATAATTTATTTATTTAATAACTTACCGGTGTAAAAACGTAAGTCTTTCGTATTTTGTAACTGATCGTGTCGTTTCCATTAAACGTAACATTATCTTTTTCCCAACGTTGTGTATAAACGTATGGTCCAAGTTCATTGAGTATAGGTTTATCCCCATTGTTTAAAAAGTCATCTGCATTAGTGACATTGTAAATGTAAATGTGTAAACGCGGTGTAACGGGTGGTGCCCTCCACCAACCGAAAGTTCTTCCACCGTCTTTCAATGCTATTTGTTTGTTCACGATTAATTCGACCAATTTTGGAAATATTGTTGCTATAATTGCAGCTATAATAATCAACAGTACTCCGAGGGCCACTGCTGCCCCTGTAAAAAACAAAAATACATATTAAATTAGAAATATTCTATATTTATATAATAGATATATGTAAAAGCAAATGATTATTATTCAAAGCATAAACAAGGTGACTTGGTACATTTTTTTATCGTTTTGAAAAAATTAAAAAATGAAAGATAATGATATGAAATATTTTTTTTTCGAGTTAACACATTTTAATTGATAAACTAACATTTTATATGGACTATAATATACGTGGGGTATAAGTAAAATAAAATATAATGTATGTTACAATTTGATTTTTTACAATTTTTATTTTATCATTCCAATAGATTATATTTATTATTATCTTATATTCACATAAATGTTACTTTGAGTTAAGGGTACTAACAAAAAGTGATATAATAATGCATATAGATTGTAAAGTTTGTTTTTAAATGATTGGAAAAAGAAACACAGACTTCTAAGATTCGTTAAAAAATGGTAAGAATAATAAAAGACAATATTTTCAATTTTATAATAAATAATATTTTTCATTCGCTCGTTGAGAACGTTTAAAGATTCTAACACGCATGAAACAGCAAATCACTCGTTAATTTACGAAAGACATGATTCTTTCTTTTTATTTTTACCTTCATTTATCAAATTAAAAGAATTTCAATAAGAAAAGATGGAAAAGGAATAAGATTAACCGATTGGTCGTAATATAAGGTAGCAAAAATTTATTATCTATTATGTTAAATAAATTTTCGAATTAGCGAAATGTCTATGAAAAACCGGTCGGTAGGATTCAACAAGAAGATATACGAAAGTTTCAATGCTAAGGTCATCGAAAGCCAAGTTCGTGAAGAGAGTCAAGGTGGATTATCATGCTTGAGAAATTAGAATTAACGAGTACCCTTGACAAGTTAATTGTTTAAATGAATTATCTTTTAAGATAGACATTTCATTGATTTTTGTTTCTTATTCGTTTTATAATTCTTCTTTATCTTCTTTCTTCTTTCTTATTTTTTATTTTTTTTTTTCACAAAAGTTCGATAATGTCAATAGACTGATAGAAAAGAAAGGAGACAAAAAATACAAGGACATCGAGGACAGGTTCATTATTTTCTTTAAGATAGTTGAAAGGAATTTTTTTTTTTTTATATGTGGATATATGAAAAGGATCTTTCAAGGATTTACTAATGCATTACAAGTCTAAAATAATTTATGTTAATCTATTGTACCATGAACCTTTGACACTGAGGACAAATTCCTGCTTAATATAATGCTAATAAGGAAAGAATAATAATAATATTGGCTTTTTTTTTAAATAATTGAAATATTTTAAGAAAAATTTAATGCTGAGAAATGTAATATATTAGGTTGTCAAGTATGAAATGGAGCAAATTTCAATTCAATTATATGCAATTATATTTTGTAATAATATTATTATTATTACAAAGAAATATGTGTAAAATTATTAAATAAAAAGAAATATGTAAAAGTAAAAAAGAAAAAAATTCTATCCTAAATTCCATTGAATTTCATGGAATATAATCATATGTATATGCATTTACCAACGTAACTTATTGCAACCTGATTTTAAACTTTCGAGAGAAAGGAAAGGCACGAAAGTACGATTGGCAAGTTATTTAATATTTGTAACACGTTAAAACGTTCCGTAATACACACGGTCAGCAATCATGGACCAGTTAAGATTTTTAATAGTTTTATTACTATTACACTATTTCTAGTTTGTTACGTTTATGTTCATAATTCTTTGTGGTTTAAACGTCATAGTTATGATACAAATTTTCTTCCCATATTACATTATTCTTTTATATGTTTTTTTTTTTATCAATATTTATTTTATTTAACACGATATTTAACATTTTATTTTTTTGTATTAAAATTATTAAAGGATAGATTAATTAAATTAATTTATTATTTAAATTGATCAATACAAGAATATACGGAATGAATTAGAAATGTTAAGATAGATTAGAAAGCGCGTTTACTAATGAAAAACTGTAATGTAACTATCGCTCTGTTTAATCATTATTCTTGGAAAGTAAAATACGAAAGATAATTTAGATTAAAAAAAAAAAAAAATCTATGTATAAAAGAGAAAAGTCATTCATTTATTAATTATCCCTAGCGAAGATAGTCTATTAATAATTTTTCCAAGAAACAACGTTAAGATCTAAACATTTTCCTATTTAAAATTACATTTACCTTTCTACATTATTCATTTTTAGAAAATCTTTGAATAAAAAGTACTGGATTTAAACAAGTTTAACATGAATTATTTTAAAAAGATTATTAAATATGTATATATTTTTTTTCTATAATAACAAGGAACGTATGTTTTATTTTGCCTGTCGTAATAAATAATAACTAAAATAAAATAATGGTTTATTAAATTAATTGAAGATAGTTATAATATTTATGACATTGCAATACTCTACATGGATAAAAAAAAATATATAAATTCTTATCGAAGTTTATATTCAACACGCAAAGCGGAAGAAAAACAATGATGGCGAGTTGCCAACAAACTGCTATACTCGTATTAGAAGCCTTTCTTTCTACATTAGAGTAGCTTTTAAACATTTTGCCGTTAGCGGAAGAAAAAATCCTCTTCCGAGTTTTCTTTCCTTCGTTTTCATGAACTTCATATTATTTTCACGCTCCCATGAACTACATACGAATTAAATTTACAAGCATGTTATCATCCATTCTCTTATTGAAATCATTCTAAATTTGATATTAGTCTGTCGAGTATGAAGTGAAGCAAATTTCAATTCAATTATATGCATTTTTTGCTTCATTTCATACTTGACAACCTAATATTATCAATTTGACAAATATATTAAACGATTTGATATTTAAGATTTTAAATGTTAATTCTCAAATTTGTGTTTTCATGCATTATCAAACGTGCCGATTTAAAAATAAATAAAAATGAACAATAAAATATCGGAAAAACGTAATGAAACAAGTCAATTCGAGAATAAGTGTATTACTTTATGTAACATCACGATCACGAACTCCAATTCTGTTAGAATCTCTACTTAAAATTATTAACCTGATTCGTCACGACAATTTAAATAAAACTCTGACGAAATTGAAAAAAAAAAAAGAAAAAAAATATGTAATATATAATTGAAATATGAATATTATATATTCATTTGTATTAACGTACGAATATAAGATTGATCAACAAATGAATTGATTTCTTTTAATAAACCCTATACTTCAAGTTATTGCAACAACAACAACCAACACACGTAGAAAATAATTCAAAAGAAAAAGAAACATGTAGGAAATGATATTAGATACTATTACTAATACTACTACGTAAGTACGATGATCATTTATGTATTATGTAATGAAACGTTGCGTTGACATCGTCTACGATGTTCAGTGAAATTAGTTCGTTCCTCGTCGTTGACCGAGTGATCGCATGGCACGTCGTTAAATTTATAAAGTAGTATACTTAAATTAATATAAATAATTATTTGAAACGTAAAGTAAAACAAAAATGGTAAATAATATTTGAAATAATAAATCTAATAGGAATTATTTCGGGTTATATTAATTTTTGAAGAAGAAACTTTAATCTTCGTAAGACGATCGTTTTTTCTTTTTTTTTTTCGTTTATACTCGCGTATCCTCCTACACAATTGTTATTAGATTGTCAAGTATGAAACGGAGCAAAAAATGCACACGATTGAATTGAAATTTGCTTCATTTCATACTTGACAACCTAATATAAATATTGAATAGTTTTTTTATCTGTAACACACACACACACACATACATACCATGGTATATGTTTAATATCTATACTCGTATTTTCTCTCATAGTCGGGAAAGCTGGACGTTACGGAACAATTAACTCTTTTCCGGTCTATCTTTTACAGCGAGTCAAGGAGACAACTAAACCAACCAACCAACGAACCTAATTTATTTGTCAGAGAAAGTCACACGACAACGAACTTGTCGTATTTCTCTCGTCATATCATCATATAAGTTTTCTACACATCTTTCTATTGCAGCTTAAACTTTTTTTCTTCCTTTATTTATTATCTTACCGACTAACCTACTTATTTCCTACCTTTATTTTTTTTCTTCTTCTTCTTCTACTTCTTCTTATTTCTCAACTACCGTGAACATTTATTACACGAGTATTCTTATGAAAAATAAAGTGCATTGTGTATTTGTTATTTTAAATAAAACTTAAAATTCCTTTTTTTTTTCTAAAAGAAATAATATTGAAATTTGATTACAAAGAATAATTTTTTTGTTCTCTTTCTCTTTCTCTAACGTTTTCGTTATTTTATAAAATGATTTTCTCTGTGGGTGTGTGTGTGTGTGCGCGTGTTTATTTCTTTTTCTTGTAAAGCGTCACGGACGACTTGGTATGTCCGACCTCCATTTCTATGTCCCGCTAGAACATTCAAGTGTACGTTCGACATTTTCATCAAGACCGTTACAAAGAAAATAAGAACTTTCCTGAGTTGAAATTTTCTAATCACAAAATTGAGAACGATAATATTAAATGTATAAACTTTTCTACAGACGGTATAAGAAATCCTCTCTCTTATTTTATTTTTTTAGATATGAAAATATTACAATACTTATTGCTTTTTATTCTACACGTAATTATTCCAAAAACTGTGCTATACGTTTATAATTGATCATGCTTTGATTGAATGAAATAAGAAACCTATTGATATCTTTGAAATAATTACAATTTCAATAATTTCGTATAAATTCATTCAACAATATTCTCAAAATCTAAAATCCTTTATCTTCAAATATGATTTTACTTATAAAAATAAATATAAAAATGAATCAAAAAAACGTTAACTAACAATTCGTTTCTGTTATTACTTACTATTATTAATTATTCTTATTTAAAAGCTTGAAAATTGTCAAAAAATAATAGAATACATAAACATGAAAAATAAGAAAATAATTAAAACATTTTCAATCTACTTATTTGTGGTATATTTCAAAGCATTGTACGACACAAAGTGTGATTTCACAGGTCGTACACCAAAATCTTGACTCCAGCAAGATCCTCTGTTTTTTGAGAAACAAAAAACTTGCAAAAAAAACAGAGGATCTTGCAATTTTTCCGCAAATCAACTCTCATCGTTCTAATCTTGTTTTCGAATCTACGTTTATCTCGAGAACAATAAAGAAAATGATGAATTATTTTAATCACGTTCAAAGTTTCTTTTATTAAAGCATCGAAACAGGTAGTCCTACTTTTTAATATACCATTATGTTTATTAGCAATGGAACAAATCAAATAAACCACCTGTATAATATCTTTATTTGTTTATCAAGAAAACTATGACAAAGTTCAGTTTTTTAGGGACGGGTTTCTCAAACGAAAGCAGAACACTAAACTTGCCGAGTTGATTCTTGTATATCTAGGTCGTTATATTATTCTCTGTTGTTCGAAAATTTATAAGAATTCAGGCGAAATCAACTTGATGCAAAAAAAACATTGATTTTATATTACAAAAAAACAAGAAATATAAAATAAAATATCATTGGTAAGAAAAATTCAAAATATCGAACGACGAAATAACTAATTAATTATGCACAATATTAATGAAAAATAACGATCGAGATAAAACGGTTGCAAATAAATGAATATATTTAAAATGTATTTCTACGATACTTTCTTACTAAATTCTTCGAATACATTTTATTTTTTTCGTAACCATTAAAATTGCGAGTGATGATTCAAAGTCGAAAAAGTTGTCCTCGTCGTAAGAAAAATACGAATGAGCAATCAAACGTTTTAAATTAATTAATTAAATTCTTACGTTCCTATGACGAAATTGATTTTTTTGATGATTTTCCATTTAAAAAGGGGATCATTCTGATCGACAATTTTACTTTTCGTACAAAGATTTTGTACATTCTTTTAAAAATTAAATATTAAAATCTTGATAGAAATATATTCATTACTTCGACTGCGAATGCATTGTTTTTATTTTATTTTATTTTTTTTTTGAAAGATAATTTCTTAAGCTTATATAAAGTAAATAAATAATAATAAAATCGTTTAGAATAGATACTACTCTTACATATTATTTTGTACGTGTGTCATTAGCTATTGAAAAAAAAAAAAAAGAAAAAAAGATCTTGAATTATAATAATAGTTATGTAATATCACCGATTGAAAATAATGAAAAACATCGAGAAAAGAAAAAAACGAATAGCTGACGTAGATAACTTTAACTTTGAATGCGAACCATTTTCTCAATTTGTTATGTAATTTCTTTTTTTTTTCTTTTTAATATATTATTCTATTGATTACTCTATAATCACATGGAATAATAGTTATCACGAATTTTCGTTAAAAATTATTCTTGGTGTATATAAATTAATTAAAAACGAAATATCAAATGAAACTACATGAAAATTCGAAACCAATGACAGTTCGTTTTCATTGAACCAATAATTCTAACTTTTTGTGCCACTTGACCAAAATAAATCCCGTTTGATTCGCACGAATTGAATACGACTGACAAATAAAAAAAATAAAATTTCCAATGGCCTGAATGGATAATATTATTGGTCCGTATGCGATACCCATGCAGTACACACACGAAACGTGTTAAATATTTATTTGTAAGTCAGATATTTTCTATACGTTCCAAATCAATCTCTAAATGGAATACCTTTTTCGTTAGTCGATTATTTAGTTTTACGTGACGTCCGTTTCTGATCATTCTCTAACTAAACGTGCTAATAATTTGTGATTCATGATACGTTCTCTATATGGAAAAATATCAGTAATCATTACCGAACTTAGAACTTGAACCTCGAGAAGGAACGTGACTTTTCAACGATCGTCTACCAACTCATGTCAGTTTAAATACTTTTCATAATTATTTTTTGACAAGTAATAGTAGTAGTAGTAGTAGTAGTAGTAGGATCGATCATTATTACTGCTTATTTTATATTCTAATAACATTTTATTATCTATAAATAAATATTAATATAGAAATTTGATTCGATACAACAATCTTAATCAAAAATGATTTCTACAAATTATTATATAAAATAATTTTTAATAATTTTTTTATTATTTTATTTATTTCTATTATCTTTTAAAAATATTCAACTACGAATCTAGAAACATTTTTATACAATTTGACAAATAAAACTAGATTCGATATGAAACACTCGTGATAGTTATAATTTATTTCTAAAAATTACTTTAAGATTTTTAACACATAAGACAAGTTTATAATCTTCTTGTTAATAAATTCAAATGTATTAATACTAATTCAAAAATTGTCTATTAGGATTGTCGCAGAAATCGTCTTTCTTATTGATACGGAATGTTTCAAAGAAAATAACAAGAAAAAAAAGAAATAAATTAAAACCGATGACCTGAAAAACAAGGAATCGTTATTGCGAAGAAAATGGTATGAGAAAAAAAATCGATGCGTCAGACGAGTATAAGAAACGAATCGTTTCCAACATGACGATGTGCAAATAAATCTACGTAATTACATATATGTATAAATTATGCCAATGGATTACTAATAATAAAATATGAAAATAGAGTAGGAAGAGTTTTTTTGTCTTTCATTTTTTCCAAAAACAAAAATTAAATTAACCGAAGACAATTTATGCGTCCACGTTGAAAATTTAAAATATTCCTTTGACGTACATCGAACCTTGATGCTTATTATGTAACAATACTTACGAAAGTCATCAATAAAATTTAAAAAATAGCTCAAGGTCATTTGTCCTATACGAAGGAATCGAAAGTTTCACGAATAAATTTTCGCTCGGGGGTTTAATCGATTGTCGATGTCTAAACATTACTTTGGAATGAATATATGTATATAATTATTGATTATATTAACAATATATATATATATGTAAATAATATTTCTTACATTTTTGTTTTGTTCGTAATATTAAAAAAAAAATTTACAAATTCAACCAAGGATATTTCTGTATTATAATCTAAAAGTAAATTAAGGTATATATACATATTTAAACATAATTATTAGTTATTAAAAAAGTATAAAGATAGCAAGTTAAAAAAGTGTATGCACTTATTATTATTCAACAAAATACTGTACAGTAATAATTTAAATATGTTAAAAAAAAAAAAGAAAAAATGAATGTAGATATATATTAGCTTAAGGGGAAAACAAAATTTCTATTATTTTTATGTTATTTTTATTAAATTATTAAATAATTAAAATATTTTATTGTATATATTATTAGATTGGTCAAGTATGAAATGGAGCAAAAAATGCACATGATTGAATTGAAATTTGCTCCATTTCATACTTGACAATCTAATAATATAGAAATGCGTATAATAAAATGAGAACTTCAATTTTATAAATTTTCAGAATAACTTTTTTTTTGAAATTTGTAATAAAACGTATGTATAAATAACTACGTATGATATTTATAATATATGTGAAATACTGAAATGTTATTAACTAAGCCTATCGTGCAATGTCATATCAAGTTATCGGAACGTAGCATCGAGTAGGCGAGAAAATTGCATGCATCCGCTTTTACAGCTTTTATTCTTCTAGTCTCTAGCGTGTTAATAGAACACAATCCAACTCACACATTATGACTAGTTGCATTCTTTAGAATTGACAATTTCTATAATCGTATATACGTAGAAAGAAGATCGGTCAATTTTCTTGGTAACACTTTCAATTCCTTATATAGGTATAAACTGACACGAAGAGCTTTAAATGACAAATATGGCGAGGTCGATCTACGTCCTTTGGAATCAGATTTCACCATACAATTCTACACCATTATCGCTTTATCGTCTGGTATTTTTCCATAAATGTAACATTTCCAATTAGGATTCCTTCCGATTACGTACATTAAGCCTTTATTGGTCTAACTTATTACATAGTAATCAGAAATATCACACAGTTAATTCTGTAAATATCACACACTAATTTTGGAAAGTATTCTAACGATTACGTTAACTTTAATTAACGATGTATATATATGTATATATGTTATATTAATTATCGTTTTAATTATTTATTACTCAATAATATGTCGATAGAAAATATGAAAATAAATTGTCTGTATTAGAATTCGTTAACATTAAATAAAATTTCAATCACCTAAGAGGAAAAGATACCTTTTAAATTTATCTGAATGTTAATTAATTCTAAATCTTAGGAAAAAAAAATATAATCTTTCTCAAACTCGTACAATAGTTTTCCGAGAGATAACAATTTACATTTGGTTCTTACCAGTTGGAATAGAAAATGTACTTGCTTGCATAGGTTTCTTACAGGTATTTCGTGTATATGTTTTCTATATATACACGTATGTGTATGTGTATGGGATTAGAATGTAGATTATTTCTTCATCGTGAAATCGTTTCTATCGACCGAACACAAAAGTCAATATTCTATAAACGCAGACAATCGTATGGTGGTACGTAATCCAATATATTTACATTGAAAAATTTTGCTAAAAATAAACACTCTGGTTTGTGTTTATTTCGTTAACATTCAAAGTCACGATGCTCGTTAGATAAAATACAAAAATAAAAAGTAAAAATATATATCTCCCATTATTGAAGTTCTGGCTGGAAAAATTATTGCATAACGTTCTCGAGTATATAAACTAGAATGCGATTATTAATTCGCATTTAAAATCTGATATACGTTTAAAATAATGTCGTAATGTATATTCTCCAATAAAAATCTATGCAAATTTAATCGGTTTTTTTTTTCCATTTAAGGAAGAAAAAAGTCATAAAAAAAAACAAAGAATGAAACTTTATTCGTATATCATTAGTATCGTAATGATTAACAAAAAATTTTAATGGGATATAAACTTGTACAATTAATACACACATACACACACACATTAGGTTGTCAAGTATGAAATGCAGCAAAAAATGCACATAATTGAATTGAAATTTGCTCCATTTCATACTTGACAGCCTAATATATATATATATATTTTTAATTTAATTTTTATTTATATTTTTACAAAGTTAGATTTCAATGAATAATCTTATTGGCTAACCGTAAACAACGTGGGTCTTAAATTTTAACAGGATAAGGAAAAAATCAAGATCTGGTAAATCTGATCTAACGTTCTAACCTTTCCCTTTAACGTAAAAAATCATAGTTCTCGTTAAACTTGTTTCATTTATATACTTAAACTACATTCGAGGATAAAAATTAGTTTCTACTCGCATGACCGATGGACAAATTCGATAGGATCGTGTTAATGTAAACTTCGAGACTCGTTTTAAATGTACAATTTGCATACACACCTATCTTACGTAAGATTTGTTCTTTCGATCAAAAAGACCGCAAAACGAAATCTTCAAACGATTTTGTCATTGCTTCATCTTCCTTCACCCCATTCTCTTATCCTTCCATTCCTTCCCTCATCCTAACCATTCCTTTTTCTCCTAATCGTTCTCATTCTCATTTTCTTATTCTTTTGTCGTTATTGCAACATTCGATAGAGCAATAAGACAAAAATATAAAAACACTGTTTATAGTAATAAGTATTGCAAATCTATTTAATGAAGAAAATTAAAGAACAAAATTCGCACGAACATTTTCGATAATTTAAAATTCAAATTTTTGTTTATTCGATCAAAATTGTGAAAAAAAAATAACTCGTTTAAGTATCGAATAGTCTCAGTTTGAGTTAGATGATTTTGAATAAATTATTTAAAAAAAAAAAGAAAATAAAATGAATTTTTTAAAACATGAATGATTTCTCATTTATAGTAATGTGATGTTGGGTTTAAAATCTTCAAAGATACAAATCTGGTTATCTTCACAGATCGTATATACTTAATTATAAATATATGTATGGATAAAAATTGAATCGACTTATATTTTTCTTTCCTCCATGAAAATGTCGAGTACTTTCGGTGTTCCCATTCCCAGAACACTAATCCGTTCTCACGCGTGTCCGATATTATCGTTGCATTTTGACTATGCGAAAAGATCTCTCTCGTGGGATCATCGTCCTTTCTTTTCCATAAAACGAGAAACTAATGTGTGTGTATACGTGTGTGTGTATATACTTACATACACATAAATATATACTTGTGTTTTAAGAAAGATAAACTTTCTAAACCGTTTTGTATCTCAATTGAATCTTGTTTCTCTCTTTTCAACTGATTTATATTCGCAATCAAATTATTGTATTTTTTTCATTTTTTTATTTTAATTACTATCAAACTTCCATCATTGAATTATTTTGTTACAACAATAATGTGATAACGTGTGATATTAAATTTAAATAATATAAATTTTAGAAAATATTTGTATTATATTAAACATTCCAAGATTATTTACCAACCAATCTAATATATTTTCATTTACGAGAATAAATGATTTGATCTAATAATTATTTTCCTTGACACGATTGACTTTAAAATATCGAACCCATATAACGGAATCACAATGGATCTTTTTCATTGTCATTGACGTTCCCATTTTCTCCATTACGTTGTAGCATTGCAAAACTAAATGAGGTGAACGTAAAAGTACTTATTGCGACAAGTAACTACCGCTAGAAAAGACAAACTTTTAGTAATCCTACTTTTCGGAGAATATGATGAAGTAAACAAGTATATTTTAGTGTCTAATGCTAATTGCCACAATAATGTTTATTAACGTTACGAGAGAGAAGTACTTTTGACTTTTACTTTTAAACTTATATTTTTCTTATATTTCATTTAAAATACTTACAATTCGTGTATACGCGACCAAAGATGCAAAAACGAGTGTCAACGAGTGTCAGTTTTTTAATGTCTAAAATCGAGTCAAATTTTAGTTATCATATAATTGCGTGTGTATTTTTTTTTTATGTAAACCAACATTCACCTAATAAACTTAATCATTACGAACGTAAATATAAATAAAATTTTTAAGTAAATATATATATATATAGATAAGGATTTTTGTAACCTGCATTGAAACCATGAAGCAATGAACCTCATTTTCACTGAATTCAATCACTTACTCGATCAGAAGAGCGGAAATTATGTTCCCCTTTTAAACTCGTTACAAGAATCATCGTTTACACGCACGGCCTAACACGAAACTAACTTAATACAATTATAATTAACTATATATATATATATTGTTAGGTTCATCTTTATCATATTTTTTGTCCTAAATAGAAAAAGGAAAAAAGAAGGAAAAGAAAAGTTAAACGAAATCAAGTGAAAGTTATAAAAATATATTATCTACCTTTCCATAAACCAGTACTATTCGAAAATAATTCAATGTTTTCGATTCGTTAACGACGAGTCTTGGTTTTATTTTCTTAAAATCGTTCAAGCAACTCGAACTGACGTTTCAACTCTCAATGCTACGTTTGCAACAGTAAACCCAACGATTTGTCTTTTTTTAACAAGATTCAAACACTACACTTCTGGTAGATCTTTTCACTCGAGTACTCTCATCGTTAATGACCGAGTCAAAAATATCGTCCTAGTTTTATACAATTTATTTATTTATTTATTTATTCTATGCCATGATTTGTATCTTTTAAAAATAACGACATAAATTAAACTGTACCGAATCGGGGATAAAATAAAAGATATAAAAAAAGGAAAATTGAAGAACGAAAGATAAAGTAGATAATACGAATGTTAAATAATTTGTTTAAATTAATTATTAAATAACATTGAGATTTATTGTACATTTGTATAATTAAGATATTTATTCTTCAACACAATTCTATTGCTCGCGTAATTTTTTTTATCTATTTAGAAACGTTGTTTAATCCCAATAATATTTTGGAATAAAATTTATTTGAAATTCAGTAAAACAATGTTAGTGTTATGCATTTTAATAACTTGAAAGGAATGTAGTTTATATTTAATAAATATAAAACCGGATTGAAAGGTAGCAATATTTTTATGTGGGACGAAACATAGGAATATTTTATACAGTTCACATTAGATTATGACTGACACTGTTTCATATTGCATACTTGCATAATTTAGATTTATTTATCAATTCATATTTCAATTACGCACGTCATTACTTTTTCTCGATTTCTGCAAGTTTTTTTCTTTCTCTTTTTTAAATACCTAAAGGGGTATTTTAAATGTATTATTATGTTTTAGAAATAATATAAATTTTCTTTCTTATACACGTACCATAAATATCAAATCAATAAATTAGAATTAAAATGCACGTACACTTACCTATTGAAATTTTTCTACGATAATTAAAAATACAAAACTAATCGATAATATCGCGAATATATAAGGAACTCTATTTAAAATTCGTATTTAAAAATAAAAATAAACGAGAACTTTAATTAAAACAATTTACATCGACAGATTGTAATAATAATAATCAACGAGCATGTAGAACAAAATGTATCCAGGAAAAGAGTAAATGAAGGGGAAACAGACTAAATTGACTATAAAATTTTAGAGAAATTCATTTCTTCGATTCTTTTTTTTTTTTATTACTTATATATAAAATCGTACGGTCAAAGGAGTATGATTGTTTGATTTTCTCTTCCGAGATTGTTAAAAAAAATATAAAAAAATCGATAGAAAAAGGATAGAATGGTAAAAAAAAGTAAGACGGAAACCCTACTTTTTCTATTGGATTTTACGAGTATCTTTCTAAATCCTTTGCCTTTCTTAGGATAATAATAATAATAATAATAAAAATAGAAAGAAAAAGAAAGAATAAACAAACCGCGAGTATATGCAAGTATATATCCCTAAAGGCATTTTCCTTATTACCTGTAAACGTTACTCGTAAACTCAAAGAACTTGGCTTGGTGAACGGTGAACCCAGTTCTTTTCTTTCATACGTAATATTCTACGAGTATATAGAAACATATATATATGTTATATGTATAGAGAAGAAACAGTATACTACAATATCCGATACTTCGATTCATGCAAAACTAGTCAGCTTGATTAGGCACAATTAAATTTTAATGCGATTTCAAATTCAAATCGATTTACCATAATTTCACTTAGGTACTTTTATTGAGGAAGAAATATTCTTTTTTATAATATTTAATATGTGTAAACGTATGTGTGAACGTATTGATAAATGTAACTTTCTTCAAAGGGTTAGTAACAAGGGCCAAAAAAAGACGTTTTTTTTATAATTTTTTTATAGAAAAGGATTTTATTTTACAAATACAAGTAATAGTTAGTCATATAGTATCTACTTTTAAGTTACGTAACATAATTAACTTTTTATATTTTACATTTTACGATCCTCTTTTCGTTTATCGAAAATGTGTTAGGTATAAAAGTATTCACAACTGTACTCAGGCTACTTACTACAATTTATAACTTATAGCAATTACTCGTTATTATATAAGTATACTTCCTGCTCTCGGTAGAAGTTACAAGTAGTCTCCATTTACTTCTGAACGCTTTAAAGAATCTCCCCCTTTAGAATATTAAAGATGAGAAATCGAATAGTAAGAAAGTTATAACATCTTTTTTTTTTATCATTATACCCCGTTGATTAATAATGATAATAATAATAATAATAATAAAAGAAATGGATTTTAAAAATAAATGAAATACATCAAAAGGATTATTGCTTGATGTAGATTAATTATTATCTTTATTATTTCTATCAGATAAATAATGAATTATTCTTAATTCGTCAAATAAGGTTTCGCTAAATTTATTCCAATGATAAATTTTTCTTGTAAATAATACCGAATCGTGTATTATTTAAAATTGTCCGAGATGCGATAACTCTGTTAAAAGATTTTTTTAAAAAGATAACATAAATACAGAAATATAATGAAATGATGAACATTTTGGCTAGTGTATTCTAAAAGATTGTCTCCTCGTTTGACGACCTATGTAACTATGTTTTTACAGTTATATACACGTTCATAAAAAAAAAAAGAAGAAGAAGTTAAAATCTTGTCGCTTACCCGCTTGAGTAAGAAACTCGAATAAAATATGTTAAGATTTGTCATAGCTCGTCTCGTGGCATACCACGTGCACTTTTAAAACCGAGAAGGAATGCGAGGGCGCCAAACAATGGCGAAAGGCGTCGATCACGTTTCTTGAATTTCAAAGAACTTCATTGAACGAGGGAGGAGTAAAGGGTTTGTATGAAGGAAAATTAAAACTTAACAAATAACCCCCATAGAAAATTATTTGTAAAAATTATTTACTATATCTCATTAATTGATTGATTGATTGATTGATATTAAAAAAGGGTTTTATAAAATTTATAATTTATATTAAAATTACAATTAAACAAAATTTATTAAAACAATAATAAAATGCACATTAGTGAATTAATAATAATAATAATAGATGAAGATATTATTAATAGGATTTAAAAATAAAATCTAATGACATTTGTTAATAATATTCAATGGGATATTTTTGGTTAACTGAATTATAGGTCACCCGGTATAATCAATCCCCATTATCGCGTCTGGGTCATACCACGTATCTACTATATACTCTCTCACAAAACATAACGACAAGGAATGATGATTCAGAACCGCGGTTCCGGAGCATGACACGTCCATTGCATCGAATTGACCCTATAACGATGTCTACGTTGTTTTTAAACGCGTCGTTCAAGAGCGACGACCGTTGCTTCTTTCAAAGAGAAGAAGAAGAAGAAGAAGAAAAAAAAAATCAAACCAAAAGAAAGAAAGAAAGAAAGAAAGAGAGGTCCAACTTCAAAGAGTGAAAGAAAGTCAACGTGACACTAACTGGCTTTTGCCACGATCGAAGATTTTACCTGTGTTACACCGGTACTTTTCCAACGTATCTCTCTTCTATGCACTATGTTTGTTTCAACTGATTTCTTTTTATTATTTTTTTTTTTTCAACTAAAATAAACCTAAACAAGAAATCTTATAATTAAACCTATGTCCATTCTATAAAAAATAATTATTATTGTTATTTTAAGGGAGTCTCACCCTATGAGACAGTCGCTTTTTAAACCAACCAATAAAAAGATAGTAATATTTTATTAACATTTCAATATAGTGTAAAAAAATTTTGATCTATAAATAATCGGTAAGAACATGAGTTGTACTATTCCTATCTACCGAAAAAAGAATTATTTATAAAAAAAAAAAGGATTATGACGAAAATGATTTTCGATTTTATGATAAAACTTGTCAAATTTATATATTAAAAATAATTTTTTACGGATATATATAGATATAATAAAAAAAAAGTTGTACGAGAAATTGTGAGTTCAACTAAGCGAAATCAAATTGGTCTGATAAATTTAACGATGATTAATTATAATAATAATATTAATAATAATTAAAAATATATCTTATCTATGTATGAATTAATTCCGATTGGATAAACAATTAATTACTGCTATAATTACCGTAAAATTCATACCACTTGTCACACTTTTCCTAGATAATACTACAGAAAGAAAGTTGTCAGGATAGAAATTTGGGTTAAACTAGGTGAACAAAGTATACCTTAATACGATTATAAGAATATAACAATAATAATAATAATAATAATAATAATAAACAAAATATACGTACACCATCGTCTGAGAAATCCTCCTTGCAGTTTAGCGCAAATTCCACGATTTACTCGCATGATTAATCTGTTCTTTCAAATGCCACGTGCACTTAGAAAACACCACACGTTCCTTGCACTTTTTTTTGTTAGCAAAGAAAAGTAATAATAATAATAATAAGAAAAAGAAGAAGAAGTAGAAGAAGAAGAGAAAGAGGAAGGAAAAAAAGGATTGCAGTTATTCCCGCACCATCAAATGATCGAATGAACTGTCAAATAAAAAGTGTTTTCTTTTTCTCTCAACGCTTCTCTTAATAAAAATTACAAATTTACTATATAAGTTAAATAAAATGAAATAAATATTAATTGTAAGTACATTTAGAAGAAAAAAAAATAAAAAAAACAAGAAAAAAAGAGAATACCTGTGTTAAATTATATTCAATGAAAAATCTTTTTTCCTGACTTTATATTATTTCGCGACTTTGAAACGTTCAATAGCAACAACAAAAGATAGAAGGAGAAAGTTAAATTCCCTTATTGCTTGAATAACTGCACAGATGAACGGTAGCAGCTTCAAAACCCGTTAACTTTTCTCACCAAAGTAAATACGTTCGGGGATTATCTTTTCGTACACAGAATGCGGGTCCAAGTTTTTTATCCAATTGAAGATGATCTCAATTAGATGATTTTTAGATGATGATGATGATGATGATGATGATGATGATGGAGTTAAAATAATTTAAAAATAGAGATAGATAAATAGAAATTAACAAAAGAAGTGAAAGAAGAGAAAGAAAGAGAAAGAAAGAGAAAGAAGAAAAGAGAAAGAATTAAAAACGGAACAACGTTGAAAGAGTTTCTCTTCTCTTTTTCGATTAACTTCTTGACTTGTCAGAAACACACTCGCGTATGAATGAATTTTCTTATTAGACTAGAACGATCGTCGTTAACTAAGCCGAAAAACCTACTAACGAACGGAATGGATATTATACGGAATGATACTATACAGAGAACGTACGAACGAACAAACGTATTCGATCGTAGTACTCTCTTGGCAAGCGTATACTCGATCAGAAACAGGTGGAAGTGGAGTGAAGAAGGCATCAAGGAGAGGGAATGAGAACGTGCGTACGAGAAAGGAACAGTTCGAAAAGTGGGAGGTTTACTGAAGAAGAGAGTAGTGGGATTTTCTAGTTGAAATTAAATATATATTAATTATAAACAAAAAAGAAAAATAAGAAAAACCCTTTCAGCTTCTTCTTCTTCTTCTTCTTCTTCTACTTGATAAATGCTTTTTTCATTTAGAAAAAGAAAATATTGAAAATAATTCGTATCTGATTAGAAAGAAATATTAGCTTCAAAGAGAAAAAGAAATCTATTATTTTTAAGAATGAAATAAATGTTAAAATAATACATTTACAAATTTTTATAACCGACTGATATACACTACTTGTTACTTTTCCTTGTTACTGTTTGTTGATGCTGCCAGTTTGCTCGCAGTCATACTTGCTTCAAAACCTCAGGAGTAGGTTCAAGTGAACGATTTATTATTACCCTCTACCTTTACCATGTTTTTTTCTCTTACTCTTTTCATCCCCACTCTCTTTCTTTCCCTTTCTTTCTCTGTAATGAATTTTTTTTATCATACTCTTTTCACGGACAGATTATTTGTTTTCTTATTTATGTCTACCACATCATTGCTGGATTTTCTGGTTTTTATTTTATTATACGTGCTTTTAATATTTTCAAAATATAACATATTTGTATATATTAGGTTGTCAAGTATGAAATGAATTCAAATTTCAATTCAATAATGTACATTTTTTTGCTCCATTTCATACTTGACAGCCTAATATATAAATTAATATTGTCAATTAATGAATGATATCATCCTCTTTCTCTAAAATATCTATTAATTTAAATTCGTAT
Source organism: Mischocyttarus mexicanus (assembly GCA_023678845.1). Classification (NCBI taxonomy): domain Eukaryota; kingdom Metazoa; phylum Arthropoda; class Insecta; order Hymenoptera; family Vespidae; genus Mischocyttarus; species Mischocyttarus mexicanus. Next base: position 1,057,633 of record JACGTP010000012.1, on the reverse strand, counting down.
ACCCATTTGTTATATTTTAAAATAATTCTTTATAAAGGAAAATTATCAATGTTATATATATCGTTGATAGATATCTATAAAAATATTATTTAGTACGATTTATTTATATCAAAATAGAAACTGAATCATATATTATCGAGGTCAAATATCCTACGTTTTTATCATAATGCATACATGTATACAAATATATATACATATATATATAAATGCGACATAAGCCGCAATGCGATCGATTAATCGTCCTTCCTCATATGGCGCAATTTAAAAATAACAAATAAAAAAGTACAACATCGATGAAGATAAAAACAAAAATAAAAATAACATCTTCCTCATAACTTGACGATTATTGAATTAAATTGTTCTTCTAAATCAACTATCATTATTTTTCTTTACGTATAAAAAGAAAATGTGGAATATTTGTCAACAAAAATATATACACATAGATATAAAAAATAAACAAAAAGAATTATAATAAATAAATTACGTTTAAAAAAATATATAATCGACACGTTTTACTAAACACAATATCTGCTTTTCGTGCGATAATTGATATCTTATGCGACACTTTTCGTTTTTTAAATGCATACGAACATACTACCAGTTATTATATCTTTTTCTCACAAGAACAAACAATTTTAATAGAATGACAATACTGTAAAATAAACGAGAGAAAAAAACATGATTAATGAGATGCGATAAAAAATAGAAAACATTTATTTAAATAATTCCTTTGTAATATGTAATAATGTTAGATATTTATAAGTAATTTAGAATCTGTGTAAGAAAATGTTCTCTCCATCGCATGATAAATTAATCGACCATTAATTAATAATAAATTATACAGATTTCGTGACCACACGAATGACGATTTAGAATTCTGATAAGTTTTATAAAATAAAATTATACTCTTACGATTAATTATTGTATATATTATTTACCCATTGTTACTAATTAATATACAAATAATTGCAACCCAACTAACACTTTACTCTTACCCATACAATGACATTAGAATCTTCAGCCTTGATCGTTTAATTATTTACTAATCACCGTCATTTCTTACGTTGTTTTATAATTCCTTCTTATGATTCTCATTAGAAAAGGAAAATAAATAAATTTCATTTTTTTTCTTTCTTTTCTTTAAATTGCAAGAACAACATCTCATTTTCTACTTTTTCCTCCTTTATTATGTGTTCTATTTTTTAGTATTATTAATTGGAATCGTCTGACAGTTATTCTGGTATTTTTTCTAATGTATTTTATTTCTTAATGGTTCTGAGAAAATCGCAATATCCGTAAACTTGGTTAAACGATTGTTAGTTAGCCGAGATTATTTGATTATTCATTCTATTCTAAGCATGATTAATATTTATCTATAATTTTATAATAATTTCCAAAGATCAAATTAAAGACTTCCTATAGAAATTTTCTTATTTTCTTATCCAACATATATATTTATTATCAGTTAAATAATATCAAAGTTATTGTGATATACTACAATCAAATTGATGATTAGAATTTTTCTGATAAGAAAAAATTTTTTTTTTAAATTTATTTCGTCAATACCAGCGATTTCAAATTTAAAAGTTATTTAATTATTTATACATTCCTCGAAGAAATAAGAAGGAAAAACAAACAAACAAAATACTCATATTAATGTAGATCATTTTATCGAAGATTAAAATAAAAACTATATGATTTAAAATATTTTTCTATTTTCCTAAGAGTACAAAGTTCTAAGTGAGTTTTTTTTTTTTTTTTTTATTCTTACACGATCATAAAGTTTTTATACCTAACGCACGTATTATATATTTATCGAGAATTCAAGTATTATATGAAAAAAACAATGAGACTTTCTACTCGATGTAAGAAGTTGATAAAGTATGAAATATCCTTCTTTTTTTGTTCTAAAACAAAAAAAAAAGAACAAGGATTTAATTCAAACGAGAAAAACACTTGTTTATGCTATATATAGAAATTATTTTTTTTTGCCTCCAATAAAATAATGTTATATTAACATTAATCGTTTATTTATATATACGTGTAGTTTATAATAATGTTGTTTGAAAAAAATAATAATTATGAGTTATCAATGTATTATGTATATATATAAAAAGTAAAGAAACAATGCAATGATATAAAAAAAAAATATATATTACTGAACGATACTTGTTTTTTCCACACGTCAACGTAATATTATCATTTTTAAAAAGCAAATAAAATATAAATTATAATAATATAAATGTAATATGAAAATTAAAAAAAAAAAAGACAATTAATTATAAATCATAGAATATTTTTTTGGTAGATATTGTTTTTAGTAAATTTTCTATTTTTAACATTAAGTATTATTCTAACATTATTTTCTTCATGAACATTGATAAGGTAACGCATATATTATACATGTATAATAATTTTAGTTTATATTTGCAAAAATTTTCTATGATTCATCATGGTTAGCTTTTATCCAACAAAACATTCCGAACACATAACATTTCCCGATCTTTTTCAGAATGAATTCATTCGTCGATTTAAATGAGTCAGTCAGATTAGAATCATTCATGGTAGACTTACACACATCTACAAATGCAAGACGAGTATCGTGTTTTAAAATTACTGAATCTTGTTATAAATGATTAATGAGATATTATCCATTCATTGATTTTCTTTAAGTTTCTTCGTGATAATATGGAAAATTCTATTTTGAAATTTCTTTTTTGTCTTTTCTTTTAAAACTTAATATTTCAATTAGGAAACATTTAAAAATACTTCTTGAGAATGATCACGTAATTCAGTTTATATATATCCAGAATTACCTCGAACTTTCATTAATTGCTCTATATAGTAAAATCACGTAACTGAGTATGAGAAGACTAGTTATGCCATTTTAAACAATTTAAATATGTTCATTACGATATATATACATCAAAACTTTCTAAAAAAACTCAAAACTTTCTTGAATTGATCAATTTTTAATATATAAAATACAAAATAAGTTTATTGATTTTATTTGGATTTTAAAATGTTAAAAAACAACAAATGTATACAATTGATTTGAAATTTGCTCTATTTCATACTTGACAACCTATTAGATGAAAAAAAATATCCAAATGTTTTTTTTTCTCAATACCCAAAATATAATATAAATATTTAATAAATATTCTTATAATTATTAAAATATATATATATATATATAAATTAGATTTAATTATTAACCAACCAATCATTTTTCTAGTCTTTATTCATCCATTTTAATAAATAACACGTAAACAATAATTAAACACTCGTTCATTCGTAGTTATTATTTCTGCAATATTGAACTTATGAACGTCTAATAACTAACAGAAAGATGAAAAGAAGAAAAAAAAAAGAAAAGAAAAACGATATAATTATTTGCCAGTATATAAATCCAAGAATCAAATGCATAGATATGATAAAAGACTTTAAATTAACTACACCGTTCAACAATTTATTACGAACAAATGACAATGATATTTAAAACTAAACTAAAAAGAAAAAATATCAAAGAAATTTGTAAAATATCTATCATTGATCCTACGAAAATGTAATATATGATAATTAAGAGAAATAAAAGAAAAATAAATGAAGTCAAAGGGATAAAAATAATTTAAATCTCTTAGCAACATTAATATCTAGCTTTCATCGATGACGTAACATCCTGCATTATGGGTCTGGGAAAACTCTCACTTTTGGGAGACCCCGATGGAAATATCTTATGTTTCTTGGAAAATAATTCCAAATTAATGAAAATTAAATCGATAAGTACAATAGTGTGCTATTAAAAATATAAAAATAATAAACATTTATACTTATTCGTTATATCTACAAATTGTTAATGTATTTCTCTAAATCAATGATACTGATTTTACTTCCTATTATCAAATATACTGCAATTATTATTATTATTATTATTATTATTATTATTATTTTTCTTCTACTTCTTATACTATTTAAAAAAATTAAAAATTCATGCCCATACTTATATTCATAAACATGATTACTTATATGGTCAAATATATACATGTACGATTTTATTTTCCTAGTATAAATAACCGCAAACTATTTCTTTTATTCTCTTATATTCTATCTAACTTTTTTTTTTTCCACGTAGCAAGATTTACGTCAGAAATATGGCCGAACGTTAAACGTAAGGAATACAAAGTACAAGGAGTTTCTACATGACAACTTGTGTGCCAATAGAATACTACACACTATCATTCAGGTATATAACTAAACAAGTATATACTTTTAGTTAGGTGTTTCAATGTTTCATTTGTTATCTATCATCTATGCTCCTCCTTACGGTCAAGTGTTTCAACTTTTTCAAATAACTACATTTTTTTTAAAATGATTTTTATCATACGTCTAATTACAGGACCACCATTAGCCATGAAATGTTACGATTTTTAATTAAAAGTAATCGTAATAATCTAACGTTTCATGATACTTAATCTAACAATCAATGAATTTGTAAGGAAAATTCCATCCTTCCTTGTTTCTTTATTCTTTTACTTCAAATTTCAAATTAATCTCAAGATTTACTAGCTAACAACTACTACTCGATAACTATACTTCGATAAGTACACACACACACATATACTTCAGATGGTTTTTAGAAAAGAATTTATTATTGAAATTACCTTTTTTTAATTTGTCTTCTTTATTATCATCATCATCTTCATCTTCTTCTTCTTCTTCTTCTTCTTCCATTTATTTGTTGAAGCAAACACGTTTTTAATTGAAGAATTTATAGTAAAAAACGAACCAAAAGAAAAGAAAAAAAAAAAAATTACGATGAATCAAATAAATCTCGTAAATTTTTTTCAAGCATCTTCATCAATGAAGGTCAAGAAGGGGGTTTGATTTTTAATCATTTTAAACGTAGGTTTCTGATGTTTGCGATTTATTCATTGTTAAACATTTACGATGTAATTCTTCTAATGTAGTCGGTGGCGTGTATTGAAAAAAGAAATAAAAAGAGTTATTTTATCCGAGTCATCGTAATATTTTATGTGTATATGTACATTTTAACACATACTACTTAATATATTTTCATTCTTTTTTTTTTTTTTTTTTTTTCTTAAAATGATAGCCATCCTCTAAGTGTCACTAATGTCAAATTTTTTTCCTTACCATCTATTAGCATAATTATGACAAATTCCAATAAAAAAAGAAAAAGAAAATAATACCTTGATCTACCAATCGGAAAAAATTGATTTTAAATTTATTATGAAAAAATTAAAAAGAGAATACGTAATAATCGGAAATACGAGGAAGAAGAAAAAGAAAGAAATTAATTTCTAATTTAAAATTTTGGACTGGTTAAGAATATTTTAACGATGACATATAATTAATCGACGAATGAATGAATGAATTAATTATTAAATATCAACACGATTATTAATTGTAGTTCGTTGAACAGCAAAACGCCATAACTCGATGGAATATCGATTTAAAAAAGAAAAATACACTTTAGTTAAATGAAAATATCGATTTTCGTTTAACAAAAAGAACAAATTTTCTTATCACTTTCATATCTTGACAACAATGACTTCTGCGAAATAATAGCAATAAATTTTACATTTCATCCAGAAAATTAAACTGTTTTTAATTATTAAACATAAACGTTTGTTCGTTAAACAAACGAGATCGTAGATATTTGAAATGAGTTATCCTGTCTTAAATAAAAATAAGAAATAAATCATATATTTATTCTTTTCAAATGCGAAACAAAATTAAATCATTGAATTATAATTAATCTTTCTTAAATGTTGAAAAAAAAACACACAAAAATTATATGAATTGTAAGAAAACACGATGACCACGATGGATTATCATTCAAAATGGATTACATCATACTGAAAATGAATTACCAGAACGAAATATCATCGTCGAGGTCACCCGGTATAATTACATGTAAGTCATTGATTTCTTTTACTGGTCTGGAGACTCAAACCAGATTCGGTATACCTCGACATAAGATGGTTCACCTCGAATAAACCTTGAAATTAAAAAGGGAAGAAAAAAGTTAACAAAAATAAACGATTAATAAAAATATTTAAATAAAAAGAAATAAAATAGTACAAAAAGCAAATAAAAATGATTCGAACGATACGATAAAGAGTTACCCGTGAATCTGATCAAATTTAAGTCTTCCTTCGATCGTAATGATTAAAAAAAGAGAAAAAAACAAACAAAAGGACAAAATGAGATAAAATAAGGAAAAAGAATAAAATAATTGCCTATAAAGTTTGATTAGCAAATAACTTAATTGTATCTACCTTAAACTTAGATTAAATGCTAATTTAATTAAATTATTAAATTATTATTTAAATAAATCTATATTGTTTGTATCGTAACATATTATTATTATTATTAAAATATATATACGGGTACTTTAAACGAGTAATGTTAAGACAGTGTGAAGTATCAGTGAGAATGACCTACTTTCTTTATTATTGTATGACGTTTAATTAAAATAAATCTTTCACCAAGTTAAAATGTTAACCGGTAAGTGTAATTTTAAACGATTTCGCAATCTCTAGACGAATTAATAAAATTCTCGCGATGATTTTATAATAAAATTAAGACAAACTAGAATGTTACATCAGAAATGGAATACTCAAAATGAATTGGGTTTTATTAAATAACAAGTACTCTTATAACGCGATGGTTAAAGATTAAAATTAATTGAAATATTAGAAAAAAATATATTTATATATATATATACTATGAATCTATGCAATCGAATTTATAATTGATTATTTCAAACCATTAATGTTATTCGTATCAATGGCATTGGTATTGTAAATGTGATTTCCTCGATATCGTAAGACCGTACAATAGACCACCGTGTAGACTTAAACGAGATTCGAATGTCAAATGTTACTAGTTCACGACATTCATGTCAAGTATTATGCCCAAGAAAAAAAAAAAAAATAAACAATACCATCGTTTACAAGTTTTCTGTATATTAGATTTATCTGATATATTAATATTTTTTAAATATCCAAATATACATTTTATACATTTATACCATAAAACTTTTTTAATTAATTTACTTGAAATTTATATTGCAAATAAGAAAAAGAAAAAAAACTAATAAATGGATTTATTTTTTATCAAATAAAAAAAAAATCAAATAGATATATTAAATGAAAAAAAAAAAAGATACATATATATGAATTTTATTTAAGGTTCAAAACGTTCGCTATATAACGCAAGATTATTGTGCAAGATTAAGAAGAAACTTAGCCAAAATAAAAATGCTGACCACGTAGTGGCTCCTTACCAATGCCATTCGTGCTGTGACCACCATTGTTGTTGTTGTTGTTGTTGTTGTTGCTGTTGTCCCTTCGTTAATTTTTATAGGAAATTTATTTCTTGTCAATGAAATTATAATGATAATAAATTAATAAAAATAACCGAAACATTTTATTTGAGTAAAACAAACGCGACAAATTTTGATTCCATTTCGTATAAGAATTAGAAAATATTTTCAAACGTTACACGTTTTTTTTTATAAATCATCGGTCACATAAACTATAGATTTAAAATTTTTTTCCCATTACGAACGTAAGTATAAATAAAAAGTTTCGTATTTTCTTATAGTTTTTTTGCTTAACAGCATTAACGTGAAACGCATATAAACATACAATTTTAATCATCTTATCTTGAAATAACTCGTCCAGTTATTCCTGTTTATTTTATTGTATGAAATTACGAGAAATCGTAATAAATATTTATGATATTTGAGAACCTGTGAAATTTTTTTATCATTTCTTTATCTATTTTTATAAAATAATGTTGTTGAGAAAAATAATTATCAAAAGACAATTATAAATACTATACATATATATATTAATAAATCATCTTGTAAAAATGATCTACAATAAAATGTTTATCATTATTATTTTTCTTTTCACGTGGTAAAATACTATTTATTTATTATTACCGCATGCTGAATGAGCTTTCTTATTAGCACAATAATTATATAATAAATTTACTTACCTACTACCAAATATACAATGATCAATATTTTATCTATCAATTTCACCAAATACTACATCCAAAGTACCAATAATAGCAACAATATCGGCAAGCATATGACCTGGTCCAATATGCTTCAAACAAGCTAAGTGTGCAAATCCAGGAGCCTTGATTTTACATCTATATGGTTTACTACTACCATCGCTGACAAGATAAACTCCAAATTCACCCTTAGGTGCTTCAATGGCTGTATACGTAGCACCAGGTGGTACTTGGAAACCTTGCGTGTATAACTTAAAATGATGAATTAGAGCTTCCATACTAGTTTTCATTTCTTCTCTACGAGGTGGAACAATTTTGGCATCGTCAATTCTTACTTCACCGGCTGGCATTTTATTTAAACATTGGTCGATTATTCTAAGAGATTGACGCATTTCTTCAACACGTATGAGATACCTAGTTTTTGAAATAAAAATTATTTAATAAATAAACACAAGCCTCTTTCTCTCGAATAGATTTAGACTATTATTTAACTATTATATTACCTGTCATAGCAATCTCCATTAGCACCAACAGGAACGTCAAAGTCAACTAAATCGTATGCATCATATGGAGCTACTTTTCTCAAATCCCATTTAATTCCAGACCCTCTTAACATTACTCCGCTGAAGCCCATATTTAATGCATCTTTAGCTGAAACTACACCAATATCCTTAGTACGTTGAACCCATATTCTGTTATCTGTCAACATGTCTTCCACTTCATCGAGTCTTTCTCCATATTGTGAAGCCCATTCATGAATATCATCTAATAAACCTAACGGAAGATCCAAAGATACTCCCCCAGGTCGTATATACGCTGCATGCATACGTGCTCCACTAACTCGTTCATAAAATTCCATCATTTTTTCTCGTTCTTCGAACAACCAAAAGAATGGAGTCATAGCACCAACGTCTAGTGCATGGGTTCCAATTCCCATAATATGATTTAAAATACGAGTGATTTCCCCAAATAATACTGTAATCAAAAACATTTCATTATTAGCATATATATACATAAATAGATTTTTTCTATATTGTTAACTTTCTCAATATTAAACACACACCTCGAATATATTTAGCACGTATAGGTACATCTATATTTAATAGTTTCTCAATTGCTAAAGAGAAACATTGTTCGTTGCACATCATAGAAACATAATCCAAGCGATCAAAGTAAGGTAATGCTTGCATGTAGGTTTTATATTCTATAAGCTTTTCTGTAGCACGATGCAAAAGACCGATGTGTGGATCAGCTCTCACAACTTGTTCTCCCTCTAATTCTAATATCAAACGTAATACTCCATGAGCAGCTGGATGTTGAGGTCCAAAATTAATTTGTACATTTTTTACTCTTTGTTCTGGCTTATCTTCTGGATCAGGAATTGCTACTGGATATGGCCAATTTACAGGATCAATTGGTATAGCTTTCGGAGCCTCTGTTTTATTGAAAAAATCTGGATCTGGTGTCCAAGCATGAGCACACCGACGTTGTCTAGAAACAATTATTTTGTTATTATATATTATCTTAGTAACATCAATTAAAAAGTTAAGCACAAAATATATAGATATATATATATATATAAATAAAATAAGTAGTGTGTTATGTAAACATATAATGAATTTTATTACATTAACCTACAAAAAATAAAAAGAGAAAATTCGCTTTGTAAAACTTACGTAGCAGGATATACTTGAGCTCCATTTCGCACAAGAAATGTGACATCGTTAAACGATCCTAAAGATTTTCTTAGGACCGTCCTTAACACTCCGGTCGCCATGTTGTAAAACTAATCTAATGCAATTGTGCTGCAACTGCCGAACATAACCGAACCTAAACGAACATACACGACATCTCGAGCTAAGCTCGATAAAGATTCGATAAATATATGTATATATATATATATATATATTCTTTTCTAATTTTTATTAAATTCTATATATATATTACATAATAATTCTGTATTAAAATTACTTATTCAATTAATTAATATTTTTAAATTAACACGACATGAAAGAACATCATTATAACAGCAATAGGAACTGCAAATATAAATATCGACACTCGCAAACTCTATATACATACCACGTGTATTTATATATTTTATATTTAAAATGAATTATTTATTAATTTTGTATAATTAATATACTGACAGAAGAGTAGCTTTTATAGGTTAGAATCAATACTTATTAAACTCATCACATTTATAGAACATAGAATATTATTTGTCAAATATATGAATAATAATCAAAATTGATTAACTTCAAATGTTAAAAAATACATATTTTAAGAATATAATAGAATTACTTACTTATCGTGATTAGTAATGTCATCTATCTATATCGCCAAATACTATGTTTATGGAACCAAGAATAGCAACAATATCTCCGAGTAAATAACCTGGTCCCATATATTTCAATGTTGCTAAATGAGGAAAGCAAGGACTTCTAAGTTTACATCTATATGGTTTAGAGCTACCATCGCTAACGAGATAAACTCCAAATTCACCCTTAGGTGCTTCTATTGATGTATACGTTACACCTGGTGGTACACAAAATCCTTCTGAATATAATTTGAAATGGTGGATAAGTGCTTCCATAGTTGTTTTCATTTCTTTCTTGCTTGGTGGTGCTATTTTGACATCATCACATTTCACTTCGCCAGGAGGCATTTGATTTAAGCATTGGTCAATTATTCTAAGAGATTGACGCATTTCGTGCATCTTAACACAATATCTATATAGACAATACGTGTAATATAAAAATACCACACAAGTTAGACTTTTAGAAATTAATAACAATATATTTATAATATTATTATATTACCTATCGTAACAATCTCCATTCATACCCACAGGTACATCAAAGTCAACTAATTCATAAGCATCATATGGAGCAACTTTTCTCAAATCCCATTCTATACCAGCTGCGCGCAACATAACTCCACTGCATCCAAAATTTAATGCATCTTTGGCTGTGATAACACCGACATCCTTCAAGCGTTGTTTAAAAATCCGATTTTCTGTCCATAAATCTTCAACTTCGTCAAGTCTTTCAGAATAAATACTAGCCCATTGATGAATATCATCTAATAAGCCCAAAGGTAAATCTAAAGCAACACCTCCTGGACGTACATATGCTCCAAACATTCGTGCACCGCTAACTCTTTCAAAAAATTCCATTATTTTTTCTCGCTCTTCGAATAACCAGAATAAAGGAGTTATTGCTCCTAGATCAATTCCCTGCGTTGCAACTGACATAATGTGACTAAAAATTCGCGTTATTTCTCCAAAGAGTACTGTAAAAATAATAATAAAAAAAAAGCATAATAAAAAATAATTTTCAATTTTTCTATGTATTTATAAAAAATATAGAAATCAATAGATGAAATTTAATTAATATCTACCTCTAATGTATTTGGCACGTATTGGTACATCTATGTTCAACAACTTTTCTACAGCTAAACTATAACATTCTTCATTGCACATCATTGAAATATAATCCAAACGGTCAAAATAAGGTAAATTTTGCAAGTAAGTTTTATGTTCCATTAATTTCTCTGTACCACGATGTAAAAATCCAATATGTGGATCAGCTCTAACAACAAGTTCTCCTTCTAATTCTAATATCAAACGTAAAGCTCCATGAGCAGAAGGATGCTGAGGACCAAAATTAATATGTACATTTTTTATTCTTTCTCGTGGTTTATCTTCTGGATCAGGGATTGCTATTGGATATGGCCAATTAACAGGATCAATCGGTATAGCCTTCGGAGCTTTTGTTTTAGTAAAATAATCTGGCTCTGGTATCCATCTGTGTGCATGACTATACTGACTACAGTTAATATATACAATAAATATATATATATGAAAAATAAGAACAACATCAAGAAAAAGCAAGATTATTTCGAAAATACTTACTTCCGAAAATATTTGCTTACACTATTTCGAGAAATCCACACAATTTCTTTAGATATTGCAACAGATTTGCTAACGAACATTGTATTTAGAAATACTTTCGACAATAACAATTTGAGATCGCCACGATATAAATAACATCAAACTCGGATATAAAATAAACAAAATAGAAATGAAGAAAACAAATAAGACGCGGAAAAAATAAATCGAAATTCGATTTCGATTTAACACGAGGATTTTTGTTTTCATCGTTCATCGATTTACATTTATCGATCATTTTTTTGAAATAACATTCAAAGCTAATTCCAACTAAATTTCTATAAGAATATAACTCCGATATTGTTTGGAGTTTTATTTAATGTTCTATGTTAACACAAATTCTTTATTTCTCCGAGTAGAAAACTCAAAACAAGGGGCATCAATATTATTTATTTCATTCGATATAAAGTGTTTTAGAAAATAAAAATCAAGAATTTGTATAAGCTAAAAGAAACAATGTCCTCAGGAAATGTAATTCCAGGTACAGGTTTGACAGCGCAAGAAGGAATACCAGAATGGGATCAAAATAATACAACAACCTTGATACAAATGTACAAAGAAAGAAAATGTCTTTGGGACACGAGCCACGAATTTTATAAAAATCGACGTTTCCGTCGCGAGGCTCTTACAGAAATGGCGAATCATTTCAATTGTTCATTGGCGGATGTTGAAAAAAAATTATACATGCTTCGTAGTTCATTTCGCAAGGAATATCGTAGATGGAATTATGCCAAATTAAATGCAGGACCGAACAACACGTTTCTAGTTAGAAAACCACAGTGGTTCGCATTGGATTTACTAATGTTCCTTAAGGACGACGTTGCTAAAAAATCATTGATACCGATAAATCCAGTTACCGTAGATTGTAATCAACAGCAACAGGTCAGTCAACAAAATCAACAACAACTTCATCAAGATTATTCAAACTTACAACAAGAAACCCAACATCAACAACAGAGGCATCAACAGTCTCAACGAGATTTGGATTTAAACGTACCGGTACAATAATTTATTATATTTTAAAAATAATCATTTTTCTTTATAATATTCTTACGTCGTCTGTTCTTTTCCCCCGTCAAATTACAGGAAATTCAAAATGTTTTTTATTACGACAGCGAGAACAGTACTTTAACTCCATTGGAACCGGGTGAAGTTACTCTGGATTACAATCTACAATCTATACAAGTGTCCGAAAAGAAACAATCGCCGGGTAAAACATTAAAAAGAAATTCCAACATGGAATCAAATCATCTCGAAGTATCCAATAGCAAGCGTCAAAAATATAAAGATCCGGAGGATACAAGATTACGATTAATAAAAACATCATCGATAGATACTGTTCAAGAGAAAGATACATTTACTGCCTTCGGCAACTTTGTTGCAGAAGAATTGCGAAATATGAAAGATAGTGGTCAGATGCAGTTAGCCAAATTACGAATTCATCAAATACTCTTCGATGCTACTCGTAATTTTCTGAAAGTTCCAATACCAAGATTGTGAAGTTTTAAGGTAACTATGAAACACAGTTAAAAAATATAAACAACAATTTAACTTAATTTACCTTAAAAATATACAAATAAGAAATACATAAAACTAATGATCTTTAACAATAAATTAATCAAGGATCATGGCCTTGATCCTTCTCCTCATTAGTATTTTATTTACAAAGGACAAAGACGGTACTGTCATTTCAAGTTCAAATTTCTTCACGGGCAAATACGATTGCCAAAAGTTTGACGTAAGTGACGGTATTGAGGCTGCTATTTCGAGGATAGAATACGATGGTATCATCGTCGTTCTTAACCGGCCAACATTCTACGCATCCTAGTCCCGTGCCCAAATATTCGATTGGAAGTATGGTTGTTCTAGCAATTCTAAAAGTTATCGCGGGATTGGAACTTAATATCAGTGGCTCGATGATCTGTGATTTTTGTACCTTATATCCGTTTTCGCGTTTCGTTTAATATATTTTCTTTAATTTTTTTTTCATTTTAATTTCCTTTTCTTTTTCTTTTAATAAAATAGAAAAGGTGAGCGAAAGTTTCTTTTTTTTTTTAACATTATCTTCTTTATTATCAATAACACTGTATGGGTGTATCTCTCTGTATGTGCACGCACGTGTGCTAACTTCTTCTTCGTGTACAAAGGTACAAAATTAAATATCTCTTAACGTATGAAATTCTTAGATATCTTTAACATTTTCTTTTCTTCTTCTTCTTCTTCTTCTTCTTTTCTTTATACAATAAATATATATTATATGTATACCGTTGTCATCGTTTAAAACGATATTAACAATAACGATTTGATCGATCTCGAAATAACACGATCTTCGAGATTATCTCGTACGAAACGAACTATAATACTAAGAGTTATTAATCGTAAAACTTACAATAGATTCTTTAAAAAAAAGAGAGTAATAGTGTTTTTTTTTCTTTTTTTTTTTCAAAAGTACCGAATGAACTCCAAACTCGTATAACGCACGTAATACTTCATAGTTAGAACTGTCACGTTACTCGTTATGATTCGTTATACACAAATCGAGTAGATTTTAAAGACGCACGAAATACACGTGCACGGAGATCTCACGACAGTGATTAAAATCTTTATTAATTTTTAGTTCAAGAAAAAGTTAAAATGTATGGTTTTTTATTTATTTTTTTTCTTTTTTATCGATTTTCATTTCCCCATTTAAGATTTGTACCAATTGCCAATGTAAAAAGAAACAAACGATAAGCTTTATGGAAAAGAAAAATAAATGATATTAATTATCTATAAATAAAGAGCGAATGTGATTAGACGAGGATACGTTTAAAATAATTTTGCGAAATGAATAGAATATTATTGTATTATGTTTGAAAGGCAATAATAATAATAATAATAATAATAATCGTTGGCCCGATTTGATTAATGATCAAAAAGGTTAATGAAAATCGTAAAGAAGATATCGATGCAATGATTGGGGTAATTGAAGATTTCGTACGATTTTTGGTAATTTCGTGCCGCATAATCTGCGAACTATGAGCCTAGCTTGATGGGTCAAAGGTAAAGGCGTTCTCGCAGCTTCCATGACCAAAGCTTTTTGTGCATCGGTCAAACTACTAGATCTTTTGATCATACAAGGATCGAAACTTTCCGCAGCTTCTAAAAGTGCTCTTAAGAGTCTAGGTTTATCAGCGGTATTTTGAAGAGAATTTAATATACCGTGTGGATCACGAAATTGAGTCTTTATGACAACCCGGGCTCCGTACTTGAGCAACAATGCAACAACTTCTACAGATGGATTTTCGTTGGATGCAACGTATTCAGCTAAAACTGGACGCAAGGAAAAACCTTCGTCGCTACGTATTACGAGATTAGGATCAGCACCACGTTCCAACAACATTTGAAGAATTTGTAATCTATTGGGTATGTTGTCTGCACAAGCGACGTGAAGGGCTGATCCGATGATAGGAGATGTTGCGTTTACGTCAGCACCTAAAAATAATATTATTTTTATTTATCTACTAAACAAACGATATACACAATATTTTTGTATAATTTCACTGTTTTACGTTAACCGTAAATGTGTCATATAATTGGATAAAATACATACGTACGTTATATCACATCGATATGATATAAAAGAAGAAGAAGAAGATGTTGTTGTTAGAATTGTGTAAATATTATTAATGTAAATGTTACAATGTACAAAATGATAACTTACCGGACTCTAATAACATCTCAACGATCGAAGGATCACCCTTGAGTATGGCTAAATCTAATGCGGTAGGTTTTTGATAATCAGGTCCAAGAGATAACCTTGCACCCTGTTTCAACAAAAGATTGATGACTGCTGGATCACCACCAAGTATCGCATAATGCAGAACCGTACGATAATCGTGCCTTGAATCAGCCATGGAATTCACATCCGCTCCGTAACTCAATAGCAGTAATACGGTAGCGACACCCTGATAAAAAGGACATAATTCCACAATAAAATAATAATAATAATTATTATTATTATTATTATTTATTCGACATTTATATTTCTTACTTGAGGTGATCTTGCTGCTTTCATTAAGGGAGTTAATCCAGCTCGATCCCTCATATTCGGTTGAGCACCAAATGCCAATAAAAGTTCCATACACTCCAGATCCAAGGGTGAAACCAAATTAATCTCAGAACCGAAGAAATATCTTTTGTTTGGATTCGCGCCAGCTTCCAACAAAGTCCTAGCTACTTCTACGTGCCGATTTCTCAAGGCCAATCGTAACGGCTCGTCGCACATCATGGTCCTACGGGAAAATGACATATATTATTTTGTTATATACATATTTATCTATAAATATATATATATATATATATATATATAAATATATATATATCACATTATAAGAAGGACACTTCGAAAAGAGAATCAAGAGAGATGATATTATTTTTACAATCATATTATTCAATCGTTAACGCGACGATTGATCGATACGAGACTCATATTGGCTTACGATCAATGGATTCCATCGTAACAAATATCGATCTATATTAAATATATCACAAAGCATTGTTTATATATGTGGACGTAGTTTATCGTTAAAAATATATATATATACATAAATAAATATAGATATAAATTGTGAAACAATATAATATAGAAATAAATGAGATTTTACCTAGGAAATAATTCCCCGGTGTCTTTCCTATGATCTACCTTGGCTCCATATTTTAATAGAAGTTTAACGAGATCGAGAAAACCATGTTCAGCAGCTAGATGCAACGCGGAATATCCGCATTCGTCGGTTGCATCTATATCAGCACCACGGACCAAAAGCAATTGTGCTGCGTCAATGTACCTCTGCCATACTGCATAATGAAGTGGTCTCAGACCTTGGGTTACAGGCTCATTTGGCCTTGCACCGCATGCAAGAAGTATCCGAATTTCATCCAGCGGTTGCAGCCTTATAATAGCGTCGGCCAGTTCCCGTTGTAACGGGTTGGTGATGCAATGCAACGGCATCTGGAAAAATATAAAATAATATATGGTTAGTTTAAAATAATAAATTGAAACAAGCGATTATAGATGATTTGACGTTTTTTCTACACAATTAGTTCACACTAGGAACCAAAGATTTCTTCTAATTATTCACTCGTGCAACGTTAAAAATTTCAATGTAAAATGAACATTTTTCAAACATAATTTATTGTTGTACTAACTACTGCATCAGTTTTATATCTTCTTTCGTTATCTCTAAGCAAGTATTTTTATTATTGGATTCAATGAGTTATTTATTTCAAATGTACTCTAAAAAGAATTCTTTGTTATTTTCTCTAAATGATACAATGGAAAAAAAACTAAAAAAAAGAATATTTATAATATACAGTAAAACGTCAATCATTCGAAACGTCGATTACCTAAAAATCGATTATCTGAATAAAAAATAAGTCACGTTTGTATGTATTTCAGTTATGTAATTAATAAGGTTTATGTTATGAGACACGTATCCTAGCTACTTCGAATACTACCACCCGGCTTTTAATATCTTATCTGAATTAAAGTATATTCATAAGTATAGATTTCATTTATACGATGAATATTAAAAGAAAACTTTAATGTTAAAATATTATTACAAATATTCGTATTGAAAGGGAATTTATTGTTTGACAATATCTAAAAGAACGTTTAATTTTTGATACAGCATTTCCCTTATTATTTTAATTATGTATTCATTTATTTACAAACTAAGATGTACAAAACAAAATTACTCAATATTTAATAGACTTTAGAAATTGGATTATTTCAAATTCGATTATTCGAAAAATCAATTATAGAAACAAATTGATATTTTTCACGATTGAATTACATTGAAAAGTTATTTTTTCTAATCGATTCATCCAATAAAATAAAAACTCACGCGAAGTGCGTATTTATTAGGCCCCATATTGAATTGGTATATTTTTCAAAGGGAAAAAGAAAAAAACCAAGATGTCTTATTCAGATCTACAACAGACACGATCTATTGGGCTGTTAAAAAGAACTGAACCGAGATCCTCCTAATCGTTATTTAAGTATATACAAGGAAGAAGTATTTTTCGGAAATCATGCATTGGTGGGGGGAGAACTTTTTGAAGGTCACATGCAATAGTCATTGGTGGTGGTAAAGTACCGCCTCTTGAAAGAAGAATTTTCTTCTTGAAATAGTAACTGTTATTTACATATATACTTTTTTTAGTTGTCAATTTGAAGCCCATTTTAAGATACAACTCGATATAAACTCATAGAATTTTCGGCTTAATTATCTAACTGAAGTTATAAGAAACCGTTACATTATGGGTTTCTTCAAAGAGAAAGTTTATAGTCTATTGTTCGTTTTTTTATAAAACATTCCGAGCACATAGTTTATTTTGTAGCATGGTCAATGTAAAATTTAAATTCTTGTACACATTTTTAAATTTTAATCGTTGGAATATCGAAATATTTTTTTAAATATGAGAAAACGATACTTTATATTTATATTTTCTTCTAACGATGAAAAGAAGAAGAAAAAAAAAAATATTATAAATGACGAAACAGAGAGGAGGAATAAAAAAAGGCCTAGGCTGTTATGCATAAGATCTACCGGTCTATCTTACGAATAAATTTGTCTTATTTATTTCCACGAATTGAATAGGATGAAACGCTCACACACACACACTCACACACAGAGTAAGAAAGAAAGAGAGATAGAGAGAGAAAGATTCAACGAGATGATTTATTTTGATCGTAGAAGAAGAAAGAGCTCTCTTTTGTAGGTCGACGTGCTCGGTAAATCGATTGGACAAGCCGCCAAAAATGATTAGCCCACGTGGTGTGGCTTTAGAACATGCAAACTAACGTGTGTACCGTTTTAAAATTCGCGGGAAAATAATCGCAAGGATATATAATTTCAAATTGTACGAACAAAGTGGCAGGGGTAAGAGAGGGGGGGGGGGGAGAATGAGAGAAAAATTTAAAATATATCATTAATATTTTTTTATATGTAATACTAATAAAAATATTCTTATATGCGTGAAATAAATTTCTTATTAAGTATTTAAATATAATTTTTTGTCTATAAAGATAGAGAAAAAGAAAGAAAAAAAAAATAATAAATCTATTTACATATTACTAACACGTGTTATAATTATATTTGTTGTTTTATTTTTTTTTTTTGATTATTTGCAGTAAACGCACCAATAGTTAATAAATTGTAATCTCAACAAGCGTCACTACATCGAAGCGATAAAAAATCGCCAACATCTCTCTCTCTCTCGTTCTCTTCACTTTGGAAACTTTGCCAAGAAGGTGGCACAATTTTGGCGATGATACCGGAAAGCTCACAGAAAACGACGATATTCAAAATCACGCAGTCTGCATACGCGGATTACGATTCCTCGTAGTTTGACAAGTCTAACAAAAACAATATTGTTTTTATCCATCTCTCTCTCTCTCTCTCTTTTGATTGTAATTTTTAATCTAACACGAATCAATTATTTTTCAAATAATCTTTGATATTATTTTTCTCTCCCCATTTTACACGACGATAACAAACAATGTTTACAAATCCTCGTATCACCGATGTGGGGAAAAACAAAACGAAAGTAATAAATATTTTGTAAAATAAAGGATTGGAAATAAAATGAACCAGCTCGATAGAGATTCTTGGCTTTTTCGCAACACTGTGATCGAAGAAATCTAACATAAGACGTAAAGAGAATCTTAGAAAATCTCTCTCTCTCTCTCTTTCTCTCTCTCTCTTTCTGTTTAAGAGTTTCGTTGCCAATTTTAACGAACGAGGGAACGAAAGAACGAACGAACGAACGTAACTTTTAAAACGATTAAAAATAATCGTAGACGTGCGCGCATGATCGCGACGCGTATCATTAAATCGGCCATTGTACATATGACTGACACCGATTACGTATCTCTCTTTTATTCCTCTTTCTCACATAAAATAATAAAAAAAAGATAAATGATCTACTTGATTAAAAGATAAAAAAAAAATAACGAAATACTGCTAAAATATTTTCAACATAATCATCATCATCATCGTCATCGTCTTCTTCTCACTTTCAATGACGCGATCGGTTTATATCTGTTGGAAGTAAGAATCCTTCTGCTGTTGTATACCACCTATCGAATATTTCAAATTAAACACGAATAAAAGATAATTAAAAGAACCCAATACAATAAAAATGAAAAAGGATTGTAGTATTTAGGTCGATACAAAAAAAAAATTCATTGTAACACTCATTAACGAGAAAAGTAATTAATTTGTACACATGAATATATACTTCATTGATATTATCGATAGTTGACATTAAACCGGTGAGCAAACCCTGTTATTGTTTACTCACATCGAATACGGTGCGATGCTCCAACATGTAGAATCGTTATTAGAGAAACTGCCTTCTTCGTCGAAAACTCGATCCTATTTAAAGCTTCGAACGACGATTCCTCGCACGAAAATAACACAAAGGGATCGCGCGAGAGCTTGCGCACCGCGTATAGTTCCTCTCTCTTTCTATCTTACTCTGTTTCTCTTTATTTCTATCTTATACTCTCTCACTCTCTCTCTCTCTCTCTCACTCACTCCCTCCTCTCTTTCTCTATCTTTCTCTCTACATATGTATATATAAATTTGTCTTTCTCCGTTGCTCTTAAGAACGAAACGCAATTTTCGGCACCGACCGATCAGATACGAATTTGAACGATCACACGGATTACAAGTGGTCACGTTTCTCCATCTAACTCGACATCTTTTAAATACTCACACAAACATATCTTCAAGTATTTCAGATAAAGTCACTTCTTCTTCTTCTTCTTCTTCATTTCTCTCTTTCTCTTACTCAAGACTTGCTCGTCAAACCTTTCTTTATCAAACGACGACCCCCTTGTTTCGTTTCTTACGATAACACGGTCTTACATATCTCATTATTTTCAGAACATTATTCATCGATGTTATTATTGTTAAATACTTCCGGCTAGAAATGTACTTTCCCTGTTTTTGAATTGTTAAAACTCTTACCCTTATTTTTATTTTCTTTTTTTTAATTTAATACTCTCATCGATATTACAATTTCTTTATTCTGACGGTTGAAATTTTTTACAAATGGTATTGCTTTGATTGTTTCTTTCTGTTTTATAAATATATTTGTTAATTAATTTCTTAATTTGTCACAATTAAAAAATACTGTTAAGTATATAGAATCGAATGTTCTAAATGTAACACATTACAAATATTTATCAAAGAGAGAGAAAGAGAGAGAGAGAGAGAAAAAAGTAGCGAACATTGGTTGTTCAAATTTCCAAAATTAGATATTATTGCATTTATTATTATATATTTACGATGGAAAATTTTCGGACCGGTTCAAGAACCAATTTTGTTTGTTTTAAAATATACAAGAACTTGCTTATTATTTTTAATAATAAAAAGAAGAGAATGAAATAAACTTTTAAATGAATTAATTCAAAATAAACTTTGTTTCTGAATTTTCACGAAACATTTGTCCTATAAAAAATTACGAAGAAAGGAACTTTGAAATTTCGATTGGACGGTCCTCGTCAAAGTTCTTTGACCGATTTGGCTAAGAAAAGTTGATGATAAATCGGTCAAAATTAAAATTAAAAGTTATAAGAGAGGGGTATGAGGGAGAGTAAATATATAATAAAGAAAAATAAAAGAAAATATAGTACAACGTGTCTCCAGGAAAATGACGAAGATGAAAATCCGTTTAGTTGGTCTCTTCTTCGCTGGTTTTCCACCGGTTCACCAAACCAGACACAAACCAACCAAAAACTCGACTCGAGAGAGAAAGAAAGAGAAGAGGAAAAGGGAGGAGGTGGTATGGTCGAGAAAAAGAAAATTTACGTTAATCCGAAATCTTTCTTGGCAAGGAAACGATATTTTCTATATTCTTGATCATGCGCATTTAAATTTTCAAACAAAGAAAACAATGATCGGCGAGAACGCGAAAGAGTTTCTTGACACGAATAAGATCTTAACAAAATTTGAAGAAACAAAATAAATAAACACACGTACCGTACATATATTATTGACAAAAGTATACAGAGATGTTAAAAAAAACTAAAAAATTAAAATTAAAATTAAAAAAAGAAGAAGAGGGAACGTACACAAATGATAAAAATATTTTTCAAACAAAGTGGCGAAAACGAATGGAAGGTAAAAGAGAGAAGGGGTGTGTTCTGGAATAGTACAAAGGAGAAAAGAAAGGTGTGATGTATTTTTTTTTCTCGAGGTAATTCGTAATAGAAAATTGCACAGTACAATGTTGTTGTTGTTTTTTTTTCTTTTTTATGTATTTTTTTTTCTTTTTTTTTTTTCTTTTGTATATATATATTTTTGTTTGTTTTTTTTTTTATTTTTTTTTTTTTTCAAGATTACTTTTATTAAGAAATACTTTGCACTTATTAAATGCCCTTATGTTTATAATTAGTTTTCATTATTATAATAATTATTGTTATAGCGGTTGTCCTATTCATCTACTTCGAAGCATGCTTACTAAACACATGTTACACGATCTTAAAATTAAAAGCAATATTTTGTTTGTTTTTTTTTTTGTTTCCATTTCATTTACTTTTAAAACACATCTTACTTCTAAATCAAACAACAATACCTTGGATTGCATAAAGATTATAAACGCCGGGGGTTGAAGGGGGTGGAAGGAAACTCGAAGGGGGTAATGGGTAGGAGGTAGGAAAAAAAGGTCGTAAGGGTAGCAGCAAGGGTAGTATTTAATTCTTTCGATACGAATCTTTCTTTACTTTTTTTTTTTTGTTCTTAATTAATACGCAATCTTAATTTTTGTCCGTGTTTGAAGAAATGTCATGTCGTCGTGTAATGTGACAGAGAAAAATAGTATGCGAGAGAAAAAGGATATAGACGACCGTAGGATAATAATTTGTAATATTATAATGCGAAATATTCGATTTACAATAATATCACGCTCATACGATGCCTGTGTGTTTGTTTACGAAGAAAATTTTAGTATCAGCATCTTAATAGGGGGAGGGGTTTGTATATAATATATATATATATATATTGGGTTGGTGGAAACAACAAAAAAAATGTCGAATTTTACCTCCATCGAATAGTCGCCAAAAATCCGACGTTTTTTTTTTTTCCACCAAACAAATATATTTATTTTCTTTTTTTTTTTTTGTATGAAATTTGTTTCTCCTCATACGATTGTAAAAAGGTTTTTTTGTAAAATTTGGAAAAAAAGGGGAAAAATTATAATAGATTAGAGTAGAGATTAGAGAAAGAGAGAGAGAGTGAGAGAGA
Source organism: Mischocyttarus mexicanus (assembly GCA_023678845.1). NCBI lineage: Eukaryota > Metazoa > Arthropoda > Insecta > Hymenoptera > Vespidae > Mischocyttarus > Mischocyttarus mexicanus. The sequence continues at coordinate 1,034,335 of JACGTP010000012.1, read as the reverse complement.
GAGAGCAGAGCAGAGCAGAGCAAAGCAGAGCATCGGCTCGAGTATTAATTATTATAAAAAAAATAATAAAAAAAACAATATCTCAGGAGGGAATAAAGCTTGATTTGGGTATTTTTATAAAATCAGATATAAATATAGATTTAATAATCTTCGAGAGTCCTCTCTATTTGTTTCATGCTTTTCTTTTCTTTTCTTTTCTTTACTTTTCTTTTCCTCCTTTTTTTTTTTTTTTTTATTTTTTTCTTTTTCTTATTTTTTTTTTATTTTTTTTTTGTTTACATATATTGAAAAGCCTTGTGGTTTTACTTTCAAAAATATCATGATTTTGTTTTAGAAGATTCTTTTCTTTTTTTTTTTTTGGAGGGGGAGGTTTTTTGTTTTTTTTTCTTGTTTTTTCCTCTTTCGATAATAATAATAATAATAATAATAATAATAATAATAATAGTAATAATAATAATAATAATAATAATAATTGATAATAATAACAATAATAATTAATTAATAATAATAATAATAAAAATTGTCCCGAATTATTGTTTTTTTGTTTCGCAAAAATTTGTTTATCCTTGCTAAAAAATATATCAATGTTACTATTTTTTTGAACGTGTACACTGCATATTTTACACTGGGTCTTATTTTATTATTTTATTATTATTGTTTTTTTTTTCCTTTTTTTTTCTCTCTTTTTTTTTATTCGTTATACATACAATAATTATATATATATATATCTAATTGAAGCGAATAGATAATTAAAAAATAATTACAATAATTGTAAAATATATAGAAAAAAAAAAAAAGAAAAAAAGAATAAGAGAAAGAAAGACAGAGAAAGAAAGACAGAAAAGAAAAAAAAAGAGAGACGTATCTCTACGGCAGTTTATTTAAGAAAATTATTAATTAGAATTATAAAATATCTGTTGTTTTTTTTTTTCAATCGTTTTAAAAGCAATTTAAAGACCGAATTTAGAAACGATCTAGTAATTGATTATTCTTTTTTTTTAAATCTATAATGTCGTACATTTTTTGTCAATTGTGATATCGCACGTTTATCTTTCACTTATATTTTTTTATATATATATATAAATATACATATATATATATATATATATTATTACTTATTACAGGATGTCCTAATTTTTTTGCATTCTAAGAGAAGAGAAAAAATTTTTTTATTTATTTACAAAAATGCATAAAAAAACTTAACGTAGAATTAGTAATGCAATAGATTATGTTTTTCGTAAATAAAAGTTCTGCATTCGTAACAACGAATAGTATTTTGAAATAGAATGAATAAAATTATAAATGATTTTACAATTAATTATTATCTCACATATTTTTCACATATTTTTATCTTCACACATTTTCACATTCTTTTTAAATAAAGAATCTTAAAAAGCTATTTTTATGACATTTTTGTCTTATTTTTGCTTGTAAAATATGTTGGTAACGTTTGATGGAAAAAAATTGAGACCACCCTGTATATATTATATATATATATAATATATTATAATATAATATAATATAATATATATATTTATATTATATATATATATAGATATATTTATATATAATATAATATATATATATTTATATTATATATATATAGGTATATTTATATTTCAATCAATATTGCACGCGTTTAAAAACACAGTGTACGTGGTGTCTTTTCGGTTTTAACAATATGTCATTAAATATAATAAACAAAACGGAACATCATTGTGTCAAATTATTATAATATATTTATATATATATATATATGAGCCAATAGAAAAAAGGAGAAAAAAAAAAAAGATTTTTTTTTCATTGACAATTTATAGAAAAAAAGTTCACTCGGATAAACCAATGATCGAGACATATTTGATTACAACATAAAATTTAAGATAAAACATATTTTTTGTTTTTTTTTTCTTCGCACAAATTAATCATAATAGACCCATTAATCTAATCAGATATATATATATATTCGAAAAATTAAATTTTCTATAACGATTCCTGTATAAAACATCGGATTTACGGTAAATCCGATTTTGAGAATGCCAAATGGCATGTGAAGACTCATTGATGTTTATCCGAAAGCACAATAACCGTATCATGGTTTTGTGCAACTTATTTAATTACATTTTTTTTTCTTAATCGAAATTTTTTTTCCTTAATCGAAATTTTTTTTCCTTTTAGTCGTCTACAATAACAAATTTATAAACTAAGGTATATAATAGAATATATTATACATTGTCGTATATCTCTCTAACGAAATTTTCATTTGTTTCATTACCATTTTTGAAATTTCCAAATCTCATAATTTATAAATTATATGTGATTATTTTTTTTCGTTTTCTTTTTTCCTTTTCCCTTTTCGTAATAATAATAATAATAAAGATAATAATCCTAAATTATTCATGTTCATAAATAAAATAGAGTACGTACGTTGTGCTTATTATTATAGTGCGACTATATAACAATTGTCGTAATAATAATTGTCGCAAAATTTATAGTAGCTTTCTTGGAAAACAATAATAAATCTCGATCGTTCTGCCTATCATGCCAATATAGATATTTGTCTCGGTAACTATTAAAAAAAAAAAAAAAAAAAAAAGATAATAATAATAATAAAAGAAAAAAGAAGAAAAATCTTAAAAATACGTTTTTTTTCATGGAGTAAGAGGTAAATTGATTCATTTCTAGATGTAAAAATCTATTCTACAAATAATAATACCACTATAAAATGTAGACCAAATATGATGCGATAACTAAATATAATATAATTTGCCTCAAAATGGCTACCTATTTATTCTTAAAAGTGGCTATGATAATAATTATTAAGTATCGTTCACGCTTCTTTGATTGTTGTTTAGTTACACACTTTAAGACGTTATAATACATGTGAGTATGACACGGATTTTCACTAAAAATATTTGTTAGATACGCTGAGCATTACTGACTTAAGCACTGTACTAAATTCACGTAAAACGTACTGTGTTATTAGAAAACTAATTATTCTTCATTGGTTTGCAATACTGGTTTAATAGATTTGTATAAAACCTTTGTCAACTGGAACTCTTAGAATAATGATTTACACGATACAGGTATTGGAAAGAATGCTACATACGAAGAAGTTATTAACTTCAACCGTTTGGACGCTATAACAGGCAATATTTGCAAATTCTGTTTTCAATCTGTATCAATGTCACTGTACTTCAATCTTTTTTTTTTTTTTTAACGCATCTCTCGTTTCTTAGCGTTTTATTATTTTTTTTTTTTTTTAATCTTTTCTTTTCCTTTGTAACACACTTCACACATCAGCGCAGAATCTAACTGTGTAACGTTGGATCAAATTTAGTAAATATAATCTATACTGTATCTTACACTATATGCTAAATCGGTCGATAAAAGTGAAATTAATCAGAATCGGCTACAATATTTCTAATACTTTGATTATATGATAATTACTTAACAAAACGACATTGTGTATATTAATTAAGGCATTTATCAATGATTTTTATCTCGGTTAGGCTACTTATGTATTTGTATACATTCTCCATGTTGCCTGATTACAAAAAAAGGTAAACGATTCTCTATATAAAAGCAGGAGAAAAGCAGGCAACTATGTCGTAAGTGCTGATAAATTTTAAGCATGGCATCTCTTATTGTTTATGTCCATTTATGTATCTGGCACTCTTTCCTATTTTAGGCTGTTTTTCATTTATTGTTATTTAACTTTGCTGAATTATTGCATCGCATGGAAAAATATGGCTTTATCCAAAATGCTATTTAACAAAGGCAATACACTGTACGATTGCGTCATATATGCGCCATAGCTGTTGTTATACAATGAAAATTTCTTTTTGACAAGGCAAAACCAGTATTTAAAAAAGTGATGATTATTATGCGACATCACTTTTATGAAAACTGGTGGTTTCTTATCGACGATTACAAACATTGTTATTTGTACACTAGCATGTAAAAAGCATTATACTACTTATGTCATGATCTCTCATGTCCTGTGATGTTTAACAAAGTTAAATGGTAAACTTTGAACAAATACCGGTTCTCTTATTGTTATAGATGATCAAGGTATGTAAAATACAGGCAGAAAGAAGAAACTTTCCTTGATAAAGATGTCTACAAAAATATTTGTATAATAGATTATAAGAGCTGCAATGTCTACGATTTCAGATGATTATTATATGCGCCACGTGTTACCAGTCTTGAACATAGTGACTTATGGATAAAACTTTATGATCTTTGTACTTCGCTTATTACCAGATCATAAGAGTTATTATTGTGCCCAACAAAAGTGAAGAAGCTTCTTTGTTATTACTATCATTATCGATATATCATTAATATTATTATTTTTATTATTATAATTATAATTATTATTATCATTACCGTTATTATAAATTATTCAAACATAATCGTACACAATGAGACAAAATTCGACATATATACATATATATGATGTGTTTCTGTATATATTATACATATATATGCATATTTATATACATATATGTGTATATATATATGTATATAATTATGTTTATATATGTATAAACGGCGTACAGATGCCATAATGACTTAAGATAATAATATGCATATTGCTGAATTATATAAATATAATGTAATAAAAAATAACTTATACTACAAACTTATTATATCAAAAACGTCTTGAGGTTATTAAAAAAATATTATTCACTTGATATTATATATCCGAACTTTAGTAAAGGTTTTACTATAATAATGCCTGTTAAAATGATGAATAAGTAGCACTTTAAATTAAATTGTTTACCCTATCCACATTTGCAGGCCATATTGGTCACTAAGTAGAAGAACGGAACACGGCCCGAAAGGAACCATATGAATTATGTTCGACCACAGCACAAGAGGATAATGGTTATCAAACTATATTTTACCATATCGTATGTGTGCGCACGCGCTCGCGTGTATGTGTTGCGAACATATGTTAATTGCATTCAATAGGTACCACATATGAGATAAAGGAAATGGCGCGAGGGCAAAACAATATTTATACTCTATATAACTATAAGATATAAGTGAATAAATTTATTAGCAATTAATATTATTATTATTTAATTATGATTCAAAACATTCGATCTCTGATAACTGCATCCTTATAGTGTGCAAATATGCTCGTTTAAAAATATATAAATGTTAAATGTTTCTTTACTTAACAAATGTGTGACAAACATTTAATGTGAGATGTCACCTAAATTATGATCCTAAAATTGCGCAAGAAAAACTATGTTTTTATGATGCTTTGTACTGAAAAGAACCGGATGCGATCAGTCTTTTGGAAAACACTGAGTTCATCTCGTGCATTGCTATTGAAGAACTTTGTATCTTATGGAGAAAATACTTGCTTAGCTTAATGCTGTGTCCGAACGTTCACATATGGAATTTATATACATGGAAAAGAGCTGTTCGAAACTCTATTTATAAATATTATACACATAGGTATATTATATATTTATATATACATACATATATATATATATATATATACATATACATTTATACATATATATGCATATAAATATAAATATATATATATTGCATGCATTTAAAAAATTTATATATGAAAATTTAAAATAAATGCACGAGTTTTATGCAGCAGTAATATACTCTTATGAACGCCTGCATATCGCGTTTATACTTAACATCTTAGATATTGTAAAATAATATATGCATATAGAGAAAACTCATAAAGAGTTTAAAAGAAAATGATGATAGTCCAGAACAGCTCCGACTTTAGCGACAGATAATTTGTTCGATTCAACTGAAATCTAAAAACTCACTACTTTTGGTATAGCACTACGGTAGGCTGGAATTTAGGCTGTCTGGTAAACGGTAGTTTATCATATGATATGGTGGGCTTGCAGGACTTTCAGGTTGACTGTTTACTCCAAGATTGCTTGAACCACGGCCACGCTTTCGCCTTTGTAAAATTCCCTTCCTAACCATATAGAAACGAATCGTACTGATTGGTATATTATATTTCTCGGATGCAACTTGAAATGTCATGCCACGTGCAACCATGTCTGAAGCTTGTTTGAGTTCTTCTTCAGAACGCCTTTGTCGTCTTTGATAGCCTGCTAACAGGTAATATTATCAATATACATTAAAATAAATTCTTTATTAGTTTAGGAAGTTTTCTAATAGATGTTTCTCTTTACCTTCTATAGCTGGAAACGGACTGCTGGGATTGCTGCAGTTACTATTTCGTACCATAGTGATGGAATAAGGTTTGACATCCTGTTGCTGAGAAAATTGTTCGTCTGGTTCCATTTTGACCATCCCCTGAGTTTCTGTAAGAGTAGCTTCGCAAGCGCTAAGGGCCTTTTCCAAATGTTGTAATGCTTCACTGTGTTCCATAAAATTAGATGAATTTGGATTTTGCGAAGTTGGAGTATTATTTTGAGATGTAACGTTTCCTGTACTTGATCCAGGAACTGAGGTAGGCTCCAAAAAGCTTGAGCTTCCTTCGTCATTAGATGGAATATCATCTGATTTGTATTGAGGTAAATCTTGTTGAGTTGGTGTTGATGGAGTAATTGGTGGATTTGAATCTTGTTGTGAATTACTTTCGATTGAAGAGCTATCACTTCCCTGAGTGGATAAGCCACGAACCTTGCAATACAAATTTTTCTTAGTCAGTTAATCCTTTATTATATTTTAATTAATTTCCATTAAAAATACACTTATAATATTATTTTTCAAAGTATTTTTACATTTATCATATAATTATTTACCCCATACCTGTAAGACTTCTGCAGCTTGCATCAATTTAGCAAGCTGTTGTTGTTCAACGTATACTTCACCACGGTACATAAATTCGACCAATGCTTGAAGTTCCCACATTCTCATATCTCTCAGAAAAACAATAGGATGAGTACATGGAATGTCTAGCAACAAGCGTTCTAAGTAATCGCTACAGGCGGATAATACCACTTTATGACATTTTATAGAACCACCATCACAAGCTAAAGTAACATCAACAAATTGTTCCGAGCTCAATAACTTTGGAAAAGCACTGTGCATGTTCGACTGATGAGAATTCCAAGACACACAAAATTGTTGTCGATTACCACCAGGGTAATTGCCTGGACTAGGCAAATTGCTTCCACTTTCCATGATTACGGTAAGATAACTTGAAGGAAGCCTGTTAAAGCGAATCATAAATCAATTAAAACAAAAACAATATAAAATAATATATAAAAGGATTAATTAACAAAGGAAACGCTTTTTTTATAAGCCGCAGTGATTAATTAATTGTATATTCTAAATATATAAACTTATCGACCACAATATCATTCATGTAATTCATAACCAATGATAAAATGTATGTAAATCACACATGGTAAAGTAAACTAGAAAACAATTGTAACTTAAGTTAGTATATTTTATTGTCGATGAATATATAGTTCACCAACTTAACAAAGGAACCTTTCTTTAAATAAGAATATATATAAGAAAAGTTATATTATAAGATTTTGAATATAAAGCATTATGTATCCAAAAAATATATACCTTAAATTAAATTAAATTAAAGACAAAAAAATGAATAAAATAAAAGATACAAATTAACATAATTGATTAAACTATAAATTAAAGACAAATTAACATTTCCTATAACATACCTTAAGAGATATATTATTTATATAAAATGATAATAGATAATTTTAAGAGTAGAGAAAGTAGATACTCATAAACAAGAATAGGTTAACGAGAAACGCGGCAGCATCGTTAAAAAAATGTACAATATGGCTGTCGAATATATGAGAAACTGTAGTAACAACAATATATACCAAACTACACTTAGATACAGACTATTCTTAAGTTATATAAAATGTGCAACTAATCTTTATTCAAATTGGAATGTATAATCACGTTAACGCGATTTAAGAACCAATGAAAATGTACCGGACCGGGAAAGAGTGGTAAGAAAAATCTATAAGGAACGTTAGTAAGAGCATGCAACAAAACAACAAATCAGTCCTTATATATAAACGAGAATCCCCATAAAAATAACTTTGAAATGAAAGCTCTACTTGCGCGGCATTTATCGTAATCACGTGTTCAAAGCGTACCAGCCGACAGGTTAACCGAAGAATTTGTGACGTGTGTGCGACGCAGACAATTTTTTTGTTAATTGAAAAATGGTGAAATCTTTGTGGGAGACGCTGTCGGCGTGAGTACCATCACCCCCCAGGAACGCCTTGAACACAAGTATCACGTTTCTTCTTAGTTTATGAAACCAAAGTGGTATGAATCGAGGAATACCTAATTGACGTGATAGACGATTTATTTTAATAAAATATATTTCACTCACAATTCTAAGCCTCAGATGTCTCCTCTTATAATTTCGCGTCGGTTTCGGGAAGAATCCCTTAAGAAAACATTCATCCGTCGAGATTTGCACTAGCTAGGGGAGCTGAAACGGAAGGGTGGGGGTAGTAAGACTGGGGGTAGCTTAGTGGAACACTAGCGCACCTTACGACATTATTACCAACTAATCCCCACTATTGCATAGTTACTAAAATTTCGATCAGCTATAATATCTCAATAAATTTCATTTTCTTTCGTTATTTGTATTTAACGTGATCGATATACTATGATATCAAATTATATATGTTCAATTTGATCGATAAACCCAAGTAAAGTGATTAAATTTGATATGCAATTTTATATACGTGCAATGCGCAGCTATCATTGCGCAGAACAATAATCAAAATAATTTTAAGAATTTTATAAAGGAGTACTTCTAACTAAAAATATATTAATACATCTTTCTTACTGATTTTACATAGTTAAAGATAATATACTATTTCTAACCTTTCATTAAAAATAAGTTATGTTATAATATGATATTATAGAGACAATATAAACAATATATCTTACAGGAATATACCAATTTGAAATTTACCAATAGCAATCCTTGTCAAACAATTATGAAAAATATTACATTTTATACGAGTAATATAACCAAATAACACTTTATTATACTTGAATTATTATTAAAAACTTGTAATATATTTTTTATAAGTCATAGCAAACGATAAAGTTACTAATTCTTATAACTATCTTGTAAATATTATTTTATTATTGAGCGTGAAAATAAAAAAATATTTGAACCAATCAGAACGAACGTCAATTCTAATTGGACATTTGTGCATTCAACTACAATAAACTAATTTTCTTACTTACGAGTGCTTATTTGTGATTGGTTATAAAAATTATATAAATTTATAAAAACTGCATAAAAAATCATTTACCAAAAAGCAGACTTAACAAAACTGAAGCAGACATAAACTTACTAAATAAATACAGAAGAGATCGTGCCATCTAGTATTCAAATTGTTTAAATCTTGTAACGAACTTTTATGAACAAAAAGATGTATACAATATTATTAAAGCATATATATACATATATATGAATAAAATTTAGTGTTATATATAAAGTGTTATACATACAGAAATTTATTGAGATCTACTATTATTATTCTCTAATTTTTTAATAAAATATAAATAATGTCAAAAGTAACAGGTTATGATACACACGATGATGGTCCTGGGTTTGTAGGAATCAGATTTTGTCAAGAATGCAATAATATGTTATATCCAAAAGAAGATAAAGAAAATAAAGTACTTATGTATGCGGTTAGTATAATATCATTTTCTTTAAATTCAAATAATATTGTATCATTCAATTATTCATTTAGAATATATAATCTCTAAACAAAAATTACATTTTCAGTGCAGAAATTGTGATTTCAAACAATTAGCTGACAGTAACTGTATATATGTAAACAAAATTATGCATGAAATTGAGTAAGCATTAATTTGTATATTTATAAAAGTTTATTTTATAATTGATTTTATATTGCAAGATTTTATAATATTATGTTTTATGTTTGTAATTTTAGTGAATTGACACATATCGTTGCTGATGTTATATCTGATCCTACTTTACCAAGAACAGAAGACCATCCGTGTCCTAAATGTAGTCACAGGGAAGCTGTATTTTTCCAAGCTCAAACCAGAAGAGCTGAGGAAGAAATGAGATTGTATTATGTATGTACAAATCAACTTTGTTCACATAGGTGGACAGAATAAATTTAGAATAAAAATATATAATCATATAATGTTAAATGTATATAAACCTAAATTTAATATTTTTATAAGAAAAATGTATGACTGCATAATGTATTAATTATTATATTTCTTCCTCAATTTCTTCCTCAATTCCTTCTTTAAATTCTCAAGTTGTAACTTTCAAAAAATATAGAAATTACTCTTTGTTATGTATAATATAATCTTTTTCATCTTACATTTTTAAGTATTGTAAAACTATGATTCTCTAATATTATATTACTACGTTAAGAAATATCTTTATATTATAAATAATAAAATGTTTATTTTAGATATTCTCAATTGACAAAAGTCTAATTTAAGAGGTTAACTTTAAAAAAGATTATAAATTACAAGACAAAGGAATAAAATTAATTATTTAAGCATGGAGTATGTAGTACCATTATAATGTGAATAGAATAAAATACTAAATATTAAAAGTTGCCAACATTTAAACAATGAAATAGTTGGTACTAAAAATATGAAATAATAATATAAAATTATACCTAAACCATAAACACATTGCATAACGTCATTAAATAACCGACCAAATATATATAAATTATTTTTTAAAAATATACACAATATATCTTTATTAATATATATTTATAAATATATATTTATAAAAAATATTATTCAATATAAAAAAGCATATGTGAAAAAATAATGAAGTATTGGTTATGCATTAGGATAAAGTTTTGTTAGTAATAGTATTTTGCATAATTCAGGTCTAACAACATTAGATTGTTAAATAGAGGCAAATTATTTGAATGAAATATTAGTGATAAATAAATAATTTCATGGTGAATGGTTTACCAACATGAACTAAAGCATTATTTAGTAATTCGATACGCGTTTCCATTTATACATATATATATATATGTGTATATACATATATATAATAAAAAATTAATCTTGCATTAAAATAATAATACTTATCTTGACAATAGACGACATTTTTGACTCAGCATATTTTATACAAAAACATATATATGTCCTTTATGTACATGCATATATATATATATAAGTATATATCTTTATATGTATTCATAGTATGAAAAACTAATACCAGATAGCAGTAGTATAGGCATCATAGATTCACAAGAGAAAGTAGATTCTAATCTTTATTAAAAGTTGGTCCTGCGATGGTGGGTGGTATCGATGACGAGTTTGATGAAGCAGAAGTAAATGTAACAGAAAAAATGGATAATAATCAGCAAAATGGTGATTTAGTTGCTACCGAAGTGAATAACGAAGAGAGAGATGTACGTTGAATGTTTTTATTCTAAATCATAGTATTTTGATGACGTCATTGACAATGGACACTTATCAACAATTTCATATAGAATGACAAACGTTTTTAATTTTTATTTTTATTAATTTTATTATTGTATGTAAAAAAAAATAATAATTGTCCTGCAGAAAAAAAATATAAAATTATAATGTATTTATTTTTCATTATGTCAATGCAATTCATTCTGAAGTCTTATTTTTCTTGTTCTTTTTTTTCATTTCACATGCATACGTAATAATTTTGAATTTAAATATTTTTCACAGGTTAATGCAGAGGTAGATGAGCAAAGAAAGAAATATCAACCTACTCATTTAGAATCCTTCTTTGCAATAACAAAATCTTTAATAATTAGAGCGCTGATTATTTATTTCATCAGTTCTCTATTTAGGCGTCCTCAAACTGACAACACTCAGATATCTACTAACAGTGGCAATAATGTTCCAAAATTACAAGCAATAAATATATTTAAGAACTGGACATTATTTGATCTACACGTTTATTTGTCGGAAGATGAAGATTTTAAAAAATTTGATGATCCAAATGCTTTAATATGGCTCGAACAAGGATTGATTTATGGAGATTGGTTAAGTGGCATAGATAATGACGGTTCTAAAACTTTTCATATAAATTTTACTCCATCAAATAAGTTATTAAATAACGGTACCCTTTATCTCCATGTATATGTCACTAAAACCGGTAAATCTCCTAATCCTAAAGCTGGAAAAAATGCATTTGCCGGTGAACATATGTCCTATGCTAAAAAAATGTTGGTTAAATTTAAAAAAATTCGATATCAAAAGAAACATAATTTATTAACCGGTGAAACGACGGCTACTCAAGAACAACTACAAGTAAATAATATTATATATATATAATCAGAATTATATTATTTATTTATATATAATAAGTGTAATATATTATTAACTTAGGAAAAAGATTATATATTTTTATTAACTTTTTAATATTGATTTTGATAGAAAGCAGAGATAATGAATCAAGAATACATCTCTCATTGGCATCCAAATTTAACTATTAATTTAGTAACTGATCAAACAAATTGGATGGCTGGACAAGTACCACAACCTTTAGATGAACGTAAGTAATATTTAATTCAATTAATCTTAAATCAGAGTAACGTGGTAAACAATTATATATGCAGGGTATCTTGTAATTAATATAATTATTAATAAAATATTATTATATAGATATAAGTTTCCTACCCGGAGAATCATATTATAGACCAGTTATATTCATGAATGATTTTTGGAATATGCAACGTGACTATCAACCATTAAACAATACTGTCAAAGAATTAGAACTTAGATTGGTATATCAACCTCTTTCATTATTCAAATGGCAAATTTATGTGGCACAATCTATGAGAAATAAATGGACATCGTTTATGGGTATACAATAATGAAAGCATAATTTTGAAATGTAATTAATTAAATCTGATAAATACTGAAAACTATATTTTGAATTTTTTTCTTTTTAGGAGACGTGTCTGACGAGGATGATACTGATCAAGACACTTTGAAAGAAACTTTATTAGAAACGAATGCTTATTTATTGGGATTAACCATAATTGTTTCGATTTTACATAGTGTATTTGAATTCTTAGCATTTAAAAATGGCAAGTTTTAATATCAATGTATTAACATATATATATATATTTAATTATTATTTATTAACATTGATTTATTTGTTTTTAGATATTCAATTTTGGAATAATCGTAAATCTTTGGAAGGTTTATCAGTGCGATCTGTCTTTTTCAATGTTTTTCAATCACTTGTTATCCTACTTTACGTATTAGATAACGAAACTAATACAGTAGTACGAATTAGTTGTGCTATAGGCTTGTGCATCGAAGTATGGAAAATTAACAAAGTAGTTGATATTACTGTCGATAGAGAGTCAAGAATGTTTAACGTCTTTCCAAAAATATCCTTTCACGATAAAGGTTCATACGTGGAATCTTCCACTAAAGAGTATGATAGACTCGCATTTAAATATCTATCATGGGCTCTTTATCCGCTCTTAGGAGGTTACGCAATTTATTCATTAATGTATTTAGAGCATAAGGGATGGTATTCGTGGATATTGAATATGCTATATGGGTTTTTATTAACATTTGGATTTATTATGATGACACCGCAATTATTTATTAATTATAAACTTAAAAGCGTAGCTCATCTTCCTTGGCGCATGATGTCATATAAATTCCTTAATACTTTCATTGATGATATATTTGCATTTGTTATTAAAATGCCAACACTTTATAGAATTGGCTGCTTCCGGGATGATATAGTTTTCTTTATATTTTTATACCAGAGATGGATATATAAGACTGATCATACGAGAGTTAACGAATTTGGTTTTTCGGGTGAAATGGAAGCTCAATTAGTTCAAGATAAAAAACAACGTTCTATCAAAGATCGTTCTAAAGATGAATTAAGTAAAAAAGATAAATAATGCTTGATTTAGTATTAGTATGAAAAATATGTTATATTAAGTTATCAATTTAAACAAATTTACTAGTAATTATGTATATAAACAAACACACTACGCACACATTAATGTATCTATCTAAATAGGTTAAATACATTTTTGTGTGTTTATTAAATATTGTATTCAATTAGTTTCAAAATTTAGTCGATTGTGCAAATGCATCGCTAATTTCCAAACAAACAGAAATTTATTATTTTTTAACACGTGTCGTTTGGTACATTTATTGAAGAAGGTTCAAGGGCAATATTTTCATACATTTGTAAACATTTTTTCTTTATTTCCCAGAAATATTGGACATTTTAATATCTGTACTGTGGAGCTATGCAAAATATAAAAAAAATGCATTGCAATAAAAAAAAAAACAAAAACAAAAAACGGAAATTTTTATATCGTTAACTTATTAGTCAGACTATTTCTGTAGTTAATATTGTTTTCTAAATAAGATTGTTTTTATGATCCCTACACTTCTTATAACTTTATAAAAAACAATATATTTTTTATTATTTTTGTTGTTGATTTTATATACTTTTTACATAGGTATAAGGAGTGTAGTTTTATACAATATAAATATATTTAACAAAAAATAAGATTAACACTCAATTCTGGTTAAATTATTTTCTAGGACTATTTAAGAAAAAAAAGAGAAAAAAAATTTGACGTTGATTATTATTTCGTAAGTCATATCTCCACAAGGATACATGCAATATGTGCATACACACACACACACACACACATACATACACAAATAAACCTATGTATCGATGTAACTTCTTCATATTCGAGAAAAGTATGTATTTCTACAATAGAATGTATTTACTTATTAATTTCTAAACCATTTATATATAAATATATTGTATTATAGTTGTGAAAAAAAAAAAAAAAAACTAAAATATTCAGTATTTGATAAACGAGCGCGTTGTGTTGGATTTGAAAATTTGTTAATACTACAAACGATCTTAGATTCGATTATAATTGTCTTTAATAAATCAAAATCCATAATGTACTTTTCTTTCTTTTGTTGTTCATTGCAATTGTTTAATTAAATAATCCTTTTTTCTTGTATACATATTAGAAATATTAAGAGTATTAATACTTTTCTTATAAAACCAATCATATAGTATTAAAAAATTAAATTAATAAAAAAAAAACAAGTTTTATAATACCTGGACAAAACATCTAAAATGAGTATATCATAAATTAATGGTTTGGTTTTTATGAAAAGAACAGTACATGCAGCAAGTAGGAAGAATAATGAACTTCTCTGTCGGTAATAAATTTCTTTTTATTGCAGTCGATAAGAAAAAAAAAATAATTTTAATATCGATTTTCTCTGTCGATAATAATAAACTCAATGCGTTAGTATTATAAACGAACACACGTTCGATATCTAACAAGATATTACAAACGTAAACATAATACTGATGTGACAGGTGCATGGTGGGGAAAACTACTGTATAATTAATTAACAATTAAATTGTGCTTACTGCTAGATGAAGAAGGTTTCATATTTATATATTGAAATTTGTCAAATAATAATTTGAATATACGTGTTTAAAATAACAGTTATTTTCTGGCAACAACAAATCGAACATACGATATATTCGAGATGCATAATTCGATTTCAATTAAAAATTTATAAGCGTGTATAAATATTTGTTTATTTTTAATAATTGAAAAAAATCATTACGAGCCCCCTAATTAAATACATTCCTAAGGTTTAAAGTCTAATTAATAGAAAATTCGTTTTTTCTATTTTTGGTCATGCTTGATAATGATTAGTCGGTCGGACCTCTGTGTAGCGTCATTTATTAAACTTGTAATTCATATTATGTTTCTACGTGATGCTGAAATAATACACGCATTGGACGAAAATCAGTGAACAACTTAAAGGAATATATTTATTCTTTGTATATTTTTATATATCGTGTAAAATTAGATATTTCTTTTTAAAAGTTCAATTTTGGAGTTAACAAAATACATAAGTTAATCGTTACACGTGGTTCGATTATCGATTGCGTCAATATTATAAAATTAATCGATCTTAACCTAAAAATGATAATATAACTCTGAGTTATAGAAAATTGAAATATCATAGAGAATAACCGTAAAAATAGTATGATATTTAAATAAAAAGTTGTTATAATTTATAACTGTGATTTATAGTGATAAATAATTATATAAGTGATATTTATTTACTTCGTATTTTTCTACGTTAAGGAAAGAAAAAGAAAGAAAAAGAAATACAACATTATATATTTTAAATCAATGTTTAAAAAAAGCATGTAACGTGTTATTTTATTGAATTGAATTAAATAAAATTTTAAGTATAAAGCTAAAAAAAAGAGAAAGATATAATAATAGAGAAGAGATATACAAAGAGAGAATATTGAAATGAGTTCTCAACAAAGCCCGGCAGCATTGCAACCAAGTGTTGATCGTGAAAAAGTATATACGTGGATCATTGAGTTATCTAATCCTGAAACACGAGAAAATGCTCTTTTGGAATTAAGTAAAAAACGTGAAGTTGTACCAGACTTAGCTCCAATGTTATGGCATTCTTTTGGTACAACTGCATCTCTTTTACAAGAGATCATTAATATTTATCCAGCTATTAATCCAGCAACTTTAACTGCATATCAGAGCAACCGTGTTTGTAATGCACTTGCACTGTTACAATGTGTTGCCAGTCATCCGGATACTAGATCCGCATTTCTTCAAGTACATATATATACTTTTGTAAAATGTTTGAAATCTAATTGCAGACAAATTAAATTAATAATATTTTTCATTAACAGGCACACGTACCATTGTTCCTTTATCCGTTCTTGCACACTGTAAGCAAAACAAGACCATTCGAGTATCTCAGATTAACAAGCTTGGGTGTGATAGGTGCATTGGTTAAAACCGACGAACAAGAAGTTATAACATTTTTATTAACAACAGAAATAATTCCGCTTTGTTTGAGAATCATGGAAAGTGGATCAGAGTTGAGCAAAACTGTTGCCACTTTCATACTACAAAAGATTTTATTAGACGACAGTGGTCTTTCTTATATATGTCAAACTTATGATAGGTTTAGTCATGTCGCTATGATATTAGGGAAAATGGTTTTGTCGTTAGCCAAAGATCCTTCCGCAAGATTATTAAAACACGTTGTTAGATGTTATTTAAGATTATCAGATAATCCTAGGTAAGATTTAATTATTTTTAACAATATTTTTATGTATAATAATACATTATTTTTATTTACAGAGCATTATTAGCATTGAGACAATGTTTACCGGATCAATTAAGAGACAATACCTTTGTAAATTGTTTACAAGAAGATGCATCAACCAAACATTGGTTAAATCAACTTCTTAAAAATTTGGAAACTGGTCCTCAACCAGTTCCTCCTACTCAACAAAGTCAACAGGATCCTAGGACTATTGGCATGTCACCACTTACCTCTTAGTTCATACAATTTTACTATTGATATGATAATTTATATTTTTTCAAAAAAAAATATAAAGAAAAAGAGAAAAAAAAGGAATCTTAAGTGCTGTGAAAGATGTTCTTTATGTGGTTCTAATTATTTTGATTAGCGCTTGTATTATTAAATTTTTGTAATTTTTTTTTATTTTTCAAAAAAATATTTTTTTCTTATAATGTTTTGCTGATTATTTTGCATTGATAATATTCTATTAAGAGGAAAATGACGGGGGAAAAAAGAATGAATTATTTTGGATTTTTATATCTAATAATATTAAATGCGTATTGTAATTATACGTGTATGCCATGTATATGTGTGTTATTTACCAAACTAAAATAATGAACTTGCAGCAAATATGAAATTACTAGTGATTTATAAGTTCTGCAGATTATATTGTATAATAATTGTATTTTTAACTTCTAATGATATGAAAAAGTTAAGTTGTCGAAACTCAATTGTATATTTTGAAATAAAAACTCTGTACAGTATGTGAAAATTACATTCGTTAATTAGATTATTATAATCTATGTATGATAGCATAAATCATTGTACATAAGTATATATATACTTGTACTGAAAAATTTATTGATACGATGAGGATCTTTTTTAAACGTAGTTTTAACATTTTCATACTATTATTATTATTATTACGATTGTTATTGTTATTAATAATAACAATAATATTACTGAACGGATAATGTAAAAATTAAGCACGTAGCAAGTTTTATGACACGCGTATTTAAAAATAAGAAAAAAGAAAAAAAAACACTAATGTTAGATGATCGTAATGAACGCTGTTGGCTGTTCGACGCATAATAGTATGCAAATAAAAAAAAAAAAGAAAAATATTAACATCCTATTTACTATTTACTCGAAACTAACGAACGATAATCAATTGCCCTATTAATCTCATAGATTATAATTCATTGATCTAAAAATATAAGTAATTATTTGTTTTATAATCATTTTATAAGATGCGTCGGCCGTGTATTTTTCTTTTTGAAATTTATCAAATAATTCCTGTGAATTAATTCATTTTTATGGGATAAGAAAAATTTGTCAAGTCGAGAACGATATGCTATAATAGCCTTTGGCGAGTGATTATTAAAAAAAAAAAAAAAAAGGAAAGAGAAACATCGCGATTACTAAAAAATCACAGTCCGAACTTATAATATTTACTTATGTAATTTATAGAATACAATATATTCGCTAACATCCTGTTGACTGACGTGCGTCTTTTCTTTCTGCTCCTCTCCTTTTAAGTTCCATCTTGTTCTGAAGATTAAAGAGTAACAGAAATGAAAATAAAATTAAATAATTTGTATATTAAATAATATCGATATTAGGTGATATAACACAGATACACAATAACAAATGTTCGAATCAATGATTAATATATCAAATATAATTTCAAAATGAATCTAACTTTTTTTAGGTATTAAAATACGTGTAGGGAATCGAAAGACGATTGGGAAAGAACAAAAAGCAATTGAATAAAATGAATATTTCCTATTACATACCCTTTTTTTAGAAACTTTAGAACGTAGGAAACTGTGTATGATAGGGGTGTACAGTTTAATATCTCCTACTTTGTATTTATTCGGTCCAGTGATCCACGATACAATAACGCCGATTAAAATCGCTGTCAGAAATCCGACCCACGTGTACCATAAATATGACATTCGATATAAAAAGAAAGGTTGCTCTCTGAAAAATTTCATCGAGTTAATTAAAAAAAGAAGAAAAGCAAAACAAAAATAAAAATATAATATTTGTACATAATATGTAAATATACAGAGGATGTTTTGTAACTTGCGATACAAGCGAACAAGGGGGTTGATTTTATATGAAAAATTAATATAAGTTAGAAAATGTAGAATACAATCTGTAGAATACAATTTGTGCATGTAAGATTTTGTTATTAAAAAATAAAGTTTGATAATTCGTTGAAAACACGATGGCTCATCGAAAAAAATTTTTTAGTTTGTAGAATTGTTATGTTCGGTCAAATGTACGCGACAATCAGTAGTTACAGGACACCATGTATATTTATGCATATGTAGTTTGTAATTATTGATCTATTGTAAATTAATAATGAATGACCTGACTGCATTTTCAATGTTAACTGTCACATTGGCAGCTGTAATTTTCAACGTGTCGATACATCCTTCCACGGAAACTGGTTTCTCTGGGAAGATTATTTTACCATTCGAAATGGCAGCTTGGGTACCAAATGATATCCAAGCAACGAGATTTAAACTGATAATACCACCTATTAATGCACCCTGTTCAAATGAGATTAATAAAATAAATAGTTATTTAATTCATTATTATAAGTTTCCATTTGGTATAAAGTCCGTGCAGATATTTTTAAATACACGCGTACACATCATTGAGAAAGAAAAAAATGATTTTTAAAAATGATGAAATTTACTTTAAGAATTTAAAAATATGTATTTCGTTATGGAGAAGGGAAGAAATATTAATAATAATAAATAAGACAGACATTTAATCGAATTTTTTGATCGTACGCTTTTGTACGAATTTCGAGGAATTTGCGTAATTTAATAGAATGAGAGTGAGTGAGAGTGAGTGAGAGAGAGAGAGAGAGAGAGAAAGAAAGAAAAAAAATGTGAGATTCAATTTAAAATGAAATGTCCGAATATTTCTATGACTCTAACTGTATCTACACGTTTTGAGTTGGGAGAGCTTCGGTAAATGGTGCAAGGACTATTAGCATTTCAAATCGAATGAAAGCTCAGCACAGAGGATTCTATAGATTCCGACGAAGCGGCTTTAATGCATTTGCCTTCAAAATTGAGAGAAAAAAAAAGAGAGAGAGAGTGAGAGAGAAAGATGAGATAGTAGACACGCATAATTCGATGTCAATCGAATGGTGGTGTGGGGGGGAGAGAGAGGGAAAGATCATTTCGTTCGATGATCATTAACATTTCATACCTTTGTCAGAACATTTTGTTCATTCTCTTATTTAAAATCACGAAATTCTCCAAAATTTATTATTATTACCTTTTGTATAATTAATTATATTCGATTATATATAATATTGTCGGATAGAATCTAAATGAAAATTCATAGAATCAGGACTATCGATAGATGTATAACGTTATTACGAATAAACAAATTATTATTTTAAAACAACGATTACCGTAGAATTGGCAAATGGAAAAAACATGCCGAGAGTGAAGATTCCTAAAAGTGGACCAGCTGTTATTCCCGATAAACTTTTACCAGCCTGTAACATATATAAAAAAAAAAACAAAGAAATTTGTTTTATTTTATTTTGTATGAATTCAATAAAATCATACGTTGTTGTTAATATTGTTTTTGTTTTTTTTAAAATACCTGAATCAATGTGGTGAGCTTTTCAACTAAGAAAACCAATCCAACGCAAATGATACCCATTACAACGACGATTAGTTTCATTATTCTACTTGCACCAACATTAGAAATAGGTTTTCTCAAGCATGGTTTTATTATATCTTCGTAGATAACACCGGACAATGAATTTAAACCTGTCGACATCGTGCTACAAATTTTCATAATTAATTCATTATTTGAAACATTGTAGATAATCGAATAACGATTAACACGTTAAACTCTCGTTAATATTTCATCGTGAAAATGTAGATATTAAAAAGATATTGTAGAATTTTTTTTTTTACCTGAGAGCAGCACTGAATACTCCAGAAACGAAGAGACCAGGTAAACCAGGTATCGATCGCGCTATCTCCATCACAAAGTACGGCAACAACTGATCGGATTTCCGTATTTGCTGAAATACGAGATACTCTCGATTTCTATTCCTCTGATTAAAAGTTGAACAAGAAGAAGAAGAAGAAGAAGGAAAAAAAAAAAGTAGAAACGATGTTGACACCGATCAACGAAACTTGATTTGAACGATGATCTAGAAAATTTAGATAATTTATTTTTTTTCTTCCAATTGATAATAATAAATAAATAAATAAATAAATAAATAAAGTCCTTTATTTTTTTACTAGAAAATTAATTATAACTAAATGACGGGACACGAACTATAATTTGAAAAGAAAAAAGCAAACTCGATTTATCCATCCATTACATCGAACACAAACGATGTTAATGTTTTTTAATGAGATTATACTTTGCCGAGTGTGTAAAGTAACATAACCGTAACGTAATTTTATTTTCAAACAAGTATTACATAGGACAAGTAATACTACTCGCTTAGTATGTAGATTAAACGTGTTTAAGTTTAAACTACGTTTTCCAAACATGCTTCCTACCTTCGTTGATATGGGATCGCACTTGTAGAAAGCTGCAAAAATAACTATTCCGGTGTAACAGCTTAAGGAAACGATTGTTACTATACCAATAGCCATTATCATGATCGTTCTATGAAAACAAAAAATAATAATAATAATAATAAAAATAATAATAATAATAGGTATGAAATAATATAAGATCTCGGATTTTTCAATATTTCATTGTTAAATATCTATTGGAAATATCTATGTTATTAAAATATATAAAAAAATACATGTGTGTTTGTGATCTATTCTTTGAAATCAAATTTATTTTTGCTATAATAATATCTGAACGGTGTTTTTATTTTTTAGACATCAAAATATGTACGTTGTATAATCTAATGTATTAGGTTGACCAAAATAAGAAATATCGGAAGTTACAGTAAAAATATACTATCTTGTTTGTCTAAGATTAGTTTTTGATCAAGTCAGTCAATACACACACACATATATATATTATACTTAAACCTCTATGGGCCTGTGTAACTTTAAGGTCACTTAATAATCTATCGATATTTTACCAAATAATTATAGTTTTTTTAACAAGATGACATCTTAATTATACGATGAAACAATCAAAATAAATAAATAAAAAAATAATAATTGAAAAAGAAATTTTTTTTTAATCCGCACATATAGATTAAGAATTGTTAATTTTTCGTAGCATAAATTAGTTTACATTTAAAAGAAAATAGCTCATATAGAGTTAAGTCAAAATAATATTAATATATATTTAATTCGTCGTTATATTTTTTAATCAATTAATAGTAATATCTATAAACACATTAAGGAGATCAAAATAGGAGATAATAATATGAAAATAAATAAGTGAATTGAATCAAATTATATTCATTGAAAAATGTAATACGAATTGATTAATTGTAAGATGAACAATTATTGATTAACTCACATATTGGATTTTTTTAAATTGGGCATTGCCAGACACCTTTGCACCATCGCTTGATTAACCGAACATGTGGCCAGCCAATTCAGGTAATTACCAACAACTACGGTCCAGAAAGTATGCCTCACAGTAGGATCCGGGTCCATGCTATAGGTAATGGAAAGAAGAAGCGACTACGGAAAAATCATTGCGTATCGTAAATCGAATTTGTAGGCATTTTTTCTTTTTAATAAGTCACGTGAAAATAGTTCATAATTGAATGTTTAACAAAAACAACAACAACGGCTATAAAATAACGAATCGAAGTAAAAGGAAGGAAGGACTCGATTATTCTTTCTCTCTTCTCTTTCTCTTTTTCGTTTCAATCATAAATTATTGAATTTCTTACTTGAAAAATTCAATCCTTCCAGTTTCAAAGTTTCTTCTCCAAACTTCAGAGACACTACCTACTTTGTTGGTACCCAATGCAGCAACAGTAATCACGCTACCGAACATTACCATTATTTGAATTGTATCCGTCCAGACAACAGCTTTCAGACCACCCTAAATAATCAACATGATTAATATTTCTAATGTGTTGTTAAATCCTTGTGTGTGTATATTTTTATTTTATTTTTGTCTTCGATTAAAATATTATACAGAGTGTAGTATCGAATAATTTGGTATGGATTATAACTTTGTTTTTAAAGGAATGCATTGGTTCAGTTGCATCGATGCAGTTTTACATAATCCAATTGTTTGTATAAATTGAAAAGACAAATTAAGTGTACACAATTAAATAGGGTTTTCTTGAACTATGCAATATCTTTTTTCCAAATGTATTTTTCATCTACGTAAAAATAATTAATTATATAATTATAATAATTAAATCCAATTATTGAATAACAAATCCCTGTAGATTTGATATTGGTGTAATATTGGTGTAATATTGATTAGAATCTTATATTGAACCTTACACCTTAACTTTGTACTTTACCTCCTAATAAAGCTTTTATTTTGTGAAAAAAAAACGTCGAGAACTTATTAAAGGTCCTAATATAAAGGTCCTGTTATATTATAGAGTTAATAATATTATTTGAATAAGCAGATGAAGAATAAATTACCAAAGTAGTGTAGAAAATGCAGACAATGCTGACTAGAAGTGCTATCGTATGAAGATTAATGTCGGTTACTTGATTGAACGCTAGCGCCGGTACATATATCACCAATGGTATGTAAAGTAGCTACAACAAGTAAGACGCGAATCAATTACTTATCTTACAGAACGTTGATGATAAGAACTTATTCACCAATCACCAGAGCTGGGAGTTTAGAATAATTTACCATTTTGATAATGAATATGATCGATCCCATAAGCCTGACCATACGATTGAATCTCAATTCCAGATACTGTAAGAATAAATATCAATGATAAACGATACGTCACAGTTAGTTAATCTATCCAAAAACTATCTTTTAATAAGTTTATATTATTATTTTTTTTTTCTTTTATATTTTTTTGAGATTTATTTTATAGGAGCAAATCGTACCTCGTAGGAAGAGGTTATTTGAAGTCCGTAAAATACTGGCAAATAAACTATGGCCATTGTAAGGGAAACGAAGGAATCAGCAATAACTATACTCCATAGTTGGGTACCATAAACGTACATCTCTGCGGGTAATCCGAGCATCGAAATCCCAGAAATGTAACTGGAAAAAAGTATATCATTCGTTTAGGTGTATCGAATCGGTGCTTAATAGTGTCGAATCGTGATTTGATTTTTTTAAAATCTATATTTCCTAGAAGAAAATATACTTCTACGTAAAATAATTTATATAAGAGTTAATAATTCGTTTCATGTTTTCAGTCTAAAATTCATTAACTACCAATATTAATTCAAAAAATAATAAACCTGAATGATATTTTTCTTAGACACGAAGAAAATTAGTTTAACGAGTAAAATTAATTCAAATTAGCATGAATGGTATAGTTAGCGTGTATTTTTGGTTGAACATAGATATTATCTTTCCTTATTAAAATGCAAGAGAGACCACCACAGAAGTATTAATAATTACAATCTTACTGTTAGTTAACCTTGACAATCAATTGAGACGAATGTCGTGTTATGGGCCCTAAACTTCCGGTTAACAAAGTATTTCAAACGACTACTGGTAGTTTCAATTTGTTAGAAAATCATCGAGGCCATTTAGGTTGACATACTTTTCCTATATCTTTCTTATTATATATTTTTTTTTCAATATTTTCTTTTCTCTTTTCTTCGTTTACAAATATATTCACGTCTTGGGTTGTAGAAAACAGTTCGAATCGATTTAAGACAAATTTTATGTATCTTTTTATTTTATATATCTTGGAATAATTATTTCGTACGATATTAATCTTGAATTATGTTAAATTACATTTTTAAATAACCTGTATATATAACTATTTTATAGAAATAAAAGAAGATATGATCAAAAAAATTGTACCTTGCTATGAGAGACATGCTTATTGGAAAAATAGACATGCTTTGACTTCCAACGAGGTATTCTCTAACAGCGTCAGGATTCTTTCGAGACATATAACCTTGATAAATCCCAACCATTGCAGATACACCTAACATCCCAACGAAAACGATGCTATCTACCAGATCGAATGTTCTTCGTTCCATTGAACCATCCATATCGTCCATATTCCAATGTTCTCCAAACGTTCCCCAAGCATTCACGAACTTCCTTATAAAAACTGATTATTTTATCTCAAACAAAAATATTATCTTATAAATATTCTCGACAACAACAAAATAATCTTTAACAACCAATTCTTCGAGATATATTGAAATAATAATTATTTCTTTTTTTAAATAAATAAAAGAAAAAAATTGTTTCCCGTGTGTTAGGTTGGACTGGTGTCTCCTGTCCCGCGTTTCGATTCGTTTGAAAACGAGTGTCTCGTTTAGTCAAAGAAGACAGATGAGGAGGAGGAGGAAAAGGAGGAGAGACTGAACGCCACGAGACGATTTGAGAAGGCAATTGAATAATTGCGGATTCTACTACAACAGTTTCTATTCCATCTCCATCTCTACCACTATCACCACCATCACCACTACTACTTCTTCCTCTCCTTCTCCTCATCATCATCATCATCATCATCATCACGATCACGATCATCATCATCATCATCATCATTCACCTCTTCTTCCTTCTCGTCCGAATCTCTTCTAACGCGTGCACACACACCCGTGGGACGTATAATACTTACTTGCAACGTCCGCAATTGTTTCAAATTGTCGACTATGTATCGTTGCCTAGTTCGTTCTAATTTCTAAAACTTACTCTCCACTAATGCACCAATTTTTTTTTGGTTTTATTTTTCACTAAAATTTTTACTCCTCTTCCCCTGCTTTAAGTCCATTTTTTTTCCTATTCTTTTTTAAATTCAATTCGTTTACCCCTTTTTGTCAGAGAGATAAAAATAGAATAGAATGGGATAAGAGAGCAAAGAATGGGGGAAGGAGGAGGAGTAGGNACATTTAGAATAAAAAGAAAATATTATTTTAAATTATTATTAATCAACATTTAAAATAAGAAAGAACTTAATAAATTTCGTTTAAACATCAACTAACATATTCTACATTATTTTATTATTCTTCGGTATAAAATATTTCTTTGTTTTAGTATTTTATATTATTTTATTTAACAATATACGATATTTATTCCTATTTATACCTTTTTAATAATACTTATGGTATTTAATATTATTAAAAGTAATACAAAATATAAAGTATACAAAGTTAATGAAGAAAAAGGAATAAACTTATGAGTACGATCAAATATATACTCTATTTAAATTTACACGTATATAGGAATTAGTGTAGATAACACGATACTCCTCTAAGCTAAGATCAATGGTAAATCTATCCATGCATCTATTACATCCCCCTTTTGTAACCATCTAAACCACTGTTGCATTCTCATCATCGTCGTCGTCGTCGTCATGTAACATTGCAAGATCGAGTATTGCAATGGGACGATTGCAAAATGATCATCGGTGCTTCGAATTGACTATTCTCGACGATAGAGAATCTAACACACACAAACACACACACGTACACATAGAAAGAGAGAAAGAGATAGAAAGAAAATGAAAGGGAATATAAATACAAAGGTAAAAGATAGAAAGAAGATGAGACAATCTGTTATCACATTGAATTATCTTGACATCCTAGTATCTACACCCTGTAAACCGCTATTGATCCAGCAGCTGGCGTATAGTCTTTCTAGTGGCACAGGGTGCACTGCTAGGTGTGAAAGGGGTGAATGAGTGAGTGAGTCAGTGAGTTACTGAGTTAGTGAAAAATATAGAGAAAGATGAAGATAAAGTAAAAAAGTATCTCTCTCTCTCTCTCTTTTCTCATTCTCTCGAATCACACGACGCATAAGCTTATCCACTTGAGCTGACTTGTTCGCACAGGTCACGGCCGTTCGAGATTCAAACGACCCACCATGAGGAGGAGAAAGAGGAAGAACAGGAGGATGAGGAGGAGGAGAAGGAAGAGGAGGATGAAGAAGAAAGAAGAACTTGTGCTTACTTGCTTGCTTGCTTTAGTGACTCTCGACTTTTTTCACGCTTGATCGACTGGGGAAGTCGTTCTGATCGTTCCCGATACTTCAAACTCTTATCCATCCTCTTGTACCCCTCATGCACTGCTTCATCCTTATCCCCCTTTCTTCATTATACCTCATCCCTCTGGTAATCTTTTCAACCTTATTCTTCTTTTTTCTATTTTTTCGTTTAAACTTAATTCCGAGCATTCTTATTATCAGATTGTACCATTTCAATGGATTATAGTTTTTGTACTAAGAATAACAATTCCTAGTGGTTTCTCAATCCCTCGAGGAATTGTTGGATTGGTTGGTTGGTTGGTTGGGTGTATGGATGGTTGGATAGGTTTTCGCATCGATAAGCTTATCTGCACCACGGGGGTTAATCAAGGATCTCCGGGATGGTTTGGAACAGATTAATACGATTGGCTTGATCGTATCTTTCCAATTACCGTCATCCCTTCTAGGGATCGATCCTTACGATAAATACCTCTTAGGTATCTACTCGGAAACTTAAGATTATTATATCTTACTTTAGGAAAATAGGATCAGAGAAGATGATATTGATCATAATAATGGTTTTATAGAATATAAAGTTATTGATTCTCTACGTGTTGTTCCAATATAACAATTATCCTAATAACAGATTACAACGGAAACAATTTTGTATTTTTGTATTTATTACTTTTCAAATTAATTTGGATACTTTTGTTTATGTGGGACGAGAGGTGGGTGAGAAATTTGATACAAGCGGGATTAACTAGACGAAATTAAAGGATTAGTTGAAATTGAAGGATACGTTCATATAAAAGAAAAATAAAAAAAAGGTAAGCTAGTTATTATCTTGTCATTTGATTACTCAAAAGTTCAACCAGTGAATGGTAGATTATTTAACGAATTGGAGATATAAAATCATTGTAGAATATGTTAGACGGGATCGATAACCTATTCGACGATTAAAAGGTAATAAAGAGTACATGGATGAAGATCAAAGGATTGGGACTTTACACCGTAGTTATATATATATACCAAACGATATAGGGAGACCCCTTAGTATGTGTGTATAGTGTACATACACCCACACGTTAAAACGTTTCAACAAAACAAGAGCTTCGAGCCGTGCTAACTCGAGTAAACTGAATCAAAGTATCATCATCATCATCATCATCGTGGGTTGAATACCTAGTCATTCATTCTCATCAGACAGACAATTTTTACATGCTGCCTTTTCATTAAACATCCATCTTCTTCTTCTTCTTCTTTAACGAGAGAGAAGTATTTATACGAAAAAATAATAAATAAAACGATACAAATAATAAAAGTATTGTCTTTTTATTACATTCTCCTAATTTTAATTTACGAGTTTAATTAAGTCACGTAGAAATCAAAAAAGTACACACACGGTTTTGATTATTTCATTTTCTGGTCATCCCATCCATGTTGTTAACTGTGTATTGCTCGATTATACTGATTTAATAAAGAACCAATTATTCAAAATGGGTCTTCTCTTGCTCGAGTATAAATAATATAATATAAAAAATAAATATAAAAAAAAAAAATGCAGGGTAAAGGCGAAAATAAAACGCGTTGTTCGAACAACAAACGTTTCGTGCTCGTTTACCTCCTTCCGTTTTTCTCTTTTACGTGTATGCAGGAGAATGTGTGGGGAGAAATAGTACAAGCACACGCGCGCGCGCGTTCTCCAACACGCGCGTATGAGAGAGAAAGAGAGAAAGAAAGAGAGAGAAAAGAGAGAAAGAGAGAGAGAGAAGAGGTCAGAGACAACGTCGCGTCGTTGCTCGCAGTGATCGTCGCGACGCCGTGTAGACGGCAACCCGTTCTACCTCTGTGAAATCTGTTCTTACTTCTCTTTCCCTGTCTGCCCATTTCTTGCCTTTAACTACTTATTTATTTATTTATTTATTTATTTATTTATTTATTTATTATTCATTAATTCGTATATATTCTTTATTCTTCATATTCTTTATTTAAAATTTCATTCTTTACTTTATCTTATCTTTCAATATTTAAATCTTTTTCTTATCTAATTTCTTACATTACACCAACTTCGGTTACTTTATACTGTTTATTATTGTTATTTACTTACAAAATAATTAAATCGAGATTTAAAAAAAAAAGAAAGACAGAAGTAATTGAAAACTGTTGGAGATAAATATATATTATGTAATGATATAAGAAAAATACATCTTTAAATCTCTCAATAGTATATTTTTAATAATCTTCGTTTTTTTTTTTTATCTTTCATTCTCTCCTACGTTTTTTCCTTCTTTCTTATTTCCTTTCCTTTCGTTTTTCATAAAATTGATTTTTTTCTTTTCTTTCTTTCACCGATAAGAAAGAACTTGTTGAAGACGAAATTGGAAAAATGCTGCCTGAAGGATCTCGTTTTATGTTGTTGCGAGTTTGAGGAAGATCTTCTTCTTCTTCTTAGTTGGATCAAAGTGCGTAGATTATTACTTATTTGATTATTACTATTATTATTATTGTTGTTATTGTTGTTGTTGTTGTTTATTACTTTTTTAACTAGTGAGAATTATAAATGAAGCTTTACGAGATTATTGATGGGGTGGGGAAAGAGGAGGAGAAGGAAGAGTAGAGTTTATGCGAGACACGTGACTTTCTTTACATTATCTAAACTTCATTACCTTCACTCATATATTTCTAAATTTTACCTCTTTTTCTTAATCATATTTTATGATAATAGCAACCCTCCTAAAAGGAGTTAAAATTAAGAGTTAGAGTTTTCTAGGAATACATTTATTTTTTCGTACAGGAAAGAGGAGGAAGAAGAGGAAGAGGAGAAGGTGGAGAGGGTATCGTCAAAGGTGAGAAATACAGTACACTCGAATAGGGGATATGATAACAATGTTTTATGTAAAATGATTCATCCAATTGGAGAATA
Source organism: Mischocyttarus mexicanus (assembly GCA_023678845.1). NCBI lineage: Eukaryota > Metazoa > Arthropoda > Insecta > Hymenoptera > Vespidae > Mischocyttarus > Mischocyttarus mexicanus. The sequence goes on along the minus strand of JACGTP010000012.1, from coordinate 1,004,205 downwards.
TCAGTTTCGATGTCAGTCAATATTGTTTTAACGTTTGCCAATATCGGTCCAATATCGGTCAAACCGACGGGTCGGGTCTCTATTGTTTCGAGTATTGTTGAAAATTAGACCCAATGGAAAGAGGAGTGAGGGATGGAGGGAAATTACTGGATTCTATACATATGTATTTCAGAATGGTCTAATTATTTATCGATCGTTTAATAAATCATCAGTTGAGATAATATTTATTATCGTTTTATTATTACACCTATTTAAATTATTATTATTATTATTATAATTATTGAAATTTATTGTCGGTTTTATATTTTATTTCTTTATACAAATTATAATTATTCTTCGGTTGGGTTTTTGGTTTATAAAATTGTTAAAAATGTTGCAACTAAAGCTTGAAGAAAAAAAAGAATTTAAACATTTATGATATATGTAATGTAAAAAAAAAGTATGAAAAAAGAGTCAAAAGCAGTGATTACGTTGAAAAAAAAAAGTTCGTGGTAGGAGTATAAAACACTGGAAGGAAAAATCTCTTTGCATATCTTGAAACAAGAATCGTTACTGGAAACTTTATAAACGGACGGAAGGAAATGCGCATAAGTTTATTCAAAGGAATAAGGAAGGAAGGAAAGAAAGAAGGAAGGGATGAATGAATGAGTGAATGAATGAATGACTAAACAAGGAATAACTGTAGTGAAAGAAAAAATATTAAGGGAAAAGAAAAAGGAAAAATAGATAAGGGTATAACATTTAACGAAACTGAGACTTATGAGAGACACGTCTTTTAGTATCAAATTTCACCTTGATGATTGAAACTGTTATAAGTTGTCTGATGTATAGAATTATCGGGTGATTAATCTTCATCCAGCAAATACGATATCGGTGTTAGTTTACTATTGATAATATAAATGAAATTTTAATAGTTTTACTAATGGAAAGTCGTATTATGTATTATATATGATGAGCTTTCAAAATATTAATTATTTAAATTTTCATAAAATTTCATTTATTTCTATTAAAATAATATCACTTTGTGTGTGTGTGTGTATGTGTGTGTTTGTATTTTCGTGATATTCTAGATTTTTGCAACTGTATATATTAGGTTGTAAATGACTATATTAGAGGTACAGCTATTTTATTTTCAGTGATCTATTGTGTTAATCGTATACTTTTAACGTGTAGAATATTAATAAGAATTGACTTTAATTTCATATAAAAAATCATTGTTGAAGTCTTATTGATCTTTATTACTATTTTTATATACCTAAATTTTTATCTTTATTTCTTTTTTTCTTCAATTTTTTTGTCGTATGAAATCGACTTAGTTAGTTGAATTTAATTAAGGTAGAATCGTTTTCCTTCAATCTTTTATTCGTCTATTTTCATTGAGAATAGAAATTTCTTTAGGAAGTGGTCGGAGAAAAGATTTTCTTCGCAAAAGCGTCTTTTCGAGTAAGAGAAAGCAAATATTTGTTGAAAATCGTGGAAAATGGTCTTTTAAATCGATACGATTGAAATCATTGAATATAAATCTTTTTTTTTTTTATATAACGTAAAACACTTCTCGGTGAAAATCTATGTAAACGTTTCAAAATTTACAATTCGCCCTTTTCCTTTTTCTTCTTTTCAAATTCTTATTTTCATTTTTATTATTTATACATGTAAATGCTTACACACACACACATGTAAATATTTTATTGCGAGATAAAGTATGCATAGTTGTTATTAAATTCGTTGAATATTTTACAGATACAAATTTATAAAGTAAAATAGAAAAAAAGAAAAACAAGAAATAAAAGTAGAAACTAGGGAAATGTGTATTCTTTTATAAATTAGCTTTTGTGTATACACTGTGTAACATTTAATCCTTTCGAGTAGTCTTTTATTAATTTTAACATTAAAATGCTCGGTATTCTGACGAGAAATAAAACAAGGATAAAGAAAAGAAAATGGAAAGAAGAAAAAGGAAAAATAGAACAGAAAAATTGAGAACAATAGAAAATATATTGCTGGTATTACTCTATGCTTTTACGAGAGATTTTTTTTTCCTTATATTTTAACCATTCCTATGGAAAATATCATTGTTATTTATTTATTTATATTATTTTTTTAAAAGATCTTCTTTAAAGGATTCCTACTAAACTTCCAATGGGAATTTAATGTAGAGTATTTTTACATTTATAAGAATTTGTTTTCCTTCGAAAACCTTTCTTCCCCATGAGATTTTTCTATTCTATGGAAATTCATATTTACCATGTTATTTTATTTTAAAGTAAACAATCTGACAAAGAATTTCGAATAAACGATAGATATATTTCTTTTTCTATTGAAAACAATTAAAACAATTAATATTATTTATTCTCGTTTAAAAGTTTAAAATGTTAAACGCGTTTAGAAAATATCTCGGCAGATTTTAATGTTAATTTTAGTTAATTATGATATTAAGTTTATTAATACAACAGAAATAAATGCATACGAGTATTTTGAATGTGTGTATGTGTGTGTGTTTTCGTAATTATCACATAATTCAGAAATTCAAAAGATTTAACTAATTCGTTTAATTAAAATATATTCATTTTTTTAATATTTAAAAAACCAAACGTATATTTGATATTTTTACATACCTAAGTAAAGTTATTTATTTAAATAATAATAATAATAATAAAATATAATATTTTCAAGTACTTAACGCTTGAAAAATATTTAATACTTTCCGTGTTGTTTTTATCGACTCGACGTTGAAAGAATTAAATCGTGATTAAACGACATATTCTTCGGCATATGGGAAAAAAAGTCAACTGGAATAAACAACGGCTATAAAACCGTATTTTACTAGAACGTATTTTCAATGTAATATTTATAAACGATTAGTATCGATTTTATCGTTCGTTTTCTCTTACAAACAATTTATATATTTATAACATTACCATCAAATAAACTGAAAATAATTTACGAATAAACGTTATTTCGTCGGTTTGAAAAATCTCGTTTTGATATTTTCGTTTTACTTGTGAAATCGTTTAATCAAAAAATACAAAAAGTTAGATTTGATAACAAATTTCTATTTGATTTGTTTTTATTTTTTTGTCCCAATCTTATTCGTATTTTTAACTAGTTTTTACTTTTATAACAAAAATATTTCCAATTATTTTTCAATACAAAAACTTGACAGTACATTCGAGTTAATTGTTATCCTTTCTTATTAATTATTATTATTATTCACTAGTTATTATCATAAAAGCTCATTATAATGTTGCTTTAATGTCACAGCCTTCTTCTAGCGGTTGTCGAAAACACTTCTTGCAATTAGAACAGTTTGTCATTGTCAAATGAACATTTTGTTTGAATATGAAAGAGCAAAGGAGACAGAGACAGACACAAGACACAAAGATAGTGAAAGAGAATGGGGTTGGAAACAGGGGTGGTGGTTGTGGTGGATGGATGGATGGATGGATGGATGGATGGATGGATGGATGGATGGTGGTGTTGAGATGGTGGTAGTGGTGTACAAACAAGGTATAACCTGCGTCAAGGGTTGTAAAACATAGGACACGTTTTTTATTGTCTGACGAGAAGAGAGTGATTACGTGATTAATTAATTTATAAGACTTTAACGTGCTGGGTAGGCGTATCATTTTGGCCAGAACGAATAGCTAACGTTTTGCAAATGCATCTAATACGTTTAATGCTGGTTCAGTCATTTTCGACAGGAGTATGGTACGTTTATATAACTGTATAGGTGTATGTACATACGTACGATTAGGTTGATGAGTTTTTGGCTGACTTGTACTATTACAGACATTACTGTTTCATGCCAAAGTTCCTTACAATGTTAGTTTTTCTCATACCCTATAATGATTCCCCTTTATTTCTTTTTTCTTAAAACTAAATTTATTCCGATCAAGGGAACCAAATTTACTCCTAAACGTTTACGACAGTACACCTAAATCTTTTTTTTAAAACAATTTTTCAAACAATACATCTCAATATACTTTTCTACACGAATTTTGTTTAATTCTGATTTTGACAATGGTTTGTTTTAAAAACATGCAAACGACTGGCATAGAACGTAACGGAATGAAACGATATAAGGGAAAAAAATTGACAAAAAGGAATAAAAATATCGTAGGAAAAGATTTTTTTCTTTCTTTTTTATACCCCCCTTTAAACGAAACCTTCTCGCGAAAAGAATTCCTATCGAAATACGATTCGCCTTTTAAAGTCACGGCCGATCGGAAAACTCTTATTCCATTTCAAAGGAAATTCTGGTTGTCGTGAGAGAGAGAGAGAGAGAGGGAGAAATAAAGAGAAAAATAAAAAGGAAAAGAGAAAGAAGAAATATAGTAAAAGAGAGGAGGGTGGTCCATTACGTTATTCCGTTCACGAGAGAAAACTCGCTTCATATTCCATCGATATGGTCTTTCATCTCGGTTACGTTTCGGAACTTCGAACACGGAAATCATCTTTGCCTAACGTACTTTATTTTTTATATTATTATTATTATTATTATTATTATTATTATTATTATTATTCTTAGGAAATATAACAGGGAATAACTATTTTTATACCGTGGAATAAGAAACACACGGTCTAATATCCAACAACGTGACTTCTTTACTTTACTTACACACACATATACACATACACATATATTACAAATAACAAAAAAAAAATACGTGTATATACAACTCTATCTACTTATCTCTAGAAATTTATTCTCTCCTCGTGTTTCTTTCGAAAAATATATTCTCTTGGAATATATATATATATATATATGTGAGTATATACGTTTGTTGGGAAAAATTTATTGGTTTGTACCAGTTAGGTGTGTAATAGTAGAAGTAATAATAGTAGTAGTGGTAGTAGAAGTAGTCGTCTCGGTGGTAAGCCACGAGAAGATGGTTTGTGATGGAACGCGTATAAAGATGAATGCTTGGTACTTCTATTGAAAAATTCTCAAGTAAGGAAGGAACGAATATAAGGTATAACCTGAAGATATCGGACTGGGTATGTAATATATATAGAAATATCCCCTTTTGTTCGATTATTCGAATTTCCTTGAAGCTTTATCGAAGGATCTACTTAGATCCTTATTAGAATTATTTTGATGATATCCTTTTAATGGTGCAAATATTTTTTAATCAAATACAGATAAAGATATTTTTATATTTCTTAACAATTATTTTTTTTTTTTTTAACGAGATTATATCAAAAGAGATTATATCCTTTTTATACATTGAGTTTTATCTAACTGGCAATTTTTTGAAGGTAGAAAATATAATAATACCCATTCGAGATGATTTTACGAGATGAGACCGATAAACAGCTATTTTGTTGGACGGTCAACACTCGATTGGAAAATTTATTTTCATTTTTATATTTTTTTTCTCTTTTCTAAAATACCTAATTTATTAGTTATTCAAAATCGATTTGTATTTCTTATTTTATCCTTTTTTCTTTTTCATTTTTTTCTTGTTTTACTTCGTTACTTAACTTTATTTAGAGTTTTATTTATACGATGCATAATAAAGTTCGCGCGAACGGGATACTCTTGACGATTTCAAAGAAATTGTAAAAGTTTTTTCTTATTGGTATCGTTGTTCATCCTATGTATATATAATATATAAATATATATGTGTGTTTGTGTGTGCGTATGTATGCGTAAAGCCATGATAAGCCGCTTATGTCCTATCGTGGTACACGAATCACAACAGCTCTCAAAAATGTTTCTTCGTTGCGTGTTTAAGCCCCGTTGAAAATTCTTTTCTCTATCTCCCTATCTCTCTCTTTTTTTTTTCTCTCTCTCTCTCTCTCTTTCTATATTTTTTATTTTGTTTACATCTTTCAGACTCTGTTAGAAAGTTTTTTTTAAACAACTAGAAACGATAAAACTCTTTTTCTACGTTTATTTTACGATACTTCAAGTTAGATCCAGTAAATCTTTTTCTAGATCGTAAGAAAATTCCAACTAACTATACTTCTTCTTGTTTCCTTTATTTTTCTATTTTATTCTCTCTCTTTCTATATTATTTCCTCTCTGATATTTTCTAAGAGTATAAAGGGGTAAAAAAAAATTTCGAAGCGTTTTCTATCGATCCGTATTGTTTAGTTTTACGTTATCCTGAAAATCCGATAATTTCGAAGTGTTCTCTACGGACGAGCTATAATCGTTGCAAAATTGTATATAAATATATCTACAAATATGTATTATATATATACAGGATGTTTCAAAAAGTTGCTATAACAAAAATATAAATAATTAAAAATTATTATTCATCAAGTAAATTTCAATTAATACACACTCATCCTACGATTTGTATTTTTCTTAACAAAATTAATCGAAGATTCATAATCTTCTTACTTACTAAAGAAACAACATACTACCAATTCCATATTAAAATAATATTTTTATCTTACTCGGATAAAATATTAATTGAAATAAAAATATAGATATAAAAATATTTATCTTATCTTCTCTCGTTAATTAAATTTTTGAGACAGCCTGTATGTGTGCGTACGTATTTTTATACTAGTATATATATATATATTAGATTGTCAACTATGAAATGGAGCAAATTCTCAATTCAATTATGTGCATTTTTTGCTCCATTTCATACTTGACAATCTAATATGTATATACAAGTATATAATATCTTGTTTCCTTTCTTTTTTTCCACGTGGTTATGCGATAAAAACCGTAACGACGCTCGCTAGTTTTTAATTCGACCGAAAAGGGTGGAAATTCAGCCAGGCATTGTTATATATTAAATCGTTCGTCGACAATTCGAGATAAAATGAAATCGAGTTTTATATCGAAACACGAGCCTGATATTCCTATATATACATATATACATATAAATATATATATATGTATATGTATGTATGTAACATGGTAGAAAAACGCGACCAACCACCAAGGTACGATTCATTTACATCCTCGTTTGCGTGATATCTTTGCAACAAACGTTAACGAACTATTTTTTTTTTTGGGGTGGTGAGTGAAGTGGTTAGAGGGGATGTGTGAAACAAAAAGAAAACTTTGAACAAATTTGTTGTCGATCAAATATCTCACAAACGAATGAATATGACGTTTACAAATGTACGGAATACGTTTCAACTTGGTACCAATCATTTTTTTCGTCACTATCTAACGAATTATTGTTCACGAAACGTTAATCCCATTTGAAACTCGATTAGTTTCTTCTAATAAATGTTTTTATTACGTGTGTTAGTAATATATATTTTTTGTATAAAAAAGAAAAATCGAAGGAACGTGTATATTCTTTAATAATTAAAAAGAATATTATTTATTCAATTATACTTGATAGAAATTAGAAAAACAATGGATTGAAAAATGTTGGTTTTTTTAGTGGCTCGATTGATCCAATTGTTAAAAATGAGGGCACGAATTTTTAAGATTGCATTTAAATATTTTTCTAACATTTCTAATTATTATTCCGATTCAACGTTCATTGAAGTAACTGTTTAATTATTCCGAATTAATTCGACACAAGAATGTACCATTTGTCTTCGTTATCGAAACAAACGAATATAAAAATAACAAACAATACGGTAAATAAGCTCGAGTACCACGTGACGTATTATTGGTCGTGTTACGATATTGGAAAAGAACAAAAAACTACAAAAAAAGAAAAATAACGAACTAAAAAATTGAAAGAAAAAAAAAAAAAAAGAAGAAAAATAGGGAGAGAGAAGTTAGAGTCGTCGCAATAATCCTGATTGTTCGTTTTTCGACTTCCCCTCGCTGGACCGAATTTCCATCGGGAAATTAATTGTTCTTTCCGTGGAACGCCGCTCGAAGGTAAATAAAAGGGACAAAGAGGAAATCGGACGATTTCTACTAGCGGCTTTCGCGTAAATCATTACCACGTTTGTTCTTTTCTTCTTTTTTTTTTTTTACATATATATTCTTTTTTTCGTCCTTCTTTATTCTCACCGCGTGTCTCCGCAAATTCCACCCATTTCCAGCATCAAATAATTACGCCAGCGTAAATCGTAGCATAATTTGTCAAATATCATTCGAGAATCACTTTTGGTGTACTCAACCTTTTTATGGTACCCATAATTATCGGAATATGTATATATATGTAAGGGAAATCATATACTTAGGTCGTCCTGATTTTCTTCAATTATAAATTTACCTTTATTCTAACAGAGATTGCCGACAGAAAGCGTTAATTATGCCTGTGAAGATGATATAAAAGAAAGCAGAGAGGTATTGAGAGAAAGAAGAGTAACAAATTAGACAGGATATAAAAATTATGATTATTCATAAATAGAGATAGAGAAAAGATAGAATAAATCTTGGAATAAAGACTTTTAATATTGTTTCCCTTATTAATATAGAAATTGTTAATTAATATCATTTGAGAAACAATATAAAGTATAAATAACGTGTAAATAGTGTAAATAAACGTATTATTATTAAAGTGTAACACAATTACGTTTATACCCGAATCTGACAATCCCTAAGCGGAGAAAAAAATATTTAATATTTACGGTTGTCAAATATGAAATGGAGCAAATTTTAATTCAATTATGTGTATTTTTTGCTCCATTTTATACTTGACAACCTAATATATATTTATATTTTTTTGCACCATTGGGGACCATTAAATATTTTACCCATTTTTCTTTCTTTTATATTCGTCGGTTGAACATATTTCCGCTACGAAATATATCCGAACGAGTAATATTTTTTCTAAAAAGTATCAACCAATGCGGATAATTTTGTAAAGATCATCCGTAAAAAACAATTATTAACGATAATGAAAAAATCGTTCCTTGAAAGGATTATACGAGTGACGTATAATACAACTATAAAGAAAATAATATTTAATATATTTGAATGTACGAGGTAAGAAGAAGAAACGAAAGACGATAAGTGAAAAAAGAAGAAAAAAGGAGGATATGTTTCGATATAATATTTCGATTTCCAACATAAAAACATACGATTTATTTTCTATTTTTGTTTTTTTCCTTTTCTATCGAAGAAATGCAGCTGGAGCAGGAGGAGAATGAGGAGGAGGAGGAGGAGGACACTTTTATGTCAGAGTTTATAGAACAAAGAGGAAAAATAAGAAATATGGACGTGATTTCTTTGCTAGAAGGAAGGAAGGAAAAAAGGAAGGAAAGAGGTTCCTAACGATTACGCGAACGAATGGTATTCACGTTTGCAAATAACTCGAGAGACTCTTTAAGATGTCTTACCGTTCACGTAATACCCTTTGTTTTGTGGAGAGGATCTAAGAAAGTCGAGTCGAGTCTCGAAGTTAAGGGTCTTCTTAAGGGTATCGAAGCTTCTTCTTTTTCTATCAAAAACCCGCAGGAGTCTTCGAATGTCCTATCTTATCTGATTCAATTTAAGAACTATGGGGTGGGGGAGTAGTAAAAGAAAAACCCTTCCTTCGTTAAACTTTAACTCGTAATAGAAAAAAAAAAGAAAAGGTAAAACGTTGACATAGTGATTCGAATTGACGAGCTTGTACGAACAATTTTTTGATTCTTATCAATTTTATATATTTTTAGAATATTTTTAAAATTGTTTTTTTTTATTTTAATATTTATTCGTAGTTTTGATATTTTAATTGTTCTCTATTGTTAAATAATAAAAATATATGAACATATATATTAGGTTGTCAAGTATGAAATAGAGCAAATTTCAATTCAATTATGTGCATTTTCTAGGTTTCAATTCATACTTTACAACCTAATTTATAAAATGAATAAATTTAAATTTAACGAAATTCAAAACGTGTATAATAGAATTTTATATTTCTCGATTTAACGTGATAAATTATTCATTAATATCAAAATGTAATTATATAGAGTGCATTCGAAATGAAATGGTAATATTGGTTGATCGTATATACATTGGACGATGACACGTTACAATAATTAATGATTACAAGAAAAGGGGGGGATGAATGTACGGAGAAAGGAACGAAGGTAGATGAAAGTCATCAGTAATGACATAAGCTCAACGATGATACACCAAGCTAACGAGAAACGTAACCTCGTTGAAGAGGAAACATCAAGCTGAAGAGACCTCTCGAGTTCCTTAATTAGCAAGTTAATCTAGTCACGTCAAAGTTATGTGTTTCCTTAACATATACGAGGGGAAGAATGTATTTAACTTATATTTAATAAAATTAAAAAGAAGAAAGAGAGAAAAAAATGAAGAATAAAACAAAATTTATCATCGTCAAATCATTCTGTCGTTACCGATTTTGTATATTCATTTCTTTAAAATATCAACAAATTATTTTTATACGATTTATTAGGATTGATGTTACGATAGATAATAAACAATGATTGTTTAATGTGTACATATTATTTATATTGTAATTAGTCAACTGAATATTCTTGAAATAAATTGGAATAACAAATAATATTATTAAAATTGGAAATATATCGTATTCATACGAAAAACACAAATTACCAATTTTATTGATACAAAAATTATATCGAAAATAATAATGAATTAATTTTCGAACATATCACTTCACGGGCTAATTAATTTATTATTATAAATTTAATGAATGATATAATATAATTTGTTATTTTAATTTATTAGTTTACTGGATAGACTAAATTATTATCACTTGATATTATTCCTAAAGTCTAACTTTAACATCGATCAATCTTCCTTTCTTTCAAAAAAGAAAAAAGATTAAAAAAAAGAGAAGAAAAATGTCTAATGATCGATCGAGAGGACATTGGAAAGTTTGCTTTAAATGTAATCATAATCGATCGTGCATTTGTTTCAGAGAATGACGCGCCCTGTGACTTTCCTGTTGTTGTTGGCATCTTGTTTTACCTTCGTCAACGCTAGAACGTATTTGAACGTGTCAGGTGATATTCTTTTAGGTGCCCTATTTCCAATCCACGGTAAAGGTATCTCAAATGAAAATTGCGGAAAAATTAGGGTTAGTATTTGGTGAAAATAAAAAAAAAAATAAATCAGAAGGAAAGTTTTTAAAAAGATTAAATTCGATTTCATTTCGTTTGATGATATCCCAGCTCGAAGATGGGATTCAACCATTGGAAGCAATGCTTTACACGCTTCAACAAATCAATCAGGATCCTAACATTCTACCGGGTGTTCGTCTTGGTGCTGTGGCATTCGATAGTTGCGACAATCCCAATTATGCTCTCGAACAAGCTTTGAATTTCGTCAAAGGTAAATTGACTATGAATTTATCGAACAAATCCTTTGAGAGTTTCTTCATTCGGGTTGTTGTTCATCGTTTAACTTTTCACGTATATATATTTTTCTTTTCTAAAGAAAATAATCTTTTATCTTATCTTAGATCATTTTTATTATTACTTAATTATTTTATATATTATTATTATTAGGTTTCATAGCTCACTCGAATGAATTTCACGTTCAAGAATACGAGTGCAGAGATAAAAGCGTACCAAAGTTCTCGAAGGGTGGGTTCGACAAAATTGTCGCTGTGTTGGCAGACCAGTCGAGCTCGGTCACTATACAGGTAACTTGAATAACCTACCATCATCCTTTGAACTTTGTCCTTTCGTAAGGGATCAAGTTTGTTAAGGGTAAAGGTGACTCTTTACCAAATGAAATTTATTTACGAGGCAAATATTCCTTGATTTTACTAATCGAATTTGGGAGACGAATATTTTATACAAACTTAAAATGTTAAACAAGAATAAGAAGTAGTAGTAGAAGAAGAAGAAGTAACCTTGAACATTTATTGAATTAACAAAATGTTACAAAAATAATATATATATATATATATATTTTTTTATATTATTCATATTAAAAATTAAACACACGAAAAAAGAAATGATAAAATAAATAAGAAATATAAAATATGTTTTATATCTTCGTAGATGAACAAAAAATATACTTGTTATCTTTTTTAGGTGGCCTCTATGTTGAAATTGTTTTCAGTACCGCAAATATCTTATATGGCAACGTCACCAACACTCAGTAATAAAAAAATGTTTCCACACTTTTTCCGTACCATACCAAGTGATCTAAATCAAGCTCGTGCCATGCTAGAAATTCTCAAGTAAGTTTAACAAAAAAATAAACTATCTTTAACGTAAGAGAAGATATTGTTGTTGTTGTTTATACTTGAATCATTTATTCAAAGAATTTCTAAAAATGATTTTTTTTTGTATCTAAGGAAATTCGAGTGGACATACGTTTCAGTGGTTTATTCGGATACAGAGTATGGTAATCATGGTTACGAAACACTGATTTCTCTTGCGAACTATTATAATATTTGCTTTAGTGCACCTCAGAGAATCGACAAGGAACACTTTAAAGTTGAGGATTACGATGATGTTATTCGTACGATTGCAAGTAAAACTGATGTACGAGGTTTGTACTTTTCTAACAACAAAGAAACAAAAACCAATACTCAAAAACATATTGGGTTGGTGGAGAAACAATTGTTTGTTCCATCCCAATCCAATATTAATTATTTTTCTTATTATTATTCTCAGTGGTTGTACTATTTGCGGAAAAATCAACGACCCTTTGCGTATTGGAAGCAGCAAAACGATTAGGAGTTGGTACAAGATTCGTATGGATTGGAAGCGATTCATGGTCAAGTTCTAATCATCGAGATTTTGCTGACTTAGATTCTAGTCGTATGGACCAAGAAATGGCAGTTTTGGAAGGTGCGTTAGTTGTGCAACCACTTTCAAGACAATTGTCGGGTTTCGATAAATATTTCACCAGTTTGACGTTAAAACACGAGAACGTTAATCCATGGTTCGGTGAATTTTGGCGTGAATATCATCGTTGTGGAAATAATTTAAATGAGGTACACTCAAGTCAATATTTTATCATCCTCGTTCAACGATTTTTATTAATTCGATCAACCTTGACATTGATATCCTTTTTTTTTTAATTATTTTAGTATACAAACACGACAAACGATGATTCATACGTTTCCTGTCTCGATCCTAATTTGAAAATTAATCGTTCCACCGGATACAAGCAACAAAAATTTCTACATTTCGTTAGGGATGCCATTTATTCAGTTGCTTATGCACTTCACGATATGCAATTGGAAAAATGTGGACAAAGTTATACAGGAATTTGTCCTGAAATGAGACACATCGATGGGATTGATCTAACGAAATACATCCAAAATGTTTCTTTCAAAGGTATATCTTATACAACCTAATCCTAACTCTTTCGTTAAATAATTATTTACAAATTATTGTTATTAGACGACGCAGGAAATAAATTTCGATTTGTTGATGACACCGACGGTCCACCCAGATATTCTATTTTAAATTATCAAAAAAATGACGACGGTGCTTATCGTTGGGTGGTTATTGGTAATTACACAGGTATGATACTAAACTTATTCAACAAATTTTATTATATATATTATTTAAAAAAAAAAACAATAAAATAAAAGAAGAAGAAGAAGAAAATAGCGAATCGTTATTGTATATAGAAGACGACGACAGAACCCCAGAATTGTATATAGAAACAAATCTAATGAAATATCGAAATCAAACGGAAGGTGGTAGAATGAATTTTCCAAATTCAACATGTTCGAAACCATGCGAATCAAATCAGGTTATTGTTCCTGCGAAACAGGATTATTGTTGTTGGAAATGTCGGAAATGTGGACTTTATCAATACAAAGTGGATGAACACAGATGTGAGGATTGTCCTTCTGGTACTCGACCAACTGAAGATGCAAAGACTTGTGATCCAATTCCGGAAGAGTATATTGATTATTATAATCCTTGGGCTATTGTTGCTATGGTGGTTGCTACTATTGGTTAGTTTAAAAATTTAAACCGATATAGATATAAAATATATTTAATTAACTTTACTTTAAAATCATTTTTTGTCCATAATTTTATATACATTATTATTATTATTTTAGGTATAATATTAACGGTATACGTGTGGTTCGTTTTTCGAGTTTATGGTAAAACACCGGTGATCAAAGCATCTGGTCGCGAATTGTCTTCCTTGTTATTGCTAAGCATTCTCGCATCATTTTTAATGACATTTGCTATAGTGGCCGAACCAAAAACTGAAACATGCGCTATCACAAGGTTTGGTATTGGTTTTTGTTATACTTTGTGTTATGCAGCTTTAGTGACCAAGACTAATAGGATACATAGAATATTTAATAATATTTCGTATAGTCCTCGTAAATCAAGGTAAGATATTTTAATATCATACAAATTTTCAATTTTGTTTGTATTTTTGTGTCTTTTTATATTTAACAATAACGTTAATTATTTTTTTTTATTTATTTCTCAGATATACCAGTCCTAAATCACAATTGTTAATAACGGGAATATTGATCATTCTTGAAATAATAGTTAATATTACGTGGCTTGTAACTGTACCACCGAGGGTAACACACATTTATCCTACGAGAGATACCAAAATAAGAATTTGTCAAGGTCTCGATGATACATCGTATATGATTAGCCTAATCTATCCTTTCGTATTAATAGGTAAGACAAAATGAAAAACTAGATTATTATAATATACAAATTTAATTTACTTCCTTTCTTTGGCTTTAAACAATATTTTCAATAAATCATAATAAAATGTATGATTTTAAAAAAGTAACATTATTTCTTTATCAACAGTAATATGTACGATTTATGCTATAAAGACGAGAAAATGTCCAGAAGGTTTCAACGAGACCAAGCATATAGCATTTACAAATTACACTACAATGGTTCTGTGGTTGGCATTCGTACCACTTTATCTCGTATCAAGCAGCAATGCAATAAGGGTTGTAACCTTGGCATTATCATTGTCCCTTAGTGGTTTAGTTCAACTTGCCTGTCTCTTCTTCCCAAAGATCTATATTGTACTGATTAAACCGGAGAAGAACACAAAGGAATTGGTTATGGCACAGCATAGAAGTTCCTCTTATTTACCGACACCTGCAACCCCTGTCGTAGCGTTAAATGGTAATCCATTTGTGTTTCATACCACGGAACAGAAACCATGACCCTTGGAATTGTCCGAAAGCTCTGGCGAATGGTCCAGACTTTCAGGATAATCCAATTGAGAATTCGAAACAATGAAGCTTTTAAACGTGCTTAATTGAACGATGATAAATTAATATTTCAAATATCACACGGGGTGACCTCCCCCCCTCTTAATAATTCTTTTTTTTATATTAATATAAGTATCCGTTTTATTGTTTAATAATTAATTGAAAAATGCATATTGTTGGCAACTTTGATGTTCAATTAAATAAGCACGCTGTTAATGTTCACATTTGATGGCAGTCATATTGGATAAAAAAAAAAAGAAAAAAACACACACACGCGTAAATAAAAATAATATTCGATCGACGAGATTTATTAAATGCCTAATTGTAAGAGAAATTTGATCTTTATATTATAAGAATTGAAAAAGAAAATAATAATATTAATAAAAAAAATCCATCGACTATACATATCGTTATAATTATAAGAGTAATACTTAAGTGGTATAAATTAAATCGATTAAAATAATAAGGCTTTTCGAATGATAAACGAGTCATTTAATGAAATATTTTGTAATTAACTCTGGTTGAGCTCCGTATGATCTGATTATTAAATCAGATTAGATTATAATGATAATACAGATTATGCAATTAAACTAATCCGATTCTTTGGTTCCTGTGATGCGAGTGAGACTATATTTACGATAACAATCTCAAACATATCGAACTTGATCTTAATCAACCACACATAGATATTCTCATTAATTACCAAACTGTCCGGTCATATTAACTTAAGCAGTAAAATCATAAAAGAATTATTTTAAACGAAATATATATCTCTCTAACCGATTATGAAAATAGAATTTATCGTCTAGATCAATGTTTCTCAATCTGTGATCTACAAACAAATTTTCAAATCATCAGCAAACAGATTATCCAATTTGTTTAGATTTATTTATTATTCATTATTTTAGCCTGTCCAACTTGTAGTTAGAAACGAGAAACACTTGTCTAGATATTTAGTTATTAATCTTTTACGAATTTAATAAAAGCACACATAGGTATTACAAAAAATATATATATACACACACATGTATAGATTTACCAGCATATACATTAACTAACGAAACTGAAGACCAAAATTTGTATATATTTGTATATACAGAGATCAATAAAAACGTTGAAGGGTTCAACGAATTATAATATATAGTCCATTTAAAAGGTTTAAAATTATGATCAGCTTACATTTAGATGTACTTTGTCCTTATATCCAATGTTACCATATCCATATCCATAACTGCACTGGACACATATATGCACTACACACACTCGCTCGCATATGCATATCACTTGCATAGGAAGAAAACACGCACACACGTATACTCGACGCGAAATAAATTATATTACTTTAAATAATATCCTTGTTATTCCTTTCAACGCTCGAAGAAGACTAACGATTATTATGAAAATTAGTTACGAATACATTCGAAATGTACCGAACATACACGAAGGTCAATTACAAATCTAACGACGAAATGACAACGTTCGATTGTCGACACCGGCCGAGAAGTGACGGAGAGAAGCGAACGTAAACAAAACATTGAACGTTCAACTAAGCCGGTAATTAAGGAATGTTTTTCTGAGAATTTCGTATATAACGAATTTCCAAGAATTCATTGAGAGAAAAATCAATACTGGGACCTTTCTCCCAAGACACTCAATACGTATGGGATTATTACTATGTTTTTGTACAGCTGACCTACTTTTGTATCGTTGACCTACTTTTCTTACCAGTGACCTACTTTTGAACAGCTGCTATCTATTTCTAATGCTAGATTTTTATTTTATTTCTTAATATTTTAATAATTAATAGATATATGTACATATATGTGACTATTATTGTAGATGTTTAAAAAATGATGATTCTATTTATAATAAATAAAAAAGAAAAAATATTTTTGACATAGCTGACGAGTCCAATTAAATATATAAAATTATTTACATCCATACCAAGTGGTTCTAAAACTATTTTTGATTTTTGTTTCCTAATTATAAAAAAATACGATGCATGGATACGGTATAAATATTTATTTAAAATGTATCTTCAAAGATAATATAATATATATGTATTTATTATAATAATTTTTATGGTACGGGGGTTGGGGGGTGTGGGTTGGAAATACTGAATAATAGACACTCGTTATAATAACATTAGTCGAAGACACGATGGAATAATAATCTTTGTAACAAGATTCAAGTACAAGGATAAATGCCATGATCCAAAAATGTAAGTACAATACAACAAATGAGATTTCGTAACTTTTATATATACGCCCTATTTAAGAGATATAATAAATTTAACAAATATAATATTATTAATAATATTTAATAATAATTATTCTAATAATAGTAATATATAATGATAATATTATATTAATAATAATGATAATAATAATTACATTAAACATTTGTAATATATTTAATCTGTACACACATATACAAAAAAAAAACAATACTTTTCGATGCATATTTATTATTATCTGTGATGCAATCTAGTGGTCAAATTTATTTATTTTAACAATTAAAAAAGAAGATCAACAATTACAAGAGACACGAATATGTCAAGATTATTGTTTGTTTGTTTGTTTTTTTTTGTTATTTTATCTTTTTTTTTTCTTACAAGAACGATTCTTCGAAATCGAGAAAAAGTGTATAATATCGTCACAAAATAACAATAACGATGTTGTCGTAATCGTTTTTCCAAAAAATTCATGGTTTCAAAATTCTATCAAGTATCGATATTACCTAAGTAAAAAATTGATACAAAAAGAGTTATGCTCGATTTGAAAAAAATCGAATTTGCCATCGATAAATGACAGAGAAAATAACTTGGCACTTATAAAAGTTTTGTTAAAATATGTTTAAAATACACATATTTTTCTTGAAACAATTGTTTATAAATTTTTGTTTCCCTCTATTGCTAGGACGAACAAGAAATAGAAATGAATTTTCTTCAGCCAAGGAATTAGAAAGAATTATTATAATCCATTTAAAATGGAATGCATGTATGCAAGAAATTTCATTTACGAGTATAAGAGTTTAAAAAATGTTCTTATTTTGTTTTATCTTACAATTAGTATTGGTGCAATACGTATAATAATACTTTGCGTTTAAAAAAGTTTTGTAAAATTGGAAAAAACAAAGGCACGATCCTATCCTCGTCCCCATTATCTAAGATTGTCGAACAATTCTTCCAAAAAAACAATTTAAAACACGATTTATCTTATTATTTTTTTTTTCCTTCAAAATTATTTATTATTTATTATTTATTATTATTATTATTTAATTATTATTAAATTTAGTGATGTGTGCTCTACCGTGTATTGATAGTTTGTCACGTGAATTGAAATAATTCATTAGTAATGTGATTTTGAAAGATGATCAAACATTTTTTAATCTAATCTCAACTATATCACTAACACTAAAATCTACTATACAACTTAACATTATTGCTCTTTCATATACACGATTTTTTAATAATACAAATACCTTATAAGTACCATTCTTTTTTTTTTTTCAAAAGATTCTATCAACACATTTCAATATACCTAATATCAATAAAATTAACTTATAAAAATATATTAAAATACGATTAAAAAAGAATTATCAGGTCTAATCTCTTAACTTGAATTTGATTAAAACTAAATAATACTAATAGATTTAAAATAACGATCCATATTTAAATATTAAAATGTACAGATATTTATAATGTAATATCATTTAAAAAGATTAAATATATAATTAAAACGTAATTAATTAATTATACAGGGTGTCCTAAGAGTTACAAGATAACTGTTTTTTTTTTCTTGTTTTTTTTTTTAATCAGATAATTGAAACGAACTTTTTGATAACAAGAAGAATGCATACCTTGAAAAATTAAATACATCAACTATCTATTATTAAGTTTATATTGATTTTTATTTAGATTTTGGTAAAGTAACTTTTGGGACGCCCAGTGTCTTGTATAAATTTAGTGGAATGAGAGGATTGATGGTAAAGTAATTAAAATATGATTTTCTTTAGCAGCTCGTTACCGAGGAAAATTACTTGGAAAAGTAAAAGAACGAAGTGCTTTTCAGCGATATTCATTCACTTTGTAACTTGTGAAAGATAGAAGGTAAGCGTTAACTTGTTTCACTCCAAGCGAATTTCTATTAAAATCCGGTAAGGGAGTAGTAGTAGTAGTAGTAGTAGTAAAAGTACGGTCTTAACATAAACTTAAATAGTATTTGGAATAGATTTTCGAAGGAACGGGATGAGTTGTTGGTTAAGAAGGACTTAAAGGAAATGTGAACTTAAATATATACACCCAACTCTTTTTTTTTACACAGTTCACCAATATACTTTTTCACATGGATTGTTTGTTTTAATAGGAAACACAAAAAAAATTATTTTTTAATTCTAATTTTGACAGTGTAATATCTACCGTGTAAAAAAAGATTTAGATGTATATATATATATGATGTATATTTATATAGTAAGAGCTGCCAAAAGGGCAAAGTAATATCTTCGTTTCTGGAAGACGATGATCGTCGTGAGAAGACGATCAAATGATTCAAACTTCTTAAATCTAATTTTCGAAATTATCTATGCGTTTAGTGCAATGTGCGATATGTGTGCGTGCTTCGGTGCGATTTGTGCTTAAAAATTTCATAGATTATTTATTTTTCATCTTAATTTCGTATTAATTATAATCTAACACGATCGGTGATGTATTTAATAATACCTTCATTTTATTTCCTAAGGACGACAAATTAACGAGGATGAAAACGAGAGAACAATTCTTACGATTAGATTTCAAAAACGTGTTCAATTCTTTTCTTTTAATAATAATAATAATAATAATATAAAAGTGTGATTGGTATATTTATAAAGATCCCCGTTTAGGAGAAGCTAAAATTTTCAATAAAAATTAATATTAAAAATGTTGAAATTGTTAACAATTCTCGTTGTTTGCATATCGAAACTCGTCGTCCTATGCAAAACGTGTGCAAGCAGCACGTGTTTGCTCGTTAAGGCCTTTCATGGACGGAATGGCTGATAAGGGTATATATTTTCTTTTTTTCTAATGATTATTATAAACTATTGAAACGAAGTTATATTCAAAATTCTATATTCTAAAATAATTATAAAACTAAATATATATATATGTATCATCAAGAATAAAAAGTTATTAATAATAATTATTCCTATCTGTTAAACGAGACTTATGCGAAGGTGTTTGCACTCCTCCGGCGCGATGACGTCACTTACTTAAAAAAGGGACGTCATAAAAAAAAAAAAACAAAAAGTAATATAACATAAATTATTTAAGTCACACAGCCGCTCGGTTCGCTAACGCACGAAACAAGTTCGTCCGTTGCTTCTCCATTTTTTATTTCTTATCATTTTCTAAAGCAATTATGCGCGTTTACGTTTATCTGTATATATATATACACACATTTTTCCTATATTTCGTAATACTTAAATGTATATTAAAAAGTTAAACAAAAAAAAAAAGAAGAAAAAAGAAAAGAAATGATCCATATACACGTTAATAATCACAATGAAATAGACCAAGATGTTGTTGTTGTCGAGAAAATGAAGAAAAATTAATCTTATGGTTTATTTTTATTATTTCTATTATAAAAATAAATCATAAAATATAGTTTCTTCTTTTCGACTTCCATCGTTGGTCATAACTTTCATAAATATATTTTTGTTTCTTTGTTTTTTTTTTTTTTTTTTTTTTTTTAATAAGATAACATCAAAAGAAAGACACCGTTTTCTAAAATATTTAATACCTAAGCCTTGTTCAATATTATTATAATTATTATTTTTATAATCCATTGTAGAAGAAGAAGAAAAAGAAAAAATAAAGAAAAAATATAAAATAGTTTCTATAGAAATTCAACAGTTGATTAAACATATTTGCATTTTGGTATTATTGGTGTTTGTTATTGTTGTTGTTAATGTAACGAGGATGAATAATTTGTTAGAAAAAAAAAATGATTTTTCGAGATAATTTAAAAGGAACTCTCGCGTTTGGTACGAAGCTGAGCAGCTTCAGGACTTGGTGTCATGGCAGGATTATCGTAAGCGTAATCTAAAGTTGTATCTTCGCTAGGATGTCTCCTTGAAAGGGGTGTACTAGTTGTATTAGGTGTACTATTGCTGTTTGAAGTATTCTCCGAGGAAGATATGGTTGCACTTATCGTCGGCATGGTCAACTTTAAATTGTTTTGATTATTGTTTGGATTCTTTATATTATTACTTTCGACATCGTCCTGTACCTTGTTGTTGTTAGTTGCTTTCTGAAATGTTATTATCCGATTTAGAAATAATATATTTTTCATATAATATATTTTTCCTTTTATATAATATTTTATTTAACCAGTTAAATACGTTCTACGAGTATACACGTCGTTGTTTTTTTTTTAATTCCACACCCTGTTAGAGGAATTTTTTTGAAACTAAATTCTACAGTTAACTGGTTAAAGTATTTATCACTTTGGTTTCTTATTACTTTTTAAATGAAATCCAATAAACTTATCTTTGAATAATTATTTAATTAATTGAATAAAATACTATTACTAACCTTGACCCATTTTTTGGAGAAAACGTTACGTATCGCGTTTCCAATTTCGTTGCATTGTACAAAAGCTTTGATTAGAAGACAAACTATTACCATTATTGCCAAACACGTTAACGTTAATGTAACGCTTAATAAAATACGTAGCCTGCCGACTTCTCCTGAAAAATATTCAAACTGTTACTTATCCATTAATTTATAATATATTAAATATTATTTGTTTTATATACAATTGGTAAATGTAATAAAACGCGGAAGTATTTTCACTTACGAAATCAACGAAGCAAGATTTTCTTTCTTTCTTTCGTTAACGTGATTTCCCTCTCTTTTATTCTTCTTTTAAAACTACTATTTATTTGAAGAGACTTTCACGAGTATTTCAAATCTACCATGCGCGTCGTTGTTTAAGTGAAAGCGATTTTTACTTAACGTTGTTATATACCTCGTTATAAAAAAGTAGTATAACAAAAAAAAACTGGATAATTAAATTTTACCGGAAGAGTATAAACACGTGACCTGTAGTTTTCCATTTACATAAATAAAATATAACAGTTTCTAACAGAATGGAATCCTCTCTTAAGTATATTAATTTCGTGATATTGAGTTTGTAAAAGGTTCTATCAGGATTCGATGATTAGTTGAAATACAATTATTATATTGATTAATTTTTTTGATAAAAAAAAATACGTGGTTTAATTTCATTCAATTTCAATTATTTTCTATGACAAATATTAAATAAGCTGATCCTTTAATTATTTTAATGACGAATGGTATTTTTGTAGTATACTCTTATTTATGATTTGTAACTAATAGCGAATATGTTTATGCATTTTTATAATTATTAACAAAAATTAGTTGATTTAATTTTTAAAAAGAAATTATATTTTGATAAAGTCAGCATCAAAGTCATTGAAATCTCCAAGACTAGGTCGAATCTTATTCGTAGTTTTTTATTTTTTATTTTAAGAGGTCGAAGAATGAGTCAACGACGAATTAGCATTCATCAAAGGTACAGACTTACCTTTGAGTTCCTCGTACTTGTTCAGTTCCTCACGAAGGGCATACTGGTTTAAATCTTTCCGAAGAGCGTACCGTTGATCTAAAATATATTCTGAAAAGTAAATAAGAGATATGATCAGAATATATATCGATCATTTTTGGTATCATCGTTCCTTCTATTTTTTTTCCTTTATTATTATTATTATTGATAAAGATCAGTAATATCAGATTCATATTTTCTACAAAGGTTCAACTAAAAAGTAACTAACTAATATTTATGTTAATATGATTTATTGCTTATGAAAGAAATTTTGTGTTATAGGATAAAAATCAAAGGCTCGTTTATAGCTGAATAGAAGAATTAATTTTATTATACCATTTAATTTATTTTATACTTGCCATATTCTGTACCCTACGATTAGTATGATAATGTAAATGTAGATATCGAACATTTATATAACATCCTCTAACACAGATAAAATATAAAAGAAGATATCGACAAAAGATATAAATGACCTATGAAGAAAATGAAACGATCAACCACGAAGTTGAAGTATCTCATCCCTGTAATAAAAGTTTTCGTCTTGTCATGTCTCTTGGTAAACCATTATGATTGATCACCGAATACCAAAAACGTTTATCTCGATAGAAAGAAAAAGCAGAATAAAAGAAAGATAACTATACCTCTAACTTGATTGGTAGAAAATCTATTCAATTTTCCTACCTGCAAGCTCATCCATACAACAAACACCATTAAATGAGTTAGACAAAATCTTCAAGATTCGCACAAGAAACGGTCCTTCTCTACCCAATTGATGACTTACAAAAAAATAAATATTAAAATAAAAATGAAAAAATAAAAGAAAAAGTTGATAAATGTCCACTAATTTAAACTACATTGGACTTTTAAGTTTGCTTGATCAAAGAATAAAGAAAAATGGCGTCAGTTAAGATATGCGCAAGCGTAGATGTTTAGAACAACCAGTTCGACTTTAAGTTGCTTCCTAGCAACCTGGTTGCAAACAAAACGTAAAGAGACGGTCGTTACCTTCTTCGAGTAACTTGGGTAAAAGGCATCGACCGGATCGACCAACGGGGTTTACTATGTTTCGCGTGAGGAACGCGATGACTACACAACCAAGTGAAGAGGAATAAAAAGGAGAAGGAGGAGAAGAAGAAGGAGGAAGTAGAGAAATTACTTGGGAAAATCCTGATTTTCTATTCCATCCAACATATTACATTATAATAAAAATGTTCTTACTGATTCCCAACAATTCATTCAAGGATGACATTAATAATATTTTGATTTTATTAGATAGAAATCAAATGAATCCTTTTGAAATTTAATTTCAAGTATTTTAAATTAATTATGATATTATGTAAATAAAAATATATATTTATCTAGAGTATGTATTTATGAAAATAAGTAAGAGTATTCTTGGTAATTTAATACTTGGGTGATTTTGTTGGTTGGTTGGTTGGTTGGTTACTTGCTTGACAAGTCTTTGCTATCAAGAAGTAAGAGAAATAGTTAAACGAGTAGTAGCATTTATACAAGGAGAATCGATTTGGAAGGTAATTCAAGATAAGGTGTAATACCTAATGGTATATATAAGTATATAAGTGACTCATTGGACTCACGATTATTTTCCGTCCGTTATGTATAATATATATATATATATATATATCTACATACTTATCTTTTTCTCTTCTAAACTGATGTAGAAGGAAAAATGTAAACTAGGTCAACATTGGCATAATCGTCGTTTGAAAGTATTACTCAGGTTCTACTACTACTATCACTACTGTTCGTTATATCAATATTGTCCTAAAATTTCTAACTTAATCAAAAATTCTTTGATGATTCATTACAAGTATAGTCTTAGGAAATATTTATTTATGTATTTTTTTTTTTACAAAACTACGAGTCTTATAGGAATGTTTTTCAATTAAAATATAATTAAAATAATTCTTATTTTTAGCTTTAATATTGCTTTTTCTTTTTGTTTTTATTTCAATTATCATGAAATTGAAGAAATTTTTATTGGTAAGACGAATAATGTTAGAGAAATGTTAGATTAGGAAATACATATGTATTTGTTGGCTCGTAATTGGTCGTTTATGAGATACCATACCCGCTTGTGTGTTAATACATTATGTCAACCTTATGTACGACACCTGACGCAATAATCAACCCATCTCTCTCCTCTTTCACCCTCTCCACGCTCTACTCTCTTTCTACTTTTTAACAAAAAGTATTGAATATCTTAAAGATCAAATATTTCAATTTGAATTACCTTATGCTTTAAGGTACAAAGGATTCTTCTTCTATGTGGAAGTCTCGATTGAAAAGAGGAAACCGATCACGCTAGAAAAAGTTTACCCTCTAGACTTTTGCCTTTGCGAACAAAGGGACGAAGCTGTTAAAGAACAGGGCCGTATTTATCATCTTAAATTGCATTTCATCCAAATTTCCAAATGATATTATCATTTAAACGAAACTCATAGAAAATAAAAAAAATTGTAATCAAAAATAAAATGAGCTAGGATAGAAATAAATAAATAAATATAAAAAAGATATGAATCAGATTGACTGACGACGAATTAAAATATATTTGAATCTAATTGGTTGAAATTAAAGTAAAAAAATAAAAGGAAGTATTGGACAAAGATAAATTTGATTAATTAAAATCAGAGAGCGAGGATAAAATTAAAAGAAAATAAATAATTCAATAAAAATTTCCCATGATTTTAAAGTAAGAAGAAAATAATGAAAAAATAAAACATACGATAATTAAAATGGATTTGAAATGATTAAAAGATATTTGTTTATATGAGACGTAATCGTGCTGTGCTTAGGGTTCGTAAAAGTTTGAATGCAGTCCTGGTTGAGAGGCAGAAAAAGGAAGAGAAGGAAAAAAATGAAAATGAAGATGAGGAGAAAGGAAGAGGAGGAGGAGGAGGTTCTTTGCAAAGACGCAACGAGAAGGAAACGTAATCGGAGGCAAGGTGTAACGCGAGATTCTGAATAAAAGGGGCCCCTAGGAGGAAAGTGTGGTGGCTCCTTCGGCTTGCTCCCACGAAACTCAATACATACAATTTTTAAATTACCTAGATCATCCCTCTGCTTCAAGAACGAGAGAATGTTTCAAGGAGGGGTAGGGGGAAAGTTGAAAGAATTTTTCTGAAGTAGGTGTTGGTAATGTTAGCTTTTTAATGCTAACGGATACGAGAGAATTCATATCATTTTATTGCACCAATTGTTAAAGAAAGAAAATAATTTTTATATCTTACATAAAAACAACAAAAGTTAATAAAAATGAAAAACTTTTTAATACCTCGATTAATCGTAAATATTATGAACTTTGTTTATTTGTATCATTGATTTATTATAAAAATTGTTTCTTTATTATTTTTTCTTAGTGGATCGACAATCGATAACAAAATTGATGGGTTTCTTTTTTTTTTGGGGAAGAAAGAAAAATGGTGGAGAGATTCTTGAAGAAATGGAAAAAAAGAAGACTCTTTCTGAGGAGACGAAGATGCCTAAGAGGAAGAAAAAAAAAAAAAGGTGAGGTGTATAGAAGCCGGTGAGTCATCAAGCTGGTTCGTTCGTTCGTTGGTTCGTTGGTTCGTTGGTTCGTGGGAAGCCGATGGGGACGGTCAGGTGCAAAGTCAATGGACGAGGTCCTCGTCGACAGAGAGAGAGTATAGGACGGACGTTCATCGAGCGTATACAACAGGTATGCGTTCCGGTGAACATTTGCGGAAAAGCAGGTAGTAACCCAACAGGAATAAAATCAATCCGTGTCACGCTTTTGGACATCATCACATTTTAATATTCAACTATATATTTTTTTTTTATAGCATTCTTTTCTACCTATTTGTTTTTTTTTTACCTTTTATGAGCTTCAATGATAGAAATTTAATATACAAGTGGATAAAATCGGTAATAATAGTTCTGCTATTATATTTCACATCGTATAACGAACGGAAACATGATCGAACATAAAACAATCTAATTACGACGAACTAAAAGAAAGATATTTCTTTGGGGAAAATAAAAATTCGTTCTATCAAAATTGAAGTTTGTTCAGTTTGGGAAAAAAGACAAAAAAAAAAAGCAAAATTTATCATCGATTATCTTGAAATTTGTACACATAGAAATAATTAATTTCTTTTTTAAAATTAAAAATTTTATTACATCGAATCTCTTGAGTTTTTTGCAAACAAACTTTCAAAAAAAAAAACGATACGCGTGTTGTCTTGTAATTTATGAAGAGATTATAATGTTTAATCATTAATTCAAATTCGTCATTTATAAATGAACATTTAGAAATAAAAAAAAAAAAATAATTTTATGTTCTGAAATATCACCTGATCAAATATACGACACCACGATCGTGCGTGATAATTCCTATTAGTTTTATTTTACTTGCACGTATTAATATGAAAAAACGAAGAAAATAAATAAAAAGATTGTTATCAAAGTTTGTCATCATTCAAATTTGAATAGAAAATACGCGTGAGGTGTATTATTTCTTAGAACTGTTTATTAAGTGCACGCGTACTATATCTTTACTCGCGAGGTAGTAAATTCATCGTGAGAGCCACGGTAAACTGGTTTTTCATTCATAAAACGATGATACGAAGGAAAACGTTGGCGTCGTCGTCGTCGTCGTCGTTTTTTCTGAGAAATATTGTAAGTCGTGTCGTAATCTTGTCTTACGTACGAAACAAGAATAACTTATTTCCTTCACTGTAACTAACGTATTTCAAAAGTTTATCTCAAAGTATACGAGTAAATCGTAGATATTAGAAAACAAAACCGAAAAAAATGTTTTTCATTGATATGAAAATATTAAATTAACCCATGTAATACCATGATCATTAATCGGTGACTCCGATGATGATCAACTAACTCTAAAAACTTATGTGTCGAGAATTATTGTATCTACTTGGAATAAAAGTAATTTCAAATATTTAAATGATAGATAACTGAAAGTTGCACACGTACGCAGCAACCAACTGGAAATAATTGACAAACGAACTAAGGCCTCTTTCAAAATAAATTACTCAAATAATATTTCCAAACTTATACCCAACTCGTTGATAAAAAATTCACGTCGACCTCCGTTTCAATGTGTTAAATAAAAAGATAATATTCTCCGACTGTTAAATAAGTATTAGAAAACATTTTAAAAAAAGAGAATTAAGAAGAGAAAAAAAAACATCAATCATGCTTGTTTGTAAATACGAGTACACATTTTTTTGAAACATTAACTAAATATAGGAAAAATGAAAAAAAGAAAAAGAAAAGAAAAGAAAGTAATTTGTGTTGGTTTGCAAAGTTAGGAACGTGACTAAAATTTGTTTAGGTCTTTTATTGAAAAAAGGGTCCTTTAAAGTAGAATATATTCTTAAGGAAAAACCTGTATCGTCGAATGGGAACCTAACGTCAAGTTAGAATATTCTTTTTCTCTCTCTCCCTTCTTCTCCTTAGCAGGTCCCTAAGGGTAATATTTATCCGACAGGAGAGAAGGGAAAGGAACCGATCCCTTTAGAAGGACCATCAATGTATTTCGTTAGGATTTTATTCAAACCCTCTACGAACACTCTCACCGTTTCCTCTTAACAGAAAAGAAAGGAAGGTCCAGTAAAAAGAAGAAAAAAAATACAGAAAAGAAAAGAAAATGCATTAGAAACTTTGAAAAGAAAAAGTAAGATTATTTTCTATAGGACCATAATAACTGGTTGCATTCTAACGATTTTAAGTGAAATTTCAGGAAGATTTATTTTCAGAAATAACTAAGAAAAAAATAAAAATAGATCTTTTTCCTCTTACCTTGGCAATCTTTCTGACAATCTTCAGGTTGATGGTTATGATCGTCTGCGTTGCAAATGGTTGAGCATGGTCTGCATAGTGTATCAAATCTACTACAATATTCCAAACTTGAGCAATATATTGTCCCGCATTTAGTTGCATTTATATTGAATCCAATTATCATTGAACTCGAATAACAGAGTACAACAATAATTATCGTCCAAAAGTGAGACATGATTTTTGTTTCTTCTTCTTTTTAATTAGATTTTATTTTTATTTTTATATATCTTCGTTACTATCTTCTTATAGATACTTTTCTTCGAGAAAATAATGTTGTTTTTGTTTGTTTGTATTTTTTTTTTTTTTTAAATCACGGTGGTTGGCTAAGAATGTTGGAATTACTATGAAGATCCTTAAATCGTTCTCTCTCGCTATCGATCTTGGTAACCCCGAAGCTCGACATTATGGGCCTCGTTTCATGCTCGAACGAGTATTCTTCCCGGTCATCTTCGATGTCCTTTAACGGTACAAGAAAGGAATTTTTCCGGTAGGGTCCATGGAACTATTGCTGGAAAGTACAAGAAGAAAGAAAATTCATTCGCTTGAATGAACGAACGAACTATAACGAAACTCATGTCAGTCAAAGATTATCATCAGTTGCCAATCATTATTCTCGGTCTGTCATTTTGAAGACTATTTTTTCAACAATTCTGTTTTTTATTTTTTTTAAATACTTCAAAATTTATTCAATTATTAAAATGAATTTCTCTTCTAGAATTTTATTGTATATTTTAAAAATATAAATATGTAATTAAATTATCACGAAGAGTTGTAATTATTGAAAGAAAATAAATTCAAACGAGCAACTGGCTTTTTAATCATATTTTTTTCTTCTTTTATCACGATATGAACGAATTATGTAGATACATGTGTATGTGTGTATACAAATATCATACGTGTTGCATATTTCATATTATATCAATAACGCTTGAATAACAAACATCGTATATTTGTTCATAATTGACACGCGAATGACTCAGACACTTGTACAACGTCGAAAAAAAAAAAAAAGAAAAAAATCTAACTTTATCTTTACCTTTTCTTTTGAAAATTCCACTACGAAATATAAAACAAGAAATTGAACGAGAATAAAGTAATCGATTTTGAATCATCGTTTATCAAGGACGCGTATAATTGAATAGAAAATCAAGTAAGAACATTCTCGAATTAACCAAAAAGAAAAAAAAGAACAAGAAGGACTAACTCGTTGAATAAAAAATTCATTCAATATGGTCAATAATTTGTAATAAATAATTTTAATCTGAAATAAAATTAATTAAAAGTAGAATAAGGATCGATTATTTCACGTTAAATTACAGCTATTTGAAATTGGACTGTACTATACACGTTTCACCTAACATGATTATACTTCTTCAACGGTATAAACGTAACCATACACGCGTGTTAAAGTTAATCGTTAAATACACATATGCATACATTAACAACGTGTTACGCGTCGAAGACGAAAACGTAAATTCATCAAAAACGAAGGACGAAAACATAACGAATGTAACGGAAGTTGAGCTTCGAGCAGATCTCGTACGATTGGCATGAATGATTATGCGATCGTGTGCAGGTGGCTCGTTCGTATCGATTACGTAACGATTCGTAACTTTGTGGAGAAGTTACGATAAGAAAATTCATATAGTTTTATTTTTCTATTCGTTTTTTTTTCTTTGCTATTCTCTAAACGAATTAAAATGATTTAGATTTCACACAAAGATGATTAATTTGAAAGCAATTATTATTAATATTGATCGATCGTTTATTTATTTTATTGTTGTTGTTGTTGTTGTTGTTATTTATGTCTTCCTCGAAATTATGTTTTTATTTTTTTTTCTTCTATTTTATGACAGGAAATAGAGTAGAGTTTAGATTAAAGATAACATTGTATCTTTTATACGGTAGGAGAAGAACAATCGTAAGAAAATAAGCTCATTTACAAGGAATAGAAAATGATGTGTGAACGGAACACGGTAAAACTCGTGCGAAACCTTGTTCCTATATGAGAATGATAATAAAAAAAACTCGTTCATTATCTATCAGACAATTCTTACGTTAGCCGAGACAAAGCACAGACATGCCGGTAAACGGGACGACGATGACGCTCATGGAATATCAAAACTAATCTTTCGTTTTTTCTACGACTTCGTTGTGTGTTATCGTTGACGTACGAATTCTTACCCAACGAATTTTTCTCATTTAATTTCCATTTCTTTTTGTTTTTTTATTTTTCCTTAACAAAGACGAAATTGTTATTAAAAAAAGAAAGGCAAAGGAATTTATTACACGTTTTAAAGAAATTTTCTAATAATTAATATTCCAAGTATTAACACATCTTACGCGAGTACTTTGCTGCCAAAATCTTACCGTGTGTTGGACGATTTTGTTGACAGTTTGATCAAAAATGAAAAATTAAGAAAATCCAAAATTGACAAATGTTTCAAAGTTTACCGCGTTAAACTTATTCGAGTAAAACGACTTTATTCGGAATTTCCGAAATGACAGATTTTGTAGCATCCGATAAATCAAATGTTGCCGAATTAATTTAATTAATTGATCGATGTTTCTTGACTAAGAATTCAACATTTTCTTTTCAACCACAACCTAATATTTTAATTAGTTTTATAATATCGATTAGAATCAAATTAGAATAATCCAACATTGATATGTTAAGAAGAAATATAAAAGTATTTTTCAAAACTATAATACATACTTAATTAGATTTTGATTAGGGTGTATTAGTTATATTAGTTAGCATACTCGCGTTACGTTGACTATCATTGTAAAGAAGTAGGAATGTGTGTACCTGGCACCAAAATGTAACGGTGTGCTACGTGTATGTTTGCACGAGTGAGTACACTATGCAAACGGTTGGAGATATATGTACGTAGAAAAAAAAAGAAAAGAGGAAAAAAAAAATATATGTATAGTTTATCGTTAGGCACTCGACTCTCTAATGACCGGAAACCGAGTATGCGCGTTTGTACACGCGAGTATCGTCCAACCGACCACCAATCGTTTTCTTCTACACGTTTTTACCTATGTATCTTTATTTTCTATCTTTGTTTAACGTCCGTATATATATATCTTTGCATGTGTGTGTGTGAGTGTGAGTGTAAAGTCAGAAAATGTCTGAGAAAAACCACGATCTTTCTGTGATCCTCTTTAATCATTCTTCCTTTTCTCTTTTTTTTTCCTTTCGCATACGGATATTCCTTTAGTAGATAAAATAGTCAAATAGTTTGCGACATGAAAGGAAAAATCTGAGATATATAAATTAGAACCTTGAATAAGTTCTCGGTGTTTGTTAAAAAATTGCATTAGCAATACTCCGTGTAAATCCTTCGATTTGCAATCAAACTTTGAAGTTATGTTTACGTATTACATCGTTCGTTGACTTCGTGTTTTTTAAATATGAAAATATTGTCATACGATTAGAAATTTTGGTAAAAACAAAAAGAAGAAATTTAGCACGAAATTTTTGGAGTATAATTTTTATTGGTTTTTTTTTTGTGAATATATCTTTAAAGAAAGACATTTCAATCTCGTCTATTAGATATTATTTTCAAATGATATTTAAATAAACAAGATCGGTTTTAGATCGTCTGTGCGATTTGCGGTTCAAGAAACTAGTTTGTTCGATATCGAAAGGAGATTGGTTTGAAGTCAGAAGGCGTAGGTAGCACACGAGCGGTGAAACGTTGGAGGAATGTTGTCCAACTGGTTTCGAAGGTTTTGAGAGTTAGAGAGAGAAAATTGAAGAAGAAGAAGAAGAAGAAGAAGACGAAGAAGAACAAGAAGAAGAGGGTTTTTGCTAAGCAGAGGGTACCGTGCTTTTCATCTACGTATAAATAAATATTTATATAAATATATCTACACAAACATATAAAAAAAAAAACACGATTTTTTAACAACACGCGTTTTCAATTGGTTACGAAAATTAATATATTATAATATTCACAATTTTGTTCTAACCACGACGATTATTACGCTTGACTATATTTCTCTTTTTTAAATTATTATTATTTAATAACACGTTATTTATTTTATACGATTAATTTGGAATGGAATTAAAATGAATTATATACGATATACAGTGTTGTTAAATATATTTACCGTTAGAATAAAATGATTATTTTTATTGGTATCTTTGTTAATTATCTACACGGATAAATGACCTTAACAAATTTTTCAATGTAAATTACTTGACTAGTTAACGGTATCTATCGATTGAATCACGCGTTAATGCATTTAATAAGGAATGATATATTTCATGTGATAGTAAAATAATTACATTATTTTATTTTTATCTTTTAAATATTGCATTAAAAAAATTTTAATGATTTATTAAATATCAAAACTAACGGAAAGAAAAATATGACGATGAAATCTATTATTTAAACATAATTGAAATTTCTATGGCTTGTAATTGTTTAGCATATGGCAACCGAGAATTTTCTTTCTCTTTTTCTCTCTCTTTCGTTCTCTTTCTCTACCTACTTCATAAGAATCTATAGTGTGTACAATCCGGATGACATCGCCTTGTAGAAAGTTGCGTTCTACAAGTACAGTCCGGTCACCCACGCGTTATTCTCCGTGTGCTTTCGCCGTGAAAAATGGCGCCTTTTTCGAACTATCAAACAATGTCCTTGAAAGTATAAAAATCATCTCTCAAACTAATTCCTGATGAGTTTAATAATCACAGTTATATTAATTCGTGTCTCGATTAATAAATAAAGAATGAAAATATAAAGAATGACGAATTTAACGATTTAACTTTAAAGTTCAAAGTTCAAGTCAAAAGAGTCAGAGATAAGTTGCTAGATTAGTTCGAGTAAGAGAGAAAGAGAAAGACAGAGATAGTAGACGTGCTGCTTGATCCATGCATCGAAATCTTCGAGAATCGTTCTTTTTTATCAACATGGCGGATCACTGATTCGCCATATACAAAATTTACACTTTCAAATATTTATTAATTTCAATTAAAATATATGATATTTATATATTACAAAATAAAAAGAATTTTTCTAACATTTATTAGGTTGTCAAGTACGAAATGAAGCACAATATGCATATAATTGAATTGAAATTTGCTCGATTTCATACTTGACAACTTAATATATACATATATTATACTTTTAAGTATAATTTAAATATAATAAACTATGATAATACTTACTAATATATAAAAAAAAACAAATGTTTTCTTTTTATTCGTATATCCTTTTATAAAGGAATTTTATACACGATCACGATCACACACTGGTACATAAATAAAAATATTAAAAAGTCGAATCGATATAAAGAAAGAAAAAAAAAAAGAGAAAACTGAAAAATATTTTTCAACAGGAAATGCACGTTTATATTTAAAACACGACAAACGAAGACAATATTTAATACACCTGCTTCGATATCGACTTCCTGCGCTCGACTGTCGATCGTAAAGAGGAGAGCCTAATGGCAAGTCCTCGGTTTGTGTTCGATCCCCACCTCGGAAAGTCAGCTCGACCACAACACCTCACTCTCTCTCTCTCTTTCTCTCTCTCTTTCTCTCTTTTCCTTATTCTACGACCAGTTGTTTGTTCGTGGTGTGCTGAAGAGCACCTGTCCCCTACCACCAACAACCATACTTTTCTCTTTCTTTATCATTCTCTCTTTTTCTCTCTCTCTCTCTCTCTCTTTCTCTTTCTTTCTTTCGTTTTAGCCTAATCACCCCCACTATGTTACACTCGTTACTTGACGTTTACCTGTTGCCAGCCTGCGCGCGCAAGTTCGCGGTTTTCCACGTTTTATTTAACTCATTTTAGAGCGTTGCATATTTTTTTAAATTGATTTATAAGTTCTCTATCTTTCTATCTTTCTCTCTCTCTTTTCCTCTCACTCTAGTGCAAATTTTTAATTTATTAAATACAATAAGCGAGCCGATGTTATACACGTTGATTCAATGAAGTCAGATTTGAAAAAGAAAAGTTCATTGATTCAATATTTTATTACTAAAAATATTCAAATACTTTGGTACATCTTCACAAATATTTGAAATTATGTGTGCCTTTAGAAATGCATTTATACGATATTTTAAAAAGCAGTCATTTAAGTAGTTTTCTTCAAATAGAAGAAAACTAAAAAGGCTCGATGTAAAATATAATACAACGATGATCTGAAACGCATGAATAGAAAAATTTAAAAAATAAATCCTCAAAAGCTGAAACATATTGAAAATTTTTAAACAATATTTCCTGTTAATCATTTCTGAAGGAAGTACACAACTTAAAAAACATTTTATCATAAAGATTTAATTTTAAACATAAAAAGAAAATGTAATAATCTATGAGAATTGACATAATTCAAAGTAAAATTTATCAAATATTTTTGAAATGTACCAAACTATGTAACTATTTCTTTAATAGTGCATGCTTCGTATTTTAATAAATAAATTCAAGCAATATTAATTGTCTAGATCTCATTACTAGTATAAAATTATATACAGAATATGTAATGTTAGTAAAAATTGTTAATAAAAAGCTTTGAAGTTATCGAAATAACACAATAACTGTATCAACAAATTCAATGAAGAGTTATCTAAAAATTAAACTCATTTTAGTACTTTTCTTAGTAATAAAAAACTTTTTACAATATTAAATTTACCACGATAATGTTAGCAATGAAATTATTTAATAATTTAATACGTTACATGTTTGTTGCTCTTAACTCGTCTATGGTCGGAAGGGGAATAAAGATCACTCTGTGTTTACCCTTGAAAGTGTCGAATGTTCGCTCGGCTATTGTCGTCTTGTTTTCATTTCAATAATACCACCAACGTACATACGATTCATAATAGGCTACACGTCGAATGTTCGTTATGTTTTTACCCATACTGTATACACACACAAGTATACATGTATGCGATGAAAATCGAATTTAATGGCAAATACTTTTTATGAAGAAATCATTATGAAAAGTGATTCATTAGAGCATCATTAGAGAATCATTAGAGATGCATAAAGGTATTGATATCATGGAAGTAATCTGGAAAAATAAAAAAGATATTCCTACGTGATTATACGTCGGTTACCTTCAACGCCAAACCGAGAGAGAAAGATTTTATTTTGACAGATATCTTTCGAATTTTTTAATATTTCAATTCGAAAATGTTTTAATAACTTTCATTCTTTTCAAATAAATATTCTGTTAGATTTAAATGTATAGAACTGAAAAGATTTTAAAATATGATCAAGTGTATTTTACTTTCCATGTAATGTTTATCATATTTTAATATGTGCTATAAATTCAATGACAAGTAAAATCCAGCCAAAGACTGCTTACCATAAAAATTATAATTGTAATTAGTTTCTTTTAATTTCGTAATTTTAATATCATATTTTTAATCTATGCCTCTTGATTCCTTCTATCCATATTTCTTCTATAGAAACTAATTACATTATAATTTTTTATTTCAATAAATGATCACACGAGTAATTTTTTTTTTTGAAATACTTATGAAATTGGTATATTTTATTGTATATTTTATTATTTCAGGATAGGTCTTCTTGTCTCATCGGTTAAATTCATTTAATTAGCAACATTGCAATAATTAAATACACTTTCTTTTGTATTTCGTTTATTTCTCTCATTAGTAGTAGTGAAATCGTGCATTAATTTACTGAATTTCGTCTAGAATAGCTTGTAATATTGTCATCATGCATGCATTGCTTCGTAAAAGGCCAGTTAAATTGAAAGAATTTTGGATAAGTCCTGAAATAAAATACGGAATAATAGGTAAAAAATAGAAACATCATCATTTTGATCTGATTTGACGATATACATTATTTATTGCGTATTAAATGTTCATACAAAGATATAACAATAATCTTCGCGAATTCGCGGCGCTACAGGTGCTTACGTTATTGCGGGTTAATATCGTAGCTTCGAAGGAAACGAACGAGTTTATTTTTATTGCCTGCGCGAAAAGGATGAGGATATGTTGCAAAGTGTTTTTATTTTTTTTTTATATTTTTTTAAATTATTTTTTATTATTATTATTATTATTATTATTATTATTATTATTATTATTATTTTGTTTTATTTAATTATCTTTCTCTCTCTCTTTTTTTTTTCTCTTTATTTCGCGTACGATCACTCGTCGTCGTGTTTTATCGTCGTTGTTAAAGGCGATCGACGATGATTAAAAAGCACCGAGAGTTCTTATCTCTGTTTCTTACATTTTTCGTCTTTCCATTACCTAAAAATTGTTTATTTATCTCTCTTTATAATTTTTTTACATACATCGTCATTCGAAATTCATATCATTGCTCTTCCGTTACGATTATTTTTTAACTTAATCTTCAAATAATTGATCGATTTATTTATTCTTTCTTTCAACTAGAGTTCAGTTGTTCGCAATTAACTCTCTTTTGATAGATCTCTTTTCAATCTCTCTCTCTTTCTCTCTCTTTTTCTCTCTCTCTCTCTCTCTCCCAAGTTGGGGAAAAAAAAGAAAAGTTTATTACAAAAGAAAAATTCCATTCAAATATAGGATGACGCTACGATTTATTTTTACTTTTTCTTAATTTTAAAAAAGACTCGTTTTATAAATCTTTAATTTTCTTCTTTTTCAACACATAGTAATTTATTTTTTCCTCGATTATACAATATATATATATTTAATTATTTTTAAATTTATTTTCAAAACGATTTTCTACACAATTTACGCGGATATATATTTATTCCACGTGTGAAGGGGTGACGATGGATTCTCTTTTATATATTATTTATTTTTTATTATAAAGAGAAGTAAAAAGAAGTTACGGAAAAGAAAAGAAAAACTAATATTGAAGATAAAATTTAAATATAAAACCTGTTAATTTCTTGTCAAACTAATAATATTTTTCCTTACTCTTCGTTTTTGAATCTTATTTTTTATTTATTTCTTTTTTTGTATTAATTTGGTCGACGTGGTGCTTTCTCTCTTTCGAGATAAAAAAAAAAAAAGAAAGAAATTTCCTTCTCATTTCTCTTCTATCCTTCCCAGGTTTATCTAAATTCTAGATCACTATAAGAGTATAACGCTGAGTTTGTGCGCTTTTTTTTTTGTTTTTTTTTTTTTCACATATATATATATTTATATATGTATAATATATTATATCATATATAATATATTTAATTTAATTATATATTTCATATTTTACTCATTGTGGTTTTTCTTTTCTTTTATTTTTTATTTTCCTTTCATCCTTCTTTTCACTTAACGTTTACGTGAAAGATGAATTAAAAAACATCGATGAGAATAAATCGGTCCCTTCTCCTCTCCTCTCCCTTCTCTCCCTTCTCCACCTTTCTGTCCGTTCTCGTTCTAAAGTGAAAAGTTTTAAGTATCGTTCTAATAAGTATTTTTGCTTTTATTTATTTATTTATTTATTTAAATATTATTAGAGTTATTAGGATGGACACCCTGTAATCGATCTTTCCCCCCTCCGTCTTCCTCACAATATTTGTG
Source organism: Mischocyttarus mexicanus (assembly GCA_023678845.1). NCBI lineage: Eukaryota > Metazoa > Arthropoda > Insecta > Hymenoptera > Vespidae > Mischocyttarus > Mischocyttarus mexicanus. The sequence continues at coordinate 966,217 of JACGTP010000012.1, read as the reverse complement.
TTTAATCAATCAACGCATTTATTTCATTCTCTGTGTTATATTTATTTTATTTTATAATATTTTCTTGTTGTTGTTGTTGTTGTTGTTCTCTCATTTTCGCGCTTATATATTTTTCGTCCTTCTCACTCACACTTGCATACATGTCAATATATAACACGATTAATATTTCTTTTTTGTTGTCACAATTATTTCAAGATTCGTCATAAATCTCGTTTTTATCATCCGAAATGTATTTGTTTATTGTAAAATCTACGAGAAAAGCACCCATTATGGGAGACGATGATCTTTTCTTTTTACTTGAAATTTTAATTTTCTTTTCACCCTCTCCCCCGCCTCCGCCCGCTCAATCTTTCCTCTTTTTTTATTATTATTATTATTATTATTTATTTTTACTCATCGCTTATCATCTAGGATCTACGATCTTTTTATACGCCATAATTATTATATATCTCATGGTCGACACCCGCTTTTAATACTGATGCATTATAAAATTAAACGTTAAATGCTTAATATATGATTTAATTGTTTTTTTTTTTTTTTTTAGTTGTTCTCTCCTCTCACACGCGACATACATCCACGCACACACACACACACACACATATACATACACATACTCACGGAAAACTAACGACAAACAAATACATACGTGTATGCATGAATGCATATATGCACGAACACATTCATCCAAAAGTTCACACAATTTCTGTGTTTTTTCTTTTTTTATTTCTATCAATCTCTTTTTATTAGCGTATGTGTTTTACGATGATTTTGTTGTTGTTACATTTAAATAATTTTTCTTTCTTTTCCGAGATGCTTGTTTTATTCTTACCATGTTATTTTCTTTTTTTTCAATTGCAACGGTATATTTTTATTTTTATATTTATTTATATATACGTTTATTTATATATATTTATATATATATGAATTTTAAACGCTGAGTTTCACGATTGCTTGTTGTATTTTTCTTATTTAAAAAGCTGCGCGAATTGAAATAGGGATAAAAAGAAAAGATAATTAAAAATTTGAAAAAAAACTTGAAATAGAATAACAAAAAATAAAATAAAAGAACAAAATGGTGCGAGAATAAGAAGCGTTATCGAATAGTATCGCTCGCGTTTATTATTCTCGAGATTTATCACGAAAAATCCTTTTACACAGATGATGTACTCTCGTATAAAAAAAAAATAAAACCAAAAATTGAGTTTTAACTACGAGTTTTGAACGTTACTTTTTATTTTTTTTTTTTAATGAAAAGAATAGGTTCGTGTTTAATTGTATGTTACTGTAAATACTGTAAATAAATACAATCACGTATATTTGATTATACGGTGGGGTTTGATATAATCGTGTTAAGGATTCGAAATGAACAAAATTAAAAAGATATTTGTTTCATCGTTTTTTTATATCAAATGAATATAAATTGAATGAAGTTTCTCTTTAATTTTCTCCTTTTAATTCATTCACATAATTATATCTTTCTTTGTTTTTTTTTATTTACCACGAAATATAGTTTCTTTTTAGTTTCTTAATTAGATTTAACTGAAAAAACCACACATTAATTATTTGGAGATATCTAATCACGAGAATTCATCTCTGAGGATTTGTTTTATATTTTTTCATGTAAATCTCGATGAAAGCGAGCGAACTTACTGCAACTACTCTTTTATCACACTTTCGTTTCGTTTTATATTTTTTTTATATTATTATTATTATTACTATCATAATTATTATTATTATAATAATTATTATTATTATTATTTTATTATTTTTCTTTAAATTGTTTATTACGATTTTTCTTCGTAATATTTATTACATCATTGTTTCGTCTTCTGTCATAATCGTCGTTCTTGTCATTGTCATCGTCATTGCCATCGTCATTGTAATCGTCATCGTCATCATGATCGTCAACGAATTAATTGGGTAAACGCAATTAGTCGGCTTCTCGTTAAATTGTTTTACGTTAGATATAAAAGAAAAAAAAAAAGGAAACGATATTTCTATTTATTTCCATCGACGTCTGTTCAATTATTATTGCTCTGGTTTTTTTTTTTTTTTTACAGAAAAATAAATACATACAAAATATATATATTCGTGGTAAAATAATCAAGGAAAATATTTTTTTTCATCGATAATTAAACGTGACCTATTCTGTTCTGTTTTTTTTTTTTAATTCTTTCCTTTCAATCAAAAATATCGAAATAATAATTGATTGTAAAGCACGAATAACTGAAAAAGAAAACGAGAGAAATATGATTAATTAAAACGTATCCGTACACATGTTGTAATAATTATTACAACAATATTATACGTGTGTTTTGTAATAATAATAATAAGAAGTAAAAGTGTGACGACAGGTTTGAAAGAAAAAAAAAAAAATATATTAGGTTGTTTAAGTATGAAATGGAGCAAAAAGTGCACATTTCATAAAAGAAAAAAAGGAACTTTTGTTGTTGTTGTGATTTTTTTTTCTTTTTTTCCAAACGGTGGGCATAAACACGGGGATAGAAATGAAAAACATACAAGTCTAAAAATTTTTTCTGTTACTTTGTTTCTTTTTAATTAATCTTATTTATTTGTTCCTCATTAACAGACGTCGAGATCAAATCGCAGATAAAAATTAAACGAATACTTTAGTTTTTAATCTTGCACAGTCATTCCGCGTTTGCCGTATTAATTCGTCGACTACATTTAATACAAAATATAACTTTTTTATTATTATTATTATTATTATAATATTATTTATCATATATCGTTATTATTTCTGTGTTATTTCATTTTTTTTTAATTTTTTAATTTTTTTTTCTCTTTCAATAACCATCGTAATCATTAATAATCATAATAATCGTAATAATATTATTATTTTATAGCTTCTCATTAATTTTTGTTTTCTCTTTTTCTTCTTCTCAGTTTTTTTCTTTCATCATTCTTTTCTTCGTTTTTTTTTTTTGTAATTTTTTCCCCTTCTTTTTATTATTATTATTATTATTATTTAATTAATGATTTTTTTCTTCTTCTTCTTCTTAAATCACCGAGATAAGACACCGCCCGGATAGTTTGTGAAACGATCGTTTCGTCCAGTTCGAGTTGATAAGATTTGTTCTTAAGAAGAAAATAATAATAATAATAATAATATTAATAATAATTTGTTTTTGATTCCAAAATTTTGTTTAATGCGAATAGAAGATAAATAATAAAAGGAAAAAAAAAGAAAAGAATTTCAAATCCAAACTCGAAGATACAGGGATAAGCTCGGGGATGTTTTGGGGATTTTTGGGGTTGTTTTTGGGGATGTTTTAGGGATAGTTAGAATCACGTGAACCGACATGAATAATCAAAATTGATTGACCGCTATCAAAATTGATTTTTAAATGACCGGAACTACGGGAATATGAGGATTTAGGAGAGAAGAAGGGAAATGAGAAAAGGGTTAAAAGATATATTCGGTTAAATAAAAGGAATAATTTCCGAGCGAGAATTAGGATTGGTGGGAGGAATTAGGGTTAAGAGGATAGGAGGAGATTGATTGGCCTAAATAGACATATTTACACGAAAGGCCGAACGCGAGGGGTGTGTATCTCCTTTTGACTTTTTCCTTTTTTTTTAATTTTTTTAACCGAGAGAGGAAACATTTCCAACTCGCTCGTTTACTAAATTTCAACTCAATATAAGTAAATGGATTTATAAAAAAAAAAAAGAAGGGAAAAAAAACGTGTAACGAAGGGAGACAAAAGAATTGAAAGAAAAACAAGAAAAAGAGATCGATAAATAAATAAATAAAAAATATTTAAAAAGATAGAACGAGGATGAGAAGGTGGAGGAGAGAAAGAGGAGAAAGAGGAACAAAAAATTGAGAGAAAAAATAAAAAAAAATAAGGGAGATTAGATTTTTTTTTTCTATGTAAAAGTTTTGTTTAATTTGAAAAATTATTTAGAGGACGCGTTATTGACGCAAATGTATGAAATTTTTTTTTACACGCGTATAATAATTAAAAAAATAAATATTGAATTTATTTACATAAAAAAATATACGCGAACGGGACGAAGAGATTTTTTTTCCTTGCCTATTATAATTACTTGCCCCAGCGACGGATTTTTCTACTAAAAAAAAAAAAAAAAGGAAAAATCAAATTTTTTTCCAAGTTTATTTTTTTTTAATTATACACCCATTTTTTTTATTTTTTATTTCACGATAGATTCCTTTAATATTTCTATATAATCAGTTCTATTAAGCCTTACTACTTCTAATAACTTAATACGAAGTGTGTTGTCTTATTGTGGTTCGTTTACCATTGCTTCTCTTTTTTTTTTTAAGTTTCTATTTTTTTCACGTTTTTTCTTTTTTTTACCATTTTCCTTAATTACCTCTTCTTTTTTTTTTATTAAATGTTATTTCCACATCTTCGATCCATTCTCAAACAATCTATTTTTACCCATTCTTACATTTGTTTATTCTCATTATTTTTTTTTTTTTTTTTAATATTGCTAGATGGTTTTTTCTCTCATATAACAGAGTCCTTTTCTCGTATCATCACATGGATTAATTTCTAATCAATCTTTCACTCTTTTTGTTTTTTTGTTTATTCGTTTGTTTTCTTCTTCTCTTTTTCTCTTTTTATATATTTCTTTGTTGTTAAATCATCATCATAATCATCATCATCATTATCATCATCATTATTATTATTATTATTAGCATCGTTATCATTATTATATATTTTGTATATATATATATATATGATTTTATTTATTTCGCGAGGACACATACGGAGTGTCATCTGTTCGACGGCGATAGCTTTTAAATAAATAATCGTTGAAAAAATATAATATTATTAAAAAGTAGGTACAAATAGGATCGGTGATTACCCTCTCTCTCTTTCTCTTCCTTTCTCTCTCTTTCTCTGATCAATAATAATTAATACGTTCGCGTAAGACACCCACTACTTCGTCAATCATTTCATTTCATTTCATTTTCATTTTCATTTAATCTAATTTTATTCTTACGTTTATATCTTTTCTCTTGTTTCCTCCTTATACCTTTTTCTTTTCTTGTTTATTATTATTATTATTATTATTATTATTTTTAAATTATTATTTATATCACTTTATACCAACGAAAAAAAAAAAACAACAAAAATCTTATCTCATCCTTTTCATTTTTCTCTCTCTTTCTCTCTCTTTCTTTCTTTCATTCACACACACATACACACATACATACATACACATACACAAACACACAAAACATACGTTCTATTTCTTTCAGATTATTTTTTTAATTGTCCCACCTACGATGCTTAATAACTAATACGACTTTAAACGCATTCTCGAAAATTGAATAATATATTATTCAGAAATTAATTCTGAATTAACATTTAGATTATTTATCGTGCCTCTTTTTTTTTTGTTTTTGTTTTTTCGATGACTTGCGCTAAGTCATTATTATTATTATTATTATTGTGTGTCGATCGTAGATCTTTATTACTTAAATGTTCATTTTCTTTCTTTCTTCCTTTCTTTCTTATTTTCTTTTTTTTTTTACTCTCGATTATATAAAACGCATAATTTAGAATATTCATATATATATGTATATAGATAGATATATCTATATTTTAAATAGATTACCTTTGTTCTTTGATCTCACTTTCATACTTTTCCCTCGTACTTTCTTTCTTTGAATATTCTCATCACCCACTCATCCCCCACTAGCATCATTTCTCATTTTCTTTCCTTTCCTCTCTTACATACACACATACATACACACACACACACACACACACACACACTCTCTCTCTCGACATGCATTTTTTTTTTTATTCATTCCTATCAAAACTTACTTTCGTACCAATCTTATCTCTCTCTCTCTTTTTTTTTCTCCTTTACTCTTTGCTTTCCTTCCTTCTGTACTTTCTCTCATTCGTTCACATTCTTAATGCAATTTATTTTATTATTTTAATCGAACCCATTTTCTCTTCTTTGACCTCGCATTTAATTAATTAACAATAACGCTAACGCGTTAGACAAAATTGTATGTAACGTATGAGATCATGTCTTTGGAAGAAATCGCTCGCAAATTATCATTCACGAAATTCTATTCGGCCCACACACGGTCAAATTTTTGTCCACATATATTCGACTAGTCCCCTTTCCCCCAGCGTATTTTCAAGTATATATGCTTGTCCGTTCTGTTTTCTTTTTCTTTCTTTCGTTTATCGATTTTATTTTATATTTATTAATTATCACGCAAAAGAAAAATCGAATATAATCTTGTCACGTTGATTTTTGTTAATTTTTATTTTTTCTATTTAAAAATTCTGGATTATACAAAATTCTGTTCGGCATTGGGAACAAAATTTTTGAGCGGCTTCTTCGCGAATTCCTCGAAAAAATCATTTTTTTTTTTTTATTCTCTCTCACTTTCTCTTTACTTTTTCGAGAAATATTATTCTTATTAATTTATTATATTAATTATTATACGCTTTCTTTCTTTTCTTTTCTTTTTTTATATATATATAATATATATTTCTAATAACGCAAATTACTAGCTTCTTCTTCTTCTTCTACTTGATTTTTTTTTTTTTTACATTTGTCACGTTATCGTGATCATAATTTATCAATTCTTTTTTTTATGTTTACCCATATTTCATTTCAGTAACCAATTATTACAATTTTTATTAAATATGCCTAAAACACGATACCTTTAATTTCATTTTCAAATATGTCTTTTTTTTTTTTTCCTTTTCCCTTTTATTTTCTTTCTGTATTTTCTTTGCGAGTGGTAAATCAAGAACAAACTAACTGTTAATATCTGAACGAAGATATCTCGAAAAAAAATTTATTTTTTTTTTTTTTCATGTATCAGAGGTCACGAGAATAACGTTCCGTCATAAAATGATTATCATTATTATTAATATTACTCTGTATATATATATATATGTATGTATAAATATATACACATATGTATGTATACGTCATATAGAATATTTTAAACGTCGCGATTTATCGTAATATAAAGAGAAAAAAAAAACCCCACAAATTAGTTTGCCGTTGCATCACCAAGTAATTGATACCAAGACGCAAAGAAATTCCTTCTTTTTTTTATTAAGAAAAAAAGGAAAAAAAAAAATATGACTTAAAAGATACGAATATTGAAAATGAAATTAAAATTAATATTAACGATTGAAAATCTTATCTCATTAGTCGTGCACTTTTTTTTTTTTTAACATTATACACGTAGAAACGTAAACTTGAAAAAAAGATCATTAGAATGTTAGATTATTCAGTATCATTTTCATATGTTAATTATAATAATCCAATCGAATAATGATTGTTTTAACGAAAAGCATATAACAATAACGATCGTCGAATATCTCCTCGTCTCGAAGAACGAATTCTTCAACGGACACGCCGTATGTGTTCGCGTGTACGTGTATGTATGCATGTAAACATGCATGTATGTATGTATGTGTGTACGTGTGTATATGTTTTTTTAAATATGTAAAAATGTGAAAATGTAAGTGTAATTAATTCTTACAAAGTTCATGTAGGTTTGTAATTAGGAGCAATACTATATAAATGTCACACGTATTCGCATCTTCATTTTTTCTTCTTCTTCTTCTTCTTCTTCTAATATTTCTTAATTATCCTTCTTAATTCTTAGTTTATATTTTTCTCTTCATTTTAAAATACACCTATTTGTTGTTGTTGTTGTTTTTTGTTTTTATAGTTCATATCAAACTGCAGATCTTGTTCGGCATTTGAAAAAAATAAAAAATAAATAAAAACAATGAAATACCCAAACGTGCAATAAATACAGCATCTAATTGAGGATTAAAAAGGATAGTTGGTTTTATACCTCGTCGTTTTGATTTTTGTTACAAATGTTTCATGGTTTTATATTACACGAACCTTTTTTGTTATTATTATCGTTTTAAACACGTTCGAGGTAACAAAAGAAAAAATAATAGATGATACGTAGCGTGTAACGTATGTAAATTAATTTAATATTTTTACGTGATTTTTTTTCAAGAGAAAACAAAAATAATAATTTAATAAAGTGTACAATAGATTGACGAGAAAGAAAAAAAATCGTTTAAATCTCGTGGAAGGAAAAACACAAATCATGAAAAAAAATTATATCTCGCGTGATAATAATTTTTATAAGAAACTTATTTATCGATGATACAACCATAAACAGAAGGTTGTATAATCGATTAATAAACACTAAATGCTATTATCATTTCCACGAGAGAACAAAATAGTCTCTTCTCTTCTATATTCTTTTCTTTTTGCACTTTTAATATAAATTCATATTGAAAGATTTGGGATAAGGGAGGGAGGGGAAGGGGAGCTTTGGAAACGAAGAGAAATTAATCGTAAAAAAAAGAAAAAAAAAATAACGAGACGACTGTTTAAACGATAAAAAAAAAAACAAACAAACAAAGAAAAGAAAAGAAAAGAGAAAATAATAATAATATCATGATTATAGAATATATAACCCCAAATATTAGATTAAAAAAAGATTACAAATAAAAACAAACAAATAAAATAATCCTGTTCGTTATCCGTACGAACGTTCATCATCTGTAGTCTCTTTTTCGATCTTCTCGTCTCGTTAGAAGACAAAATTAATTACATATATATAAATATATATATACATATGTAAATATATATTTATATATATGTACATAAATATATATATGTCAATTTATACATATATTTATATAGCGACGAATAAATTCGCTAATTTATTTGTTGATTCTTCTTCTTTCTTCTTATTTCTTCTTATTTCTTCTTCTTCTTTTTCTTCTTCATTGACGGAGGGTAGAAAGATCGATATTTTTCAACATCGAGTTATAATCGTTCGTAGAAAACAAAACCAAACCGTGTGTTATTTGCATACCCCTCTCAACTTTGAAACCCCCACGACAACACGTTATATAATTATTAAACACAGGAATCAATCAAACTCGTTCCAGAAAGTTTGATAGATTTGAGTGGGGAGGAGCCTCTTCTTGAACGAAAAACAAAAAATAAAAAAAAACCTAATGCGAATCCTCTTCTTTGGGTTGATTTCCTCAAAGTGAAGATTGTACATGGACGTGTTGTATCGTCGTAGAGAGATTATCAGCAAACGTGACGTTGGTTGTGTGTTTGAAAAGATTCAGTTTAATTAAATATTAAAGAATAATATAAGCTACAAGTCCCACTTGTAACTGCAAAGGCAGAGATTCCAGCAACCCGATCGTGTATTCGAACGTCTTTGTTGATTTTGTTGTTGTTGTTGTTGTTGTTGTCGAAAGTTACCATTTAATTTGTGCACATTGTTGTCATCGTTTAAATTGTAACGCTGACGTCGTTCCAATCGATGATGATTTTCTATAACATCTACAACAGTTATGACAGTTGGTGTACCATTTAACGTAGCTCTTCTTGGTTCCGATACAACATTGATTCTGTTGTTACGGTTATTGTTAGTTCTAATATTATTGTTGTTATTAACGAGAAGATTTTCCTCATTGTTATCATTATCATCTAGATCTGGTGGAGGAACGGTAACGATTCTGTTAGTCGTAGTTGTTGCTGTTGTTGTTGGTGTTGGTACATGTTCGACGTTCACAGTAACGGGTCGCTGGTTCTCCTATACTCAAATACTCGCTGATTCTGCCTTGACGCTGAATCTTTGACTAGCGTCAGCTGGTGATGGTGATGCACCACCATCCTCGGGCCTTGGTATTGGTGTTGGTACACCAGTTTGTACATAATGGGTCAGACGCGTTGGTAATGAACCCGAGTTCAATTGGTAAAACTCTACCAGTTGTAGGAGATCGTAAAATTTCGTAGCACCCTTGTCTAACGTGTATAGCCAACAGTTGCGTCTTTCGTCGTATACCTGAAATTATTTCAAAATTATTATTAGTTAGTATTTTTTTTTTTTTTGATAATAGTACCAGGATTTATTGTCGTTTTAATTTTTGTATCATTTGTTTCTTCTTCTTCTTCTTTTATTTTTTT